>VXAX01007759.1:567091-619134 GCA_013399835.1 Leptocoma aspasia | reverse complement strand
AGTATATATATATTACTATATATAGGGTGTGTATAGTGTGAACATTACTCTTACAGGGACAAAACCCAGAGAGAGAAAAAAAGGCTCAGAAAGGCAGAATTGTCCAATGCAAATATTAACAGACAATGACTTATGGCTAACACCAAGTTTATTTACACCAACAGAGAATATACAAGACACGAGAATTTTCAAGTTGCATTTTGGATATCAAAATGCTAGTCATCCCTGTTGGACTCCCTTGCTAAATCTGCTTACTAAAATCTTGCTCACCAGTAGCATATGCTCATCTTTGGGTTTCAAAAATTTCAGACTTATCAACTATTATAGTTCTTCCCTTAAAATGTAGGGGATTTTTCATGCTATTACACATGCAAATCACAATATGAAAATTAAATTCCCAAAAGAAAATTAGTGCATTTATATCAGCTTTTTAATAAGGTGATGACACCAAGGAGTTCAAAATAGGTTTTAACTAAGGTTCACATGGGCTGCCTCTCCCCTAGACAAACTGTAATTTAAATGTAGAGATGTTAAGTGCTAGTTTTATTGGCATAGACCAAATAACTCAAAACACTCCTCTTCCCAACTACAGGATCTATCCAAAATACTTTGGACTTCTGCCTCCAGCTTTACAATAACTATTCCTAGTGCTATGCTACTAGTATCAATGATATTGTTGCAAACAAGAAAGGAAACTAAAAAGCTGTGTTAATTTCAGGCTTCATCAGATTTGGAAGCAAAAAAAAAAAAAGAAAAGGACAACGCTTATTGAATGAAAATGGATTCAAGTATTGGAAAAACAACATCAAAATTCTCAGGGAATCATTCAAGTACATCTCATCTTTCTGCTCTTCCATACACCTTAAGTCCCTTACTTTGTCAGAGCCACGACAGGATCAATTGAACATTTGCAAGAATAGATGCCCCAGGTATCTGAGATATTCAAGGTCAGATTGTTCAGGGATGAAAGAAACAAGCAGATAACAGATAAGCTCTGGAAAGGACAAACACAACTTTAAGATCTATTAGTAAAGATCTTCCCAGCAGATATAGCTCAGGTGCTGAGGAATGCATGGAGTAGGATGCTGCATTCAAATCTAGCCTGCACTTTTCAAAATGGAGATGTGGAAATAAACTTAGAGCTGTGCCAGAACCACCAGAGGAATATGGAGCTTCTTTTATGAAAAGAGGCTGCAAAAGGCCAAGGAACTAAAGATTGAAACAGGATGTGAGCTCTCTTTAGCAATAGACTGGGAATCATTTGACAGATCAAATATTTTTAAACAGCCTGACTGTTTAGGCATGTTCAATTAATTTCCAGAATGACCAGTATTTTCAGAGAACTGAGGCATCATCTCTGCTGCTGTCAAGTTGCAGGAAGCCCTCTAGTCCTGCTGGTGTTCCTGCTTTATGGGTTGAACTCCACATCTTTCTGCTTTTACCCCTTATCTTGAGGTATTTTTTGATTTTCTATTATGTCCGGAATGTCAAAACATGCAGAAACTCACAAATTTCATTTAAGTTTCATAATTAATTCTTCTCTTTTAGTCAAATGAAAGCATTCAAAAATCAGCTATCTTGAGAACTACAGAGATTGTCTCACTACCTAATTAAGGTTTCTGCTGGTGCCTATTGTTTACAGATACAAAGCAAAGTACTTTTCAATTTTCTTTCAGTTGTCTTCCACGTTTTTGGAAAATTTCTGTTCCAGCTGGGTAATAGCTACTTTTACATTCAGGGCATGCTCCTAATTTGAGTTATTATTGTAACTATTTGAAGAAATTTCTCAGAGGAAAAAAAAAAAACAAATTCAAAAGAAACCTACATCATTTAGCATCTGAATTCTGGCACTGTTAATTCTAGCCCAAGCAGCAGATTTCTAGTTTCACCATACCCTGTACTGTATTTATTCTTTACATGACTACTAGGCAGATTGTGTACTTAAGGTTCCTTACCATAGTTAAGATTTTACCACTGTATTTTTAGTAGGAAGCTTTCTGAAGCCAGAAACTTGCTAATCAAACAGAAATTAAGTAGAAATGCCAATCAAAAGATTTTAAAGTGGTGGTAGACAGGACATAAGATTTCATAGGTGAATGCCCCATCATAAAGAACGAGAAAGCAAAATCTTTGGAGAAAACTAAGGTATGAAAGAACACCCTGTGCTCTTATTTTGTGTCTATCTAATGTTCTCACCTTCTCCCTCCAGAAATGTGGGTCAAGTTGTAGTGTCTCAAAGACAAGAGAAGAAAAGACAGAACTCATCTGAGGAGATATCCTGACTTGTGAGGAAAAGGAGTACGGTCAGCTGGGATTTGGAAATATTTTGTAACCAGGGCCAAAGGCTACAGGCAAAATAAGTTCCAGGATTGCATTTGTCCTTTTCACAGCTGTTATCACAGTGGAGAGTCATTGTTATCTATGATCATCAGCTTCTATAAATAGCTTTTTTTTTCCTCTACTGCTACCAATGGATGACACTATTCTGAAAGAAATCTCACTGTCAGTCCAACTTCACTTTGAACTTTTTGTTACCAAATTTCAGCCTGTTCTTTCTGCTAACTTACAAACTGACATTGGGATTTTTTTTCCTTTGCCTTTTTTTTCCTTCTGGATGCAGCAATAAGACTGATAATCACCTGATGTCATCTCTGCTACAAGACATTTTTCTGTTTGTCTTTTTAAAAATTATATCTCTACTGCTATAATTCTTGTTATGCTATTAACCTTTATGTTGAGTTAACCTTGAGTTAACCTTTATGTTTGAGTCACACAGGAATAACTTTCTATAGATGTACCGTGTACCTGGCTATTGGATGTACTCATGCATTCACACTGAAAGATAGATAGATAGATAGATAGATAGATAGATAGATAGATAGATAGATAGATAGATAGATAGATATTTTTTCCTGATTTAAACATTTAAAAATTCTGTCATGTTTTCATTATTAAGGCTGAAGCTAATACACATAGGTCAACGAGTTTAAAATCAGTTATTATATAGGCTCCATTATATAGGTGGCCAAACAACTTTGAACAAACCTCACCGGAAAATTGTGTCTATAAATGAATAAGAAAAGCTTTTACAGGCAAAACCACTATTTTGATTTCATTTAAATTAATACTTTAAAGGGACTTTTTCATATCAGCCAGTAGGTGGAGATATAAGTCCAGTAAAAGCAGAAAACAACTCTTCAGCAGTCCTAGATACAATTGAAGGTTTGTATAATACAATTTAACCGAGGTTAGATTTCTTAATAAGTATTAGATGAGACAGATGAAATCTGTCTGCAGTTAAAGCCCATCTATCAGCCTTCCTTGTCTTACAGCCTAGGGCCAACTGTGCCTGCAGAGCTTAGGAAACTTTTATCCAACAAACTAGTAATGAAATCAATAAGGCAAAAATAATTTTTAATACACAAATATGTAAATTCAAGTGTTTTTATAAACTTCATCAGTCCTGCGATACCACATTAAAAAAACATGGCAGTATAAAAAAAATATAGTCTCAGGCATTCCAATACTCACATTTTGATAAGTTTTGAGTCCTTTCATGCCTACAGAAAATATGAGCATGTTATTACCTTCCAGAACGTATATAAATGTTTTTAAAGTATTACCACTTCCATTAAGACAGTCACAATACTCTGTCTTGACATTAAAAATTTATTAATCTATTAAGTTACCATTATAGGAACTCATACTGGAAATTGGTCACAATAGCAATAATACCTTGTGATTTAAAAAAACCACAATCATGTCTCTTAACATCATTCTTCTACAGAATAATAATATCCCTATGTAGCAGAAATGGAAATGCAAGCAAATGCAGTAAGGTAAGTGTAAAAATTAAGGCAATATAGCTTATATTCAATGTTTATATGTATTTCTTTGTTTTGGTTATGCTGTTTGGTTTAAGGTCAAATGAAAACACCCCTGAAAATAACAGGGCCCACATGCTTAAGCCATAATGACTAATTACATATATATGACTGACAAAGGACTATTCGTTTTCTCTGAATGCCCTTTGAACAAGCCAGGAACAAAGACTGTGCTTTGAACATTTTTGCTCTTTAAACTGTCATGCTGTCAAAAAAAAATCACTAAATGATAGGCTAGGCATTAAAACCTACTGCAAAGCAAAGAGCTGGGGAGTTAAAACATTTCCTGTGGACTGAGAGCTTAGGGTTTGTTCTCCTATAGGGTGCTCTGGGAGTCTCTTCAAAACCACTGCCCTGTGCTCCCCAGGCAGTGGTCTGAAAACACTCCTCCAAACTACTTTCTTCCCTGCTGTTTACCTTTTCCCTGGGTATTTTGAGAGGTCCTTTGTATGTTTGCAGTGCTTTGGAAAGGAAAATTATTGTTACTGTTCTCCCCCTGTGGTCTTCCTGACTTACCACCATCTCTCCACTCCCAGATCACTGCATGTCCACACGTCATTTGCACTCATGGGAAAACAGAGTGGTTATTTGCCCTAGCACAAAAAAGCCAGGGAAGTTCTGCAGCATCAGCTAAACTTTCTGCTGGAGAACAAGGAGAGTGGAGGGCATGGGATCTCCTCTCTCCTTGCAGGCATCTCATTCTCTGTAGGGGGCAAATGGACTTCTATAATTTCACGCCTACAGTGCCTCTCCAGCACTGAAAATAACACTGATACACCATCGTAAAAACAGAAAACATCACAGGGGTTGATTTTCCAAATAATTCACTTGAAGAGATACTTCTGTGCTGTTTTCCCACAAACAGAAGAGGTACATTTTGAAATTAGTAAAGTTTATACAAGAATCTTGTTCCCTGACACAGGATACTGTCTTGGCGGTTTATCAAAGAACTGATGTCAACTCTTTTGAGTCTCATTTGTTCCTGATCTATCAACACACATGCATAGCATTTTATAAATAAACTAACACAGCAAATTTCAGAGTGTTTATCATAATTTTCACTTCACAGGTTGGAGGAGGCATTTACCTTTGCCTCTTAACAAAAACTTGTCTTCCTGCCAGAATAACAATATTTTGGTTACTTACGTGAAAATTAAACAGATGCAAGATTGGGGATAATTCAGAGTAAGGTACTCATCAGGTCAATACCTATACTGAACTCTCCTAAGACTGTAAACAAAATATGTTTTCACTTTTCTTTTCTCACTCAAGTCTGAGATAAATAATCTGATTCACAGATAAACTGCCAGGGTTAAACACTGCAGAAATATGGAAGGTACATAATTACTGTCACAGAGATGCAAAACCTGATGATATCCTATAATCCAAAATCAAAATGGAAAGTGTCTTGAGATCATCTGCAGACATTGTCCTGTATCTGATTCAGTTCACTGTTGGATTAAAATCTGCACGGTGCGATTCAGCGGCTCCATGGAGTGGAGGGCTTTGTGCATAACTGGATCAGATTGGAACATGCACCCATGAAGTCCTAGATCTTGATCTCAAGGCTGGAAATGGACCTATAGAGCAAGCTGCTATTGTGCTGTAAATCAAACGCCATCTACAAGATGTGAAGGAATTCTTTTGTACCATTTTATAAAGGTTTGCTCAGCAGAAAGCTGACAAATTTTCAAGGGCCACAGTGTGGAACACGCTGCATTTCTGGCTGAGAAAATGGATTGTTGGAAAGCCAGGGACTCTGCATGTCTCAGTTTCTGGCATGGACCAAACAGACATTATTATAATCAGGATTTAGAACAGAATTTGCCATTTGCACAAACCTCAAGTAATGCCCAAGTAACATTGCAATAGGTTGTAAACAACTGGAGGGTTAAGCAGAATTTAAAAATCTTAGCAAACTGGAAAAGTGAAGTAAATAAAGGAAAAAAAGATAAAATTCCAAACGTGCAGATACAAAATATCACACTGATCTATGGATAATGAAGACAGATCACTCTTTTGGACATAGCACTTGAAATAGATATGAATATAAATGCCTTGCCTTTACACATGTAAAATCTGAATTACAAGAGGAGGATGATGAATACTTGGCTAGATACCAGTTCTGCAGGAAATGATGTGGAGGTTACACCAGAGCACAAGCCTGGCATGAATCAATACTGTCAAGAAAATGTAAACAGGAACATAGTCTCTGAGAGAGGCAAAGCCACCCATCTATTCTACCAGGCAATGGTAAGACTTTGGCTGGTGCTGTACGCTCTCAGGATGGAAACAGTCCACAGAGGAGCAAAGATAATCAATGGAGATCTAGACAACATTATTTATCAAGAGAGGCTGAAGGAGAGAATATAATTTACTTGAAAATGAACAATGAACTTAGCTGATGTGAGTCCTCAAGTACTTGAAAGCCCTGCTCCCACTGTACAGTGTGATTTAAAATTTGAAGGGGTTAAAGCCGTGGCAGGAAAGTTTCTGATTGGATATTGTAAGAATAGTACTGAAACACAGGCTATATACAAATTTCTTTCCCATCTCCTCTTTTTTTCATGCTTCCAGCACACATTGCATTGGCAGCCTAATTTTTTCAGAGTGGAAGCCATAAAAATCTCATTACCTCTGGGCTACACCAAGATAGCTGGACAGGCAGAATTATTCCATGCAGAGTCAAAAAAATCAGAAGGTGTATATTGGCAAGGGAAGATGCTTCTGTGTCATGCTTAGTTGATCACTGCCTCTGAAAAAAACCAAGAGCATTGGAGGAAAGCACTGTGATACTGTGGAGTTCCTGCAGACCTCATAGAGCAAGGGGCAAATAACACACACATCCTACCCTGGACAGATGCTAAAGAATATTAATAAACCTGGGCCAATGAGCATGTATGGAACTTGCATCAATGTACAGATTTGCAAGCGGTTTGGCACAGGGAAATCCCATAAAATTAATTGGTTGAGCCTTTGTGCTTTCTTCTGTTGGAAGCAACTGCAGCACTAGACTGAGGTTTTAGACAGCAGCAGATCATTATTTAAATAAACCACAACAACCAAGTGGATGCAGAGGCTGCTCCCAAATTTATGCTGATAAACACTACAAAATGTAAGAGAAGGGTGTTGGTTTTATCTTTCTTAGAATCAATAGGTGCCACCAAATTCTGCATGAAAGTTCTGGAGAAAATGGCTTAAAAACATATTAATAAGAATAGAAAGAATTGCTTTAAAATAGTGATTAGTTTTTCTTTATGGAAAACCGTTCAGACATGATTTTATAATTTTGAAAGTGAAGCCATCTGTATCAACAGTATGGTGATAGTTTTAAATAGCTCACCTGTATGCACTGAGCAACAGAGCTCTGTCTTCTTCTTGGCCACCATCCTAGTATTTTTTATGTAAAGATTTATTAAAATCATGCCCAGAAGCTACTTAATTTTCTAATTACTGGCAGTATTCATGACCTATTCTATGAATCTGCCCCAGCATATGGGCATATAGACTGTCAAGCTCCAAAGCTGATACTTGTGTGAAGTAGCAGGCTAACAGCTCTAGAAGCACTACATACAAGATCACATTTTTATGCTAAATATGATGCCCCAAGTATTGAAGAAAATCAAAAATGTGAGTTCAGGCATTAGGAACAAAATTAGTACTCTTATGTCTTGTGTGGCACGAACCACAATGACCATTTCAGTGAAAGGTTGTGTCTCAAATCTGAATCTACCCAATTCAACTAGTGATTGATTTTCTTGATTGAAAATTAGAATTAAACCAGCAGCTTTTTATCCTTGATTTTTTTTCATTCTGACAGATTACACTCTCTGTAGAGTTCTCTCTTCTGCACTGGTCCTCAGAGAAAATGTACTGGTTGTACAGAACCTCTACACTGAAATCTTACCAAAGGCAGGAGAAAATTATTCAATATGAGCATATGCATACTCACAAATTCTGAGTTAGTGTCGGTATCTCCCATTGAAAAAAATTCTGTGATTTCTAGGGGCCATGGGCGAATGACAGTTTGTAAAAGCTATTTTTATATCCACTATTGTTATCTCCACTAGCAGTCTTTTACAGACCATAGCTTGTCCAAACAATAAATCAAGACTGTAACTTACACAAACTCGCACTGGTTGGAGACTGCTTCACTGTAGAATAATGCCTTTGCATAAAACATTCCTACTGCACAGTTCAAAACAGTAGATTATACTCAGGGTTTAAAAAAAAATAGATGATTGTTTCTGGTTGTGAGAGGTTTTATGAATATGTTTATAGGCAGAAATCAGCCATAAAAGACATAGGCTATAAAGTACTGGGAGCTATAGAACAGAAATCATTGTCCAAAGCACTTTCTGAACTTCAGAAAACGATAATAAAATTGTAAAAGTACTTGTCAGATTTGAAATGTAGTCTTAGAAAGACTTTCTTTGCATGAACATGTTGTAAAAAGTATGTATTTAAATACTGAGAGTAAGAAGCTGCAGAAAAAGAGTACTTCTAAGAGTATCTCAAATTCGAATAAAAGAGCATCCAGATGACGGTTTGCAAAATAATAATGTGATTTTAGGTACGCAATTCAACAGAAAATGACAAGTAACCTCCCAATCTTTACACACAACTAGCTACATTAGGGTCATAAATTACATTCAAGGTTGAGAGCCTGTGATGCAAGGGAAAGGAAAAATGTACTCATCACCCAATTTTATCCCTTGAGCGCGTCCAAAATTTTACCCAAAAGTACATCCATTAAATGTAAGTGGCTCCTATTACTGTGAGAGCCTTGGGATGGTGGAGTGATTCTATTTCTATATTATAAATAGGAAACTGAGTATAGGAACTAAAATGTCAGATGTTACAAAGTTGTTTTTACTTGCTTGAATAGCCCAGTATTTGCAAAACCACTGTCCTAGTCGTTTGCTAGAGTTACATGACTCTTCAGCTTTGTCTGAGGTCACAGTTCTACACTGGAAGGCAAAGAACTCTTGGAGAGTAGAGAGTGGCCACACTCTAAAACACTTCTTACTTCCTCAGATAGGTGCTAGGAGTCTTGGCATCCAGTAAATAGCACAACACTTCTCTCATTGGTTCAATTTTCCATCTTGAGGTGCAATTCAATAGCAATGTTGTTAGGTCTCACCTGCACCTTCCTCTCCTTCCTGCATCATAAAGTTACACTACCATAAAACTGCTCCAAGGAGCTCTGCAGCCCCTTCCAAATAGATTTTTGAGTTGAACTGATGTTTTCTTGTCTGGTTAAAAGTATGTTGCAACTGGCATGAAACTGATGCCAGTTTTCAAATCAGGCATGTGATACTATGAATTGATGTAATGTAAGTGCTGCCAGGAAATAAAGAGCAGTCATCTCCAGCAGGCCTGAGCACATCAAACCTCCACTTTGAACTTCCACAGAGCTTTTGGCTCAGACAGGTTATTAAATCACGTAAACTGACATGCTGTATATCACAGTCCATTATAGTAACAAGGTTATCCCATTAGTTTAGGTGGCGATTGCTTGGGTTAGGCAAACTCAGCTGGAGACCAGAGTGCCTCCACCACAGAAAGGGACAGCCACAGAGGAGCATGCTCTTATGTCCCAAGCCTATGTGGCCTGCAAGGGCAAGCTCTCAAGCCTCTGCTGTGACAGAGGAATGAACCAGCAGGACATGATAAGCCAAGATGACCCTTGCCACAAAGCAGATAAACATCTCTGGTCCTCCCAGCTTATAGACTAAAATAAAACATCCCAAGCGACCTCCAATTCTGCTGAATGATCACTGATCCTGGGATCAAGACAGTGAGCATCATCATATGATCATGATTCCACAATTATCTGACAATTCCACAAAGTCTGACAAAATTTCCCACCGTGCATCACAACACCAATCTGAGTTGTTTGCACAACCCCAGACACAGCAGAGGAAAATAGCATGAAGCACCCTTCAGAGTATATTCAGGTAGTTGTACACAAATTGCAAGACAAAAATTGCTAGTCACTGTGATCTGCAACTGGGACAGATCAGTTGAATGCAATGTAAAACGTCTCTTGTTTCTGTGGCACATGATAAAGGGAAATCAAGGAGTCCACAGACATAGTGTCTGGATGAGTAGGCAACCTTATTAGAGGAGAAGTCCAGCTTCCATGCCTATAAGGACTCAATATATCCTGAAAAATAGTCACACAGATCTTTCAAAAAATTGCTAAGCTTAAAAGCTACATGAGACCCATTTATGGAATAGTTGTTAAACTTTCCTATATGCTACAATGAGCATAGAAAAAGATCCAATAATTCACATGGGAGCTTTGACTGAAAATGCATTTTAAATGGATGTAGCTCAGTTCAGTGAAACCTATGGGAAATTTGGCATGGCCAATGACAAACTATGTGTGAACCAAACTGATAAAATTTGTGCATGAATGCTGCCTGATCCAAGTGCAGTTACAAATTTGTCATATGATTCCCTGGTTGGTGCTAATACATCATCTGTACCTGAATTTGACACTGGAAGCTTTTGAGAGTGTTTTACAGTCTTAAAGTCATAAACATCAAGCCAAACCTTGGTGTAAATCTACTTGTGAACAACTGCAGAAGGCCTGAGAATGGGTGAGAGTGTACATCAGAAAAAGCTGAGAGCTGCAGTGAAGCTCCAAGTTCTGCCACAGCAAAGGATGGAGATGCCACCCCAAGTGGCACTGCAGGCATAGGAACAATAAATCATGACTACACTCACACCACAAATGGATGAGAATGTCTCTTCCTCACAAGAGGGATTTTGAAATGGAAGACCGTGTTGAGATAGATGGCATCTAATGGGAGAGCAGCTGGTCAAAACTGACCACAGTGGAATACAATTAAAAAAAAAAATTAAAACATGGGAAAAGACTAATTCCAGAACACTAGCTGAGTTGGCATTGGAGCTTAGTAAGATTCGTGCTCTTGTCATACCAAGAGCCTACCTGCCAACACTTCAGCTGGTTGTGTCAGCTGCGAACATGCTGCTGGTGTCTGCTGCAGCACTACTTTGATCATGTGCAGATGGAAAGCAAATGTACCATGCAGATAATACAACAACTGCTTTTAGGTCTTGATCTGGTTTTATGTACGTTATTTCTGAGGCTGATGTGACCTTTTCTGCTTCACACATACACTGAGTTGGCATTTTAAGTGAGGGGAAAAGCTCATCAGCACACTTTTTGGATCATGTATCTATTATTTGCTGGCGTTTTACTAAAAATGCTGGCAATTTTCCAGTTCATTAGGGATCATCTCAGATCTGACTCTGCTGGCAAGAAATAAAACTATTACGATACCAACAGTAAAATATTTAACCTAAATTAAAAAAAAAATCCCTACTGCTTACAAAATAGTAGCATAATAATTATGGTGCTGGCTGAAGCAATTTCTAGTTTTAGTGCATATGTACCTAGAGGAAAACTGTCCTCTATCTTTTATTCCACAGAAGCCGTCTTGGTCAATTAAGTTACTGATAGGTAAAATGGTTGGCAACGTTTACTGTATTTGTTGTAAGCAAGGTATTAAAAACTTGAGGTGTCAGCAGAGAAGGCCCTAGGAGAGAAGCAATACTGACTTTGAATTAGAAAATAATCTTTCCCCTAAACAAAATTCACACTGATTATTTAAAACATATCTATTCCCATTTGCCATTTTAGGCAGAGGGTACTTTTAAGCAAGCATATTGTCCTAGCTCAGCCAGCTTTCAGTCCTGCTGGCATGTGTGGGGACAGACATGATGGTTCCTTGTGCAATGCTGCTTTTCCAGCAGCATTGCTCTGATGTGAATCCTGTTATGGGGAAAACAAAGGAAGACTCTCACTGATTTGTGTAAGAACTAGGAAGTCTTTCCACCTGACAAGTACTCAGATTACAAGAGATTTATAGGCTGCATTGTACAGTATGTTGTTCCTTGAGAAGCCATTAATCTGCCTGTGTCTTATGCTGGCAGGGCAAGGTGGGCATCAACTGCTGCCATGCTGAGTGGAACAGCAGCTCATGCAAAACCACTGCATCTATTCTGTACTGCACAAAATCTCATCTTTCTAGAAAGTTTCCTATGAGAGATTCCTCTTTACTCCTCTCTTGTCTTTGACAAGATTCTACAAGATGCATTCTGCAAACAGCAAATGTGAAACAACTGATAAGCAGCCCTGTAGCTACACTGGCAATAGAAGTTTTACTTATAGAAACTTTGAATGCTGAACTGAATTACACAATGGTTACTTTCAGTAAGTGCCAAGAAACTACAACTGCTCAGAGGATCAAGGAGACTTAGAGTAATTGAAGATCTAGCAGCTCTGGAGTGTTATGTGGTTGGACTAGCTGCATCTGTGTTGTGGAGTGGTGTAGCAGGGCATTTCGCCCCTCAGAAGAGCTTATCCGTGTTTTCTTAGCTGGGGAAATAAGTCAGGGCATCTCGCCCTTCACGAGAGCTTGCTAATTGGTGAAATAACTCAATCAAGACAGCTTTTCTTGCAGTGACTTTTTTGATGCCATGAAAGTAATGCTTCCAGCTGTCAATAGCTATCTTGCTGTGGAAGTGAGATCTGGAAAGATAAACTGGAATTTCTGACTGACAGTTCACTTAACAAACTATAAAAGCTACACCAAACTTTCACAAAGCAGAAATCTTCTGCATGTTCCCTGGAAATGTGGGGGGCTTTTTCCCCAAAGCTGGAATGCCTACTTTATGGTTACTCTTCCAGGAGCTGAGTGAGAGGACTCTGTACACTATCATTATTTTGGTGGTAAATTACATTGACTCCTAATATATACTAGTTCGTTGCTAGCTTTAATATAGGTACCTTGATGTTGTGCACTGTTTTATATAATCTACCAGTTCTCTTTGTTTTATACTGTGTAATAAGTAACTCTGTTTAAGGCCTTTTGTCTGTTGTTGCTATCTATTCAATAAATAACTAATTTTATAATAAACCTGATCTGCCATCCATAGAACTTGCAGGCTGAAGCGATTTTAGGTGTGGGCCATACTAAATTCAAACTGCTGCCAAAAATCTGAGGCTAAGGCAGGGCTTGCCTGAATCTCCCACCTGATCAGTAACAAGTGGTCACATTGGCATCTGATGTAAAGTACTTCATTGGCACTTATGCTAATGCAAGATCAAGACTGAACGGCCTGGATGGAGATAAGCAAAAAGGAACAAGTAGAATAATCAAAATGAGCCCACAAATGTCACAGTTACCTACTCCTCTCTGCTGGTCATTCCCTGGAAATAGGGTCAGAGACACAGCTCTTCTGTTGCTACTGTTTCCAGGTTCTGCTTTGGGAAGGGGAGTATGCTGAGGATTCAAATTGCCATAACCTACAGTGTGGAGGTTCAGCCAGGGCTAACGAGTGTCAGAGCCTGCCCCACTGGCAGCCCTGCTGGGATGTGCCTGTGTGAGAGATGTGGAGACTTTCCCACATTAGAACCATGTCTGTCTGTCCTTTCTATTTTGATAAGGATTAATCCAAGCTGATCCTTACATGAGAATAATTATAAGAAAAGACAAGAAAAAAGAATGTACCTTTGTGAAATGAAGGAAGATAATTTCTGTGAATGTGCTGATCTCTACAATACTGGGAGCAGAGGCTGTCTTATCTAAAACTATTTACAAATCATCTTGACACTGTACAGGTTTGACAGCTCTGTGTTTAAGTTACAGCACTGCATATACAGCAGCCATATCACCAGTTATAAACAAAGTATCTACTGGTGAACTCAACTGCCAATACATGTATTGCATCTATCTCCAGCAAATAAAACATTAAATAAAGTTTCTGTGAAATAAACAGAATACCTATCATTGCAATTACTACTTGTCTGATGCCAATATTTAACTACAAGTATGTGCCTGTCTCTTATTTACAGTCACTGAGCCAGGTTGTGTTTCCATGCACAGCTTGTGAATTCTACAAATTGTTACCTTGATCTTTTTCCTAGTTTTCAAGTGTTTTCTTCTATTACCTTTCATTAGCAGAAAGTGGCCTACATGGAAATGCCTGGGCTTGGATTCTGCTACAGTTACACTTTTTGCTTGCCCTTCTTCATGTTCCCACTCTGCCCTTTATCGCTACTTACTCAAAGGGGTCGCTGGGATCAGCTCTCTGGAGCTCTGGAGGAATCGGTATTCTTTTGTAGTACATTTCCCAGTCAAAAGCTCCTCGCATGGCATCCCCCGCCTGTGCCTCGTAGCCAAAGTGATTGTGGTCAATGACATCGATCATGGGACACACGATGGTTTTGTGGTTAAGTGCAATCTGGTCTGAAAAATGAAAGTAGAAAATAGGAAACGGCATGTCTAGTCAAGCCATCTATCATATTACTGCAAAGTGAATCCCACAGGTTTCCGATGTTTGAAGATTGTTTGCTTTGTGCCCTATGGCCCCCCAATAATTTCATTTTTCAAATCTGCATCAAACCTTTACTTAAAGCAGAACGAATGCAGTTGGGCAATGATTTGAAGTATTTACGGTTCTTTGAAGCACATTCCTGTGAGACCCACAGGAGTCCAGTCATCTGCATCCCTCTCACATTGCTACTCTGAGCAGTCCCCAGTCTGTCAGCTATGGAAAAAGCCAGCAAGCAAATGGTAAAAAATACTCCTTCATCCATGGGGAGTGTGTATGGGAAGCCCCTGTGAGAGAGATTTATTCCTAAAGGTGAATCTTGGCCCTTGCAACCAGTCACTGTTCCTGTGGCTGTAGTGTGCATCAGCCTTGAAATCAAATGCTCCAAATTAAAGGCAAACTCCAACACAAAGAGAAAAACAGAGCTTGTGTAGTTTTTTTTGTACAATCTTTGAGTTATAAAGAAGGCTCCACAATATTATTCTTACATGCTTTCTAAAGAAAGGAGTTTAGTTTTGCTTTAAAAAAAAATTACAATTGTGAGACTAAATCAAATTCCTATCTCTAGCATAAGCTCAGCTGGGCCTGAGTCTGCTTTGGTGAATCCTATTGCTTAATCCTATAGAGCTCCTCTGAAAAGAAAGACAAGTAAAGAAGATAGGCCAACATCAAGAACTAGGCAGAAGAATAATGGTTCAAAATGAGGAAGTACAGAGAAAACCTATAGCTGTGTTGACATGAAAGGACAGTAAAAAACTCTCAAAAAAACCCTAAAATCTTAAAATTCCAAGTATCATAAAGCTTTTTCTCTGAATGGCAGCTTAGATCCTTTACATTATTTAGTACATTTTAGGGTCTATGTGGAAAATTAGTTTTTTGTTTTTTGGTTTGTTTAGATTTCACTGATGCTTGATAAGACCCTAAAAATAATCAGAGAGCTGAGTGTGGATTGAATACTTAGATAGGAAGGTAGATAATACTGGTATAATGATTAATAAGACAGATTCTGCTTCCATGCTTCTGAGGGAAGCATGAGTTAAGAAAAAAAGATTATTTCCACAAAACATCTGGGTCTTTATATTTGTTCTCAGAAGTTTAAGTTTAGAAACACTGTCCAAATCAGGGATCAATGTTGCTATTGAGAAATTACTGTGACTGGAAGTTCAGCAGGTTTTTACATTCTTATCCTTTAATAGTGAAATAAATTTAAAGGCTCTCAGAAAATTCTAGGAAACTCCTCACAGAGATAATGGCTGCATTACTGTTGCTATTGCCAAATATAATTACATTCACTGGCACACTGTATAGTGTTATCTGTGATCATTATATAAAGTCACTTTTACATAATCTCTTTCCTGTGATGGCCCTCCTAATAGTTACAGGGCTTATAACAATCTGTCTCTGATCCCCCCTTCTAAATTGATTGGAGTAGAGAAACTAAATGGGATTGATTTGTCTGGAGCAGGTCAAAGGTAGACTCTTAATGCTTTAGCATTCTTCTCTTCATCTTTAAAATATGCTGTCTTTAAACACACTGAAGGATTTGAAGTCTCCAAGTCACATGCTGAGATAGTCAGGGGTAAATTTATTTGAGCAATGCTCAAGCTCAATTCCAGCCTTTGTTTCTGCAGCTCTCAAGAATTCTGCAAGTATGATGATGCTTACCTGCCTGTTTTAGTGTGTTTCTGTAGAACTTACTTCTCAGCCTCCAAAATATTTTAGAGATAAGGAACCACAGGAAAATCTTGACTTTTGATGAAACCAGGGTGTTTGTGGCTATGCACACCAAAAGACAAAGTAACCAAACTCAATGCAGCCTCAACGTTTCTTTCAGTATACTTAAAATAATGAATTTTACATACATAACTACTTAGGCTTAAATGTAGCTCTGGTATGCATTTAGGAAACAGAAAGAAAAGGCTGTAGGGCTAACCTGCATTTCACAACTGTGATGGTATCACAGACTTACATATGCAAACATGCTGCTGCCTTTATCAGCCACTGCTCTTTCCCCCACCTGCTCCTAATGCCACACTGAAAGCCACAGCTGAAATGCCTTACAGTTTCTCTTCCATTGCCTTTACTCTTCATCCCCTTACAGATTCCTACTGGCCTGAAAATATCCATGCATTATTTCACTGCATATAGGCTTCACTTAAAGGGAAGAAAGATAAGCATCACTGTACACACAAAAATCTTGTAGATTTGAGGAAAAGCCTGGGAACAAGAGGGAACATTGCTGAGCACTTTCTCCCAAGAATTTCTAACCAATATATACACACATATTTGAATTCAGCACTTTTAGGATCAAGCAGAGTAAGCACAAACGACAATAAACAGAAGTTTTCAATATTGGATGAGTCTCTATCTCAGAAATATAGGTTTTATCTCTCTGAGAAACGGGTACCCTTTTAATTTCAAGTGCATGTTTCAAACTGGGCTGGATAAAGTAACAATGCCAACTTGTTGCAAATAGTCTTATTTTTGCAATTTTTCAATGCAAATATTTTTATTGTCATACTCAAATACGTGATTACAGATGGTGACAACATTTGAGTGACTCAGCAACTGAGTTGCCATAAATACTTGTACCCTCAGTTTCTCCACTGTCAAGCAATACATCATATACGTGTTGTGAAGATGGATAACAAGTGGTGTTTTGACAACCTGCTAAGCATAATCCCAACATGATATATTTTTAATTCTTAGTCAGGAAAGGAATCTGTTTTAACAAACCTAGTTCTGGTAGCCTATGTCACTACTGATCTACTGTCCATCTCTCCTCTTACTGCTCCTGCAGGAGCATCACCTGAAGGAAATATGTGCCTGCAACTTTCTGGTTTGCCACTCAGTTCCTTACCTGCAATAACTGTGACTTCACGTTGCACTAAACTGTCAAGTGCTGGAGCCCAAGCCACATCTTTCCTTCTGCTGAGGAGTGACAACAAACAGCTGTGTTTGCCAACCTTTTTACATCACTACAGCTGCCTACTCTGTGAGCATCAATCAAAACTCTCTAGTATCTCAGAATGTCTTACTTAAGCTAAAGAGCCCATTTAAGCAAAGAAATAAATGAAATAAAACTTAAAGAAAATAAAGGCATTTTACCCCCATTTTTAAGAAAAAACAAAAGCCTGTAATGGAAAACAAATGCGGCTCAGCTCCACAAAGCCATTTAGATACCCCAAAAGTACTGAAATAACTCAGTCTTCCTTTGGTCTAAAAGCTGATAGTTAATCCTGAAAATATAAGTTAGATACTTAAATAGTTCTGAGAACCATCTTTAAGTGATTTCTCTTGGTTCCTCACCCCCCTCCCCAACCTCTAACTTTCAAGGTCTTGTTTGGAACAAAACCTGGTTTGGAACAGTGGAAACCACTGCTCCTTTCAGCAAAGACTGCCAGTCCAGAGCAGGGCTGAACCACGTACTTGTTGAGGATTTTTCACTACACATGCCAGATACAACCAGAGCTAAAACAAGACATATTCAAAGCAATAAACACTCAGTATGTCCTCTGTTGTGGTTTCCCTGAATGAGTTTCAGTCACATCCAGTGCTGAGTGAATCACAAAATATAACTTCAGGTAAACACTTGAAAACACATATTAACTTTACTATTATTAGCAGCCAGGTGTAATCTGATTTCAGTAGAGTAAATATATGCCATCATAAGAAAATTCTCTCATTCCTTTAGAAAAACAGGGAAAATATACTAGATGTGTGTTCATTTTCTATTTGTTCTTTATGTAATGCTCTACTTTTTCTTTCAAAATAAACCAGATTTGATTCTGGGCTTCAGTATTCCTCAAGATTCATTTCTAGGTCCTCTGGCTGGTTGGTTTTCTACAGGTATTGTACTAGAGAATGAGAAAGACCTCATTCCTCTTGAGAACTGCATGGCACTGATGCAGTTGCTCTCATCTTTCCAGTTTTCTGGTTTGAGGCTGAGGGTTCAATACCCAAGAGCAACCTGGCTGCAATTATGAATCATTTGTCACCATGCTATTTATTTTTTTGCTTTTTACAGAGTGAAATCTAGCTAGATGTATGGAACAGATTATCTCATGGGAGATCACACAGGCTAGCAGATCAGGCCCAGCCAGGAGGGGTTTATGAAAGTCTGGTCCTGCCTGACTGACATGATCTTCTACAAGCAGGTAACCTGCCTAGTGCATGTGGGGAAAGGCTGTGGATATTGTCTACCTGGACTTCAGTAAAGCCTTTGATATTGTCTCTCACAGTATTCTCCTGGAGAAGCTGGCAGCTTAGAAAGGTGCACTCTTGACTGGATAAAAAAGTGGCTGGATGGCCAGCCCAGAGAGTCGTGGTGAATGAAGTAAAATCCAGTTGGTAAGAGATTGGAAGTGTTGTTCCCCAGGGAATCAGCACTGGGGCCCATATGTTTTAACATCTTTACTGATCATCTAGATGAGGGGATCAAGTACACCCTCAGTCAGGTTGCAGATGACACCAAGTTGGATGGGAGTATCAATCTGCTAGAGGGCAGGAAGGCTCTGCAGAGGAATTTGGACAGGCTGGATCAAGAATTTAGGCCCTTGGGTCAACCCCATGCAGCGCTACAGGCCTACAGATGCACATCTGGGAAGCTGCCCAGAGGAAAAGGGCCTGGGGGTGCTGGTTGACAGTGGCTGAACATGAGCCAGCTGTGCCCAGGTGGCCAAGAAGGCCAATGGCATCCTGGCCCATATCAGCAACAGTGTGGCCGGCAGGACCAGGGCAGTGATTGTTTCTCTTTACTCGGCACTGTTGAGCCTGCACGTCAAGTTGTGCGTCCAGTTCTGGGCCCCTCAACGCAGGAAGGACCTTGAGGGGCTGCAGCAAGTTCAGCCAAGGGCAACGGAGCTGGTGAAGGGTCTGGAGCACAAGTCCCGTGAGGAGCAACTGAGGGAGCAGGGGTTGTTCCACCTGGAGAAAAAGAGGCTCATGGAAGACTTTATTGCTCTCTAAAACTGCTTGAAAGGAGGTTGTGGTGAGGTGGGAGTCGGTCTCTTCTCCTAGTGATAGGACAAGGGGAACTCGCCTCAAAACTTGATTTCTCTCTGCTCCTTTATGACATTTGTGCTTCACATGAAG
This sequence comes from Leptocoma aspasia, assembly GCA_013399835.1. NCBI lineage: Eukaryota > Metazoa > Chordata > Aves > Passeriformes > Nectariniidae > Leptocoma > Leptocoma aspasia. Next base: position 599,785 of record VXAX01007759.1, on the reverse strand, counting down.
ACATGGAGGCTATTTTTAAAAATGCAGATGCGATTGGGGGAAAGGGGGTAACAAGGGGAACAACTGGATGCATGACTTGATATGGAAGCTACGAAGGATAAAAATTTGGAATTTTGTGCATTATCTTATTACTGATCTGAAGAGAAACTAGTTAATAGTATTTTTCTTGGTCTCTACTGGTAGCTCATTAGAAGAACAGCACATGTTGCTGCAAATGCTTTATCAGCTTACTGTGTGGCCCAAGAGTCCTAACAACAGAATTCAAGGAACAATAACCGTTAATTAGCAAAACCATAACCTTCTGTGTACTTACAGCAGACTTTTTTTAATGAATACAAATTTCTTTATTCGGCAACTCAGGAATTTTCTTTGGTTATGGTAGCAAAAAGCACTCACTTTGCAAAGCATATACACTTTGCATGTAGTCAGGTGTGTAGAAAAGAGAACATTGTTTCCTGAAGTGAAATCCCAGACTACAACAATTGATTCTTTCCATTCCTTTAACTAATGGAGCTTTGCTGGCTGCAGCTGGAATCCAGAAAAACAGTCAATAGCAAATCATTCTTTCTGAGCTTCCTGTTGTGAATGCTATTGCTAATGGATTTAACACTGAGGCGCCTTGGTATACTTACAGCAAAAACTGTTTTAATGTAATGTGGAAAACTAGGAAGGAGTATAACACCTGCATAACAAACCTTCTGTATAGTGTATAGTAAGGACATAACATTATACTAGATATAGCAGTGTATTTAGTAGTAGTAATAATAAAATAAATTATAACTATTATAAGCTGAAGCACTACTGCAAGATTTTACAAATTCTTTAGTCTCAGGAAATAAAATGCAGCTGCTCACATTTCTTGGACTTCTCTCTCATACTGACACTTCAGACAGACCAGAACTTCAGTGGAACTCCAAACACTTTGATACAGTGTATGTCTTGCTTACTGTGGGACACAGCTTCAATGGTTGGTTCTATGTTCTGATTTTATGTCTGATGGATGCTCATGCACTTACTAAGCAAAGGTGGCAGCCAGTTCACGTTGACTTCGCAGTGGGAATCCAGAAATGTCAAGACTTCTCCTCTAGCCAGCGAGGCTCCTAGCAGTCTGGTCCGAATGAGCCCTTCTCGTTTCTTGGTACGCACAATCCTCACCTTGGCAAAGCGGACCATGTATTCCTCCAGCTTCTCTTTCAAATGTTCTAGAAAGAAGGGCAAAAAAAGCGTCAGTGGTGCCAGGCCTGGAGGAGCCAACAGAAGGACAGGTTGGTGTGCAACCTGCAAGCTGCCCATCTGCTTCCATCTCTAGTCACTTCAAGTCCTCCAAACGCTGCCACAAATCCCCCTGAGATGGTTCAGAAAGTGCAAATATCCTCTGTTTTATCACACAGAAGACACTGACACTCTGCTGCAGTTGCTACTGGCAACCTGCCATCCACAATACAATGGCCAAAACAGCTGCAGGATATTCATCCATTCTCTTGCTCCTGCAGCCCAGGGCCATATAAACATTCTGGTGTGTCATTTTATAAACAGTGACCTTTCCAAGTCAGTTTCCTTTATCAATTTATTATGAAGAACTATGCATGGAAATAAATTTAAAAAATAAAACTAGCACAATGAGGTTGTTTTTGTAATGGGAAGGGAAACAGACATGAAGAAATATCTTAATAGTTAGATACCAGTATGAAGCACACAGACAGCTGACTTCATAAAAAAATTAGGCTGGAATGTAGAGTAGTTGATAGGTTCTCTGATCTGCAAAATTTGGTTCTGTTTGTATTGCAAAACATCATCTTTGGGAACATTTTTTCTTCTGACAAACACTAAGAATCATTAAAAAAACCCCAACAACAAAAAACCACCCTTTTTTGGGTTTTGCTTCTTCCTAAATACATCTAAAACACAAGTCCTGATGTTTTGTCTTTGGTATAACACCTCAGCTTGCCACTCCTTACTTTGGAAAAATATGATAATTTCATTCATCAGGAGGAAATGAAGAGAAAAGCTTAGTCTCTAATAATTAAAACTGTTGATAAGCTACATTTAGTGATGCTAAGGATTGCAAGCTAAGTCTCATGGAAACGGCTTTGTCAGGTTATGCTTGTTTCTGATATCAGCTACTAATTCTTTGGACTTCTATGGACAACACAGGCCTCGTTCCTGTTCTTACATCATTAAAAATTGCAAGAAGTTTGCTGTGGACGAGCCAAAAGGATTTCCATTTAGCAGTATCCTGGAGTATATAATGCTGACGTACAAATTTAAGGCAATGAGCAAACAAGCCATAGCACAGACAACACAGGATCTTGTGTAAAAATAAAACTAGGCTCCAGTGAAACAGAGCTCCCTCCACATGTTTATTTTCATCTTGTTTTTTTCCTAGCTGACAAACACGTACAACTTTCCAAAGCTACCTGCAGATTAGGAAGAAGTAGAACACTGATGTGTATTTAGTGGAAGAATACTACATGGGATGGTCCTCCATACTGAGGAATCCTGATGCACTCTGGCACAGAAGAGGGACTGGGAACATCCCATTGCAATGATTACAGAACAGGTTGGGGCTTCTGGGAGGAGAAAACACTCTAGAAACATCCTGAGTCAAGAGAGAGGTTTGTGCTCATAGTACTGCCTGGGAGAAATATTAGGTCAAGTGAGGAAAGCCAAGTCTGAGACAAAAACAAAAATAATGACATTCAGATAAATATAGAAAGTTTCTGTCTTCTGTTCTGTGGCTGACTGTAGAATACACATTTAAATTCCTAAATAAGAAGGGAAGAAGTATCCATTTTTCCATCCCATTTCACTATTTACACACCCAACAGTAACAAGGTCAAGAGATGTTCTGTGTCTTGAATGGCGGGTTTTGTACGCCCAATCATATTCACAGGACAAGGCCTGTGTGCTGACTCTGACTCATTTTAGCTACCAGCTACAATTCAGTTTTGTTACTGAACTGAGGTTTATCCAAGCCCTGGATCATTTTGTGCCCACAGGCAAAACTGTTTAAAGTGTATATTTATTGAACTGTTTTTCTGTTTTTATGAGCTCCATTGAGACTATTCCCATAGCGCAGGAATATAGAAGAAGGGAAATAGACCTTAAAAACAAAGATACAAAGACCTTGCAGATAATATACCAAAGTCTGTTAGGGCTGTCAGTCTGCATTGTTTTCTATATTGTAAATCGTATCATCTAATAGCCATGAAAAATGAAAAAGCTTCAAAGTGACAGGTTATTACATACTTCCAAAGTAAATCAAATCTAATCAGTTAGGTACCATAGGTTCTGTTAGTCCTCAGACACCAGAAATTTCTTGTAGTTCTCAAAGGTCACCTAACCCTTCTCATTTTCCATCCACAAGTCTTCAGTTTGTTTGCACTGAATAGTGCACAGGGACCCAGCACCAAGAGCAAGACCACATTGCTGCACATTGTTCAGACAAGCATTAAGAAAGAATTGGGTTGTTCAGCCAGAACACACCTCTCCAACTCTGGAAGCATTCACTAAATGCCTTGGCTATAGTACAAATCCCCCATCATCACCTGCCCACCCTCAGAGATGGGTTCACCGCCAAGACTCTAGTTGACCAGAGGAGTTCAGCAGCTACTACATAGCTCTGAATTTCACTATGTGTCAGACACAATTGCTTTACTCTTCCCTGTTTTTAGGCAGTTTCCCTCTTTGTAGGTGAAGGCAGCTACCAAGAAAGCACATAAATACTCTGATGGAGAGAAGCAGGAGCCTTACTTGGACAATGCAAATTGTTTGTGGTGTTGGTAAGCTCTGTGGTGCCTAGGCACACGTGAGTTGAGCTGTCACTGGCTGGGTGTCACAATGGTTAGGGTAAGGCCCTTGCAGCAGGCAGTTTGAACATGGCCACCACTGATGTTTAAATGAACTAATACAAATGCACCCTTTTCATGCATTCTGATTGTTATCACTTGTCTTGAGCCAAATTAATTCACTGAAATTCAGTCCCATACAAAGGAATTAATTTCATTCTTTCCACATCTTTCAGTGAGCAAATCCTGAAATCTGAGTGCCTATCTTCTCAGGAAAACACTTCAAGGAGAGATGATGTAAACTATCAAATTATGATACATTCTTTTCTGTTCTTATATCAATTGCTAAATAACAATAGAGTTGAATAGTATGATTTGATTGTCATTAGTCGTATGTCGGAGCTTGAAATCTATTAAATCAATGGTATTTCATACTGTTCTTTCATTGCTTCAGATTCCTTGCAAACTTAGGAAAAAGGTCTCTCAAATTTCAAATCTTTTTTTTTCTTTGGCTGAAATTCTGTGGAACAAACAAAAGCTCTGTACCACCTTCCTCCCTCTCTCTCAGATAGCTCTTCACACATTTTAGACAGCACGTCACCTGATTTGTGAAGTACTGTATTAAAACATCCAGCACATCTTTTGATGCCAGCATTATATATCCCAAAATTATTTTCATCTACTCAATTAGTCCCATGACCAACTGATTTTATTTAATTTCTACTTGTTGCTAAGGAACAAGTCGAAAAAAAGCGGAAACACACACATAAAATTTGCACATCTTGTTTACACAGAATTCTAAATGCATCCTCATTTAGACATATCTGGAAGTAGTAAGGAAGAAAACAAAAATGATGACTGGTGAATTTTCTAGATTTTAGTTAGACAAGTGACATTAAAAGATCAGGTCTACATACAAACTAAAATATAAAATGTAGATACCTTACGTATCTACATTTCATAAACAAGTTACATGTTAGTAATATACTAACAGTAAGTCACAACATAGTCAAATAGAGGCCTGCAACCATACCTACTGTATCTTTAGTTTTGAGATATGGCAAGGAAGTTGGTTTGGGAATTTATTTGGGAAAAAATCCTCAATAACTACAAAAACATCACAAAATATTTAAGTTCAATGATCAACTCCAATACAGTTGTTTGAATGAAAGTATCTAAAGGTGAAGGAAACAAATTCCCTTTTGGATCCATAAGTAACGATTTTTTAAACGTAAATAATTATGAAAGTGATCTCATAGTCTAATTTGTCCTGCAATGTCTTGTGGCACTATTTGTTTCAAATTTTACCCATCTCTAAAAGCAAAAATAAACACAGAGTAACAGCCAGAGACAGTAGAACAGTAGCAGTTTTAAAGAAAACTGTAGTATTTTCTAGTATTTATATAAATGGTAAAAACATCTTTCATTTTGAACCACATTTTTGATTAACAAATAATCTCAGTGTTTGTGATTACTAACAAATCTAGATTTTTAAAATCTTTTCTTTAGCCAAATCTATTAGAATAAACTTTTCACAGAACTCCATAAATTTCCCTCACAGAAGAGAACACCAAATATATTATTTCCTATAGTACAACTGCATTTTCTCACAGATCCCAACTATTTTGTTGCTAATACTATCTGCAGAAGAAGCATCTCACACACAAACCCTGTATGTTACATACATACATTTACAACTAAGCAAACTCAAGTGCACAAGTAAGCACTTGAGTGTCAGCACAAAACTAATTCTAGAGACATTATTTGAAAGAAATTATGAGGTAGTGTGTAAAATGGAAAGCAACCTGTAATAAAAAGACATTTGAATGTCCAGCGGACATCACATTCTGCCCATTCATTGAAACCGTTTGAACAGATTTGCCATGACAATAGAACAGGGAGGTAGGATGGTTTCATTTATATTCTGTAGTATTATATAAATTCCACTTTCAGAATTGGGCATGAGAGAGAAGCCAGTATTTAAATTCTACAGTAAGCTACAAATGGCACTTTTTGCATATAAAGAAGTCAAAGCCCCTTTCATTCAATATGGGGAGCAAATATCTAATTTGTCATTTAAAAGAAAATACATCATATTTTCTTTACAATGCTGATCAAATGAATCCCTGAATCATAGGTTTGACACATGCCAGGCACCTGCTAGGGCAAGAGCTGGCACAAGCAGTGACAAATAAAGAATAATGCATGGGCAGGCTGTTTACAGGCTGTCACTGCTCTGACAAGTGATGATAAAGGGAAGCATTATGTCTCTTCTAGTGACAGCCTGTAAAGAAATTCTCCATTGTAATTGTTCTGTATGGGCCTCCTCTGTCTTCATTTAAAGTCTGGAGAAGTTTTTTTAAAATAATAGTAGAGACATAATTGCTTGGTCATAATAATTAAAGATCTACTCAAGCAGAGTATCCATTTACTTAATTTGGTGCCCAGAAATAAATTGGAAACCAGGATTCTGTCTTTGCCAGGAAAAAAAATCACGTAGTAGTAAAAAGCAGAACTGAAATTCTTCTCTCATGTTGGGATGCATACAGAGAGTATTTAATTATCACATTAGTACCCATGTTACCATGTGACAAGACATGTTCCTCCAGGGTTATTGAGAATGCGTTAAGGGAGACTTAAAAGATGATGTCAAAGCTAGAGCTGGTCTTCAGGATGTGCTTGCCTGCAGTATGGACCATGAAAAAGGAAGGAAAAATCAAGAAAATAAAGCATTTTGTTAAGCCCCACTTCAGTCCAGCCACGCAAGTCCAGATCTTTGCCTGTAACAGAGCCCTTCTCTACATCCATAGCACCTCAAATTTCTGTTCAAAAGCACTAACAATTTCTGTTAAGGATTGCACTGACTGGCAAATTATCAAATAATTAAGAGCAGCAACAGAGTTTGCTAAATGCCTGGATAAACAATTTGAACTAAATCTGTTTACTTCTAACCTGAATTGACTGAGAGGTATGTAATTCCATGCTCTGTTGTGGTTATTCTCAGTTCTTCTGAAGAGAGAACAGAGATAACTCAGTCTGGGAAACTTAGAGAAAAGAATTCAAACAATTACTATCTTATCCCTTGCACCTGGTGTTGTGCAGGATGTTTACAAGAAGGAGTTGCTCCCTGTTTAAGCAAGGAATCTCCTAAAGGCCAATCAGATCTTAGGTGCACAAACTTCTCCATAGGAGTGTGATATTCTATTAATAAATAAGCCATTATGCCTTCTGAATCACGGAGTCCGTGTCACTTCTCTTGCTGTTCCTAAACTCAACTACAACACTCTGTCATTTCCAACATGAACCATACAAAAATAGTCCAAAAAAACCTTACAGTAATAGAAAAAGTGTATTGGCCTCTCCTGTTATCTCAGCACAGGCATATGGAAGGAAACAACGTGGCCAAAACTACAGTAGTCTGTGGCCTTAGGTCAGTAAAACAATACACAAACAACTATTTCTCTTGGTGAAAATTAAAGCAGTAAAATGGCTATTTTGCCTTGCAACAGCCACAAGGCCAGCTTCTTTGAGCCAGCTCAAGATTTTTCTCTTTTTTACTCTCTGACCATCAACAAAGAGCTTTGTGCCAATATGCACAGACAAACCTGCAAGTACACTTATGCACCCTCCATGGTTCTCACAGTGAGAAGAACCTCCATCACCTTATTATGTCCCTTTCTGCAAGATGGGATTATCTTCCCAGGTAAAATTAGCAAGGATAACCTCCTTTTGTTTCCTGAAGCCTTGAGGATGCCTTTTTCCCAGAACAGCTTAATCTTTTGATGACTGACTTCAGCTTGAAAGAAAATACATAAAGAAAACTGAGTAGCCCCTGGTTATTCAGGTATTCCTTGTTTTCTGCTGCAATTGACAAAATAGCCCTCTCCAGTGCATTGCCATTCTTTTACTTTCACTGCCTGTACGTCTGCTACCATAAAAGCAAACAGTTCAGAGAATACAAGGTGAGCCTATGAATTTGGGTACATCATACTCCTTTCTTCTAGTTTCCCTTTAAGTTTTTTATTTGCATAATGTTGATTGGAAGCTCTGGTTAAACAAAGAATGGTTGCACAGTCTATACCAGGTCAGCTGCCACTTTTCATAGCCAAGTCAAAGTCTACAAGAAGGACAAGTCCCCTGGTTATAATTCTGGGTAAATTAATCTACTGCTGCACTACCCTTCTTGTGAGTAAGACTTTTGTGAAGTCCAAACTGCATCTTCCAAGCTGCATCCTGGGGTTGTTACCTCTTCTTATACCATCTGCCAGTATCAGGAGGAATTTAGTTTTGTCATTTCTGCAATTCCCTTTCAAGTTAGATCACCATTTAGCAGATGTTAGATCACCATTTAGCTGCTGCTTTGCCAGGCTAAACAAGCCCAGGTTTGTCAGCCTCTTCTCAAAGGTCACATACTTTTGGCCCATGACAGTCCTGCCAGTCCTCAGCTAAGCTGACTCCAGCTGTAGTTCTTCTTGAATTGCAGAGCCCAAAATTGGATGCAGAATTACAGCTCTGTGCAGAACCAACTTTGTAAAAAGCATAATTTAATTTCATCTGCTTACTCTCATCCTAGCATAGCCCAATCCAGTTTGCCTTCCTGGTGATAAAAAGCCAACACTTTCTCCTATTCACTTGGTATCCACTATGACCTTTGCAGGTCCTTATATCACACCAGCTAGCCAGTTTGCATCTTTACTGGAGTTATTCACCTGGGTGCAGGATCTATCACTCCTTGTTGAACTTAATCTTTCAAGTTAGATCACCATTTATCTATATTATTTTTTTCTTTATTATTTGCTTTCTATATTATTTGATGTGTCAATCACTTTCTCCATTTTTGTATCATACACATATTTGCTGAGGGCACACTGTCTCATCATGCAAGTTATCAGTGACAAACACTGACTTCAGTATTTACCTAAGCTATTCTGCCAATTAATCCTGACTAAGGAAATCTGGAGGAAGGATGGGAAAGTTTTCTGCCAAACAGATTTTAGCATCTGATCCACAGCCATTCCAGACAACAAGAAGTTCCAGAAGTTTGGCTTAACTGGCTTGAGTTAAGCTAAAATGCAATCTCTTTTTTCTGATATTAATAATGAGTCAAGGTAAAATGTGGTTTTTTTCTGAGGTTAATAATGACTCCAAGTCCCTGCATGACATACTACAAATCTGTGGAGAGTATTCTGAATGTGCAAAAGTTCTGTTCATTCCTTGCACTTCAGTGACTATGAACTCCCAGATAGCACCCTCATTTTGGTGTTCAATTTCAACTATAGCCTGCTAAAGTTGAAAGAATCTCCAACCTCCATAGTAAATGCACATGCTTTTGCCACAACCTGAAAAGGTCAGCATTACTAAGAGCAAGAGGTTGAACAGAGCAGATGAATACAGCTTGATTTCATTCAGGATAGACTTAAGGTAAACTTCTCTGAGCAAATCTTTTTTGTTGTGCATGGGCTTTCATATAGTCATGAAAGGAGTGACAGGGACTGCAGAATGTGTGAGGCAAGCTGGATTTGCTGAGACTTCTCCAACTATAGCTCCATTCAATAGAGACATGCAGAGATCCTGATACTTCTTTGTTCCACTTCCCCGAGCCCAGATAATTGTGACTTACCAATCATTCTGTCACCAGCAGAGAAGTGCCTTTGTCAACAAGATGAGCTCAGGTAACTGAACACCTAGATATTAGGTGTGGTGACTGCTTACGCAGATGTCACTGAAGCATCATTAAACTCTTGAGGTACTTTTTCATTCTAGATTTTTGAGTGAAACACTTCATTTTTAGGTTGCAGTAATGCAGCACAGTATGTTGAACTACCTCATAAGCAGCTAGGGCTGGCTTGACAGTTTGTTGGTAGTACTGACACAGCTCCAAGATTTCCTTCCTTAGAAGGAAACAATGAAAGATTTTTTAACGGATTTATTCCAATTGCCAGTTGTATGAGGTAATTCTTGAAACTTTCAATGGCATTGTAGTATGGTAGCATGTCTTTCCTACAGCTGATAGCAGGCTCCTTCATTTGCAGAACATTTTCCTCCCTGGAGTTGCTTTACCACAAGAGCAGCATGGCTGATGGAATAAACTTCAATCAAACTGGGAAGAATTTCTTCCCAGTATCATCTTGGTAGCCCTGAACTTCACGTGACCCATACGAGCATGCTCAGGGACACACTGCCCACCCAGGGGATGAGAAGGAAGGCAGAGCAGGTTGCAAAAGCTTTTTAAATGGACAATTTTTTCACAACAGAGACATTACTGTGGATGCACACACTTTTTTTGGCACTTTCTTACACCCCTAATTCAATGAATGTTACTGTGGCTACAGCTCAAACAACAATTTGGACAACTGGATTACCTATCAGGGAAGCTATTTCAGTACACAGTAAGATAATGCAGAAATGTACAGCTGCCTTTATAGGTCATTCTCTGAACACAATAACGTAGCACAGATCTGTCAAAAGAGTGACCTTCCTGCATTAAAATTTGATTATTTTTAACAGGTCTGTTTACTACAGAGGTATTTATACAGTAACTCATCCCCAAGGGAAGTATATTGTGAGGCTTCTTCCAGCTTGCAAGGCCAATTAGAAGGTTATTTGGAAGTGAATCCACGAAAGAGAAACTTTCCTTGAGATCAATACACAAATGCTATCCTCTTCCTTTCACAGTCACAATTTTGCATCCTGAAAATATTGATTCTTAAAAATTGTAAATGATGACCTGTCAAGCAGCACTTACTTTTGTAATGTATTTTTAACACTGCAAACAGCCTTGCAGATTTTGAGACCTGTCTTTAAACTGACATTTCCTCTGTTTTGCCTGAAACTATCTTTGACATACTTTTAGTTCTTCCTCCAAAACATATCACTGACTTTTGCAATAGGTGTTGTCTCCAGAGAATAGTTTTCTCTCATTCCACTCTTTTTAACTTCTCAAATGCCAAGGACAGTTTGTATTGGAGAACTGGTAAAACACCACTGTGAGGATGGCACTGACCCTATATTTGCAGAGGACGGTAACACTGGTCCTTGGGAGGACTGGAAATAGGAGTCACAGAACACATGTAATTACTTTTTAAGTGGCATCAGATTCTGGTACAGCTCCCTACATTGAACACTTATTTCCTAGAGTAATTCTACTGTCATTTAATGTGTTGCAAACCTTAGGCTTGACTAACCTAAAGGTATTGGAATATGGCTGTCTACTCACAGAATCTTTGAATAAACTCCTCACTAACTGAAAGTGCTATACTTCTGTAGTTCTTTTCCATTCTACGCTGGTGCACAGCCAGCCAGCTGGTGCTAACCATCACAGGTTGGTCAGGTCCTAAATAGAGCTTGAAGTGTGAAGCCTTTTCCTCAAGAATTCAGTGAGGTTTTTTTCCCTAGTGCACAGGATCTTTGATGTAAATAAGAGAAGCCTTTGAAATATACTTTGAAACTCGTATTTCAAAACACAAAAGAGATCATGGGCAATATCTTATTTATTGTCTTTGAAATTTGATATCATATCAAGAAATTGATCTTGTCTTCCAACTTTTGTATTGATATTTTTCTTTTTAAAAATTTCCTCTCTGACAGAGGAACTGGAGTTCTGAGGTACCAAATCTTTCCTGTGGAGTGATCAATTTACCTATGCTCTGCATAGTGCAACAGGGTAAAACATGTAGATGCTCAGTGAGGTTTCTCTGACCTACTGAAAGAAGCCTAAAATTCCTAGCAGTGCAAATGCTAGAAGCATGGAGCCATAGACTTCTAATTATCCTTCATCTCTCCTGAATTTTATTTCCTATAACAAAGCACCTGGCAATAGCAGACTTTTTTTTTTACAGGTGGTATGCAGGTCTTTACAAGATCCAGGAACACTTATTGATGAAGCAAGTATCCAGTTCCTTCTCTCAATTACTGCATTTCATCATCCAAACATTTTCTTTTCTTAGCTGTTTTTTTCAAGAGTTTTTCCTTTTTCAATTTTGTCCAGAGTGGAAATACAACCCTTCTTCTGATACTTTGAAACTAAAAAGTTTCTAGTTTTTACTAAGCTAGAACTGTAGTTCTCAAAACTGTTTCAATCATTTAACTGCAGAAGTTAGCCCTGTTAGTCATATAACCTTTGCACTCACTGCTGTGTCGAGGAGCACAGTGAAAGAAGATGGAGTTATTATTGCTGAAGAGGTTTTCAGAAAGCTGCAGTTCATGGAAATTTTCTGACAACCTACTGGCAAAGAAAAGCAATCAGTTCAAGTAATGTTTTTTAGATAGGTCAGGTACCTTGTTTACCCCATTTCATTATTTGCAACAAACATTTTGCTTCCAAAATTAGGTCTATTGAAATCTTACAGTGAAAGAGTTGTTTGGGTTACATACTTTGAAGCATGAGAATTAATTATCAAAAAGGAAACCATTCTCTGTTCACAGACTATATGCTATGATGATGTTCCTTTACATAATGAGGCAAACACTGATGCATAATTAGACATCTTCTAACATCAATGTGAGCTATTAATCAAACAAGAACACCACGTTTTATCATGGATATAGGATCTGCTTTTCACTTTTTGTTGAAAACAATAAAAAGAATAAACAAATGAGCTGCTACATAAATCAAGCTTTGGAAAGGGAGACATCGAGTTCTTTCTTTCCTTTGTTATGTTTTTCTGCCTTTGTTTTAAACATTGAATCAACCTGTCTTTTCCTATCTCTCTCAGTTGCCACAACTGTTCTACAGGATCACTAATGCTCTTCACATTCTCTTTAGTCTGGCAGGTTGCCTCATTAAAGGTAAGAAAGAGAAAGACATATTGAATATTAAATGAACATCCAAGACCTAAAGTTTAACTAATTAAATAAATAAATATTATATTGAATATTAACTAGCAGATCCAGCCTCCAGGCAGCTTTCACACAATGACAAAAGGGATTAGGCTCAGACTATGCTCATACATTTCTATACATCTTATTTTGAATACTCCTCCACCAATTTTCCTCACCCAAACAGCTGTCTTGCAGCATCAAGAGACAGAGATATAGCCTAGTATTTTTTACTTTACATGGCAACAAAGTTTATGGCAATATAGTAACCTGTGGGTACAAGGAATAAGGATGGCATAGACTGTTCTTAATCTCTCTGGAAAACGGAGCCTTAGGCTTGTTTTGTCTCCCTGTAGACAGCCACATGAACCCAGATTCAAACACAAGGCTTGGTACATCTGGCTATACATTTTACTTGTATAAACACAGTATTGTCCTAGTGCTCTTTTCATATCTTTCATAAGCAAAGGATTAATGGACTAACCAGTATCAAGTGAGAAATAAATCATTGCCATGAACATCTATCTCTTCTAGATCTTAGAAAGTGTAAAGCTACTTCCAAACTGGAATGGTTATATCTGCTTTACAGAATTTTACTGATCCTTAAAGATGGACAAAATGGTGTAATTCTGAACACAATTTTCACACCTTTATTACTGTTAAAACTGCAGATTATGGATTTAATAGAGAACATAACCTTTGTATTTCATATTTCCTTGACATATAAAAAAATTACTATTTAAATCTACAATGGAAATACCTGAATTTAAGAAATATCTGAATAGAAAAACAAAAGATTGTATCATTTTCATTTTAAAGCACATTTTACTGAGTATTCAGTAGACTGTCATTATCTTGACTGATCCAAGAAGTTCCACTGGTCTTGACCAGTACTACATGAATCTTCCCCTCAACCACCACCTTCTCAATGAACTGGAAGTGTGGTTCACACACTATGTGTCACTTTCACTTCTCCCCAGTTTTCTGCTGGTGTGAGGTTTCCCACCTTTAGCAGACCAAGGTTTTGTTTTTAAAAAAAAAGTGTTAACAAAAGGAGTGGGAAAGTTACTGCCATTCCCTGCAAACTTTTTTTTTAATCTATGTGTCCTCTGCACAGTTGAAAACCAGCCATGTGAAGATTTACTGTTGTAAGCATGCTAAGTCCAATGCAAAAATAAATCAGGACAGAAAATATTCTCCCTAGAAAAACTTTTCATTGTGTGAGTCACATTTCAAGAGATGTACTGTGCTGCCTACAGATAACCTCCTCCAGCTACTCAGAATTACACAAGCAGTAGTATCTTTCCAAAAATCAACTTACTCATCTCCATGGCAGCTCCAGCAAGGGCTTTCCTGGGAAAAACACAAGTATTTTTGCATGTAGCTGTAGTTTGATCTGTAGAGTTGGTAGGTTTTTCCCATGGAAATATTGCAACCACATCTCTCTTTTTTGTTTCAGGTTTTGTTTAATTTTTTATAACTTACTACCTAAGGTTTGTTTCTTTTCTGCTTCTTCTGAGGGCATAGCTTAGACCCAAATAGAACAATTAGGAAACAAATGGAATAGGTATAGGCAAAAGCACAGACAAGCAAACAGAGAAGCTGCCATCATTGACCCATGCACCAGTTTTGTAACTGTTCTCATAAATTCTAGTGAATCTTTTTAGAAGTTATTAAAAAATTTAAAAAAATGGAATTTGACTAAATTTTCTGATTACCTAAGCCATTTCTGGATCTATTTATCATTATCTGGCATGGTAGATGCTTATCAGACTCTGGAATGTAAACTGTGACAGCACTTACACACCAAGAAATGTGTTTAGCTTAATTTTAAAGCTACCTGAGAGCTGGAGCTCTGAATTCTTTCTAGAGTAATGTTTCTGTGTTCATATTTTCTTGGAAGCAGCTGAAAGGAAGTAAGAGCAACAGAAAAATAACAGGGGAGTTAATAAAACTTACAGTGGGCAAAGCTGAATACAGAAGCACTATAAAACCCAAAACAGCAAATAGCATCTAAGTAAAAGGTAAAATAAAAATAGCTACCAGTATTCTAATATGGATATGACTTCTATTCATACCAGACTACCATTCTGCTGTAGGGTTGGGCTTGTAGTTCTGCTGTAAAGAGCACACTGTATTTTAGTAATACATCTTGTAATTTGGTTCACTTTGTGGCTTGGAGCCAAAGGGGAAATACTTAAAACTCAGACAAAAAAACTCAATTTCCAAAAAAACAGCTGGAGGTGTTCAGAAGAAGGATACAACATGCTTCCTGGTTTCTTTCACTGACACATGTTCAGGTTGCCATGAGGAAATTCTCTCTAGGATAAAAGACTCCCTTAACAGGAAATTTCCCTTGGTATGAAGGTGATGCGCTGCATTTATTAAGCGTACCAGACAATTTCTTAAAGCAAGAGTTTTACATAAGTGGAAATTTCAGTTCCAAGGGAATTAAGGATTGAAGGAGTCATTTACGTTGTAGTTCTGTGGACCACTCAGTGTGGCATGGCCAAACACTAGTAATAGAACTCAGTTTTTATAAAAATAATTAAACACATCAGGACACGGGACTTGTCCTGTGCCTTGAACTTATTCTATCTTGATTTGCTGTATCTGTAAAATACATAAGGAACATAACATGCACCATACCTGCAACTTCCTTAAAGAGCTGATGATTATTGTCCAGCCTGCCTTGGCTGTAATACCACAATTACTGGTGGGAAATTGGCTGCTGCTCACTCTGTGTTTCTAAGCTTTAGTTACACTATCAGTTTTCCTTTCGGTTGCATTTTGTTTAGCTGTGCGTAGTCTCCCTAAAAGGAAATCATAGCATCCACAGGGAAGGATTAAAGAACCTAACTAATCAGTCCTGGGAGGAAGAAACCCTCATCCCCTACTTCGTACTCCTGATGGCAAAAACTCAACTCAGTGGAGCAACACATCAGGAGGGTGAGCATATCACCAGAGAAAAGGGTAGATAATAAGATGCTGGCTTAAAACTACTTTAGTAGCATCATTAATAACAACAAGGAATAATTAGATAATTTACATAAGTGTAAATACAATTTAAATTGCACTAAGTTAACTGACTGTGATATCTTGATTAGGCAATTAAAGCATTAGATCAACAGTACATTTTAATTCTTGGGTACAAATCCAAGATGTGCTCGTTTGTTTATCAAAATTGTCTATAAATTGTATATATAACAGCACACTTACACCATGCTTTTGGAAGGATCTCACAGAATCTAAGAAAATCAAAAGTACTTCAGTTTCCTTTGAACATGTCCTAGAAACTTCTCATAATATCTTGTTTCAATAACCCTACTGTGTGTTTTGTTTAGCAACTACTCCAGCAAAACTCTGCAGAATACCTTGAAAGCAACTAAGTCAGCAAGGCCAGTATTTCATCTATTCGTCACTGTCAATATTGTTTTTACTTTTAAGGCCCTTTGCAGCCTCCAAACACCAGAGCTATCTGTTTCATCAGACAACAGTTTACCATGGGACTTAGGGCTTGTTAATGTAATGATTCAGTATCTGCCATAAGACTGAGGAAGCTTTACACACACAAGCAATTGCTTTATACATTTATCAAGTTTATGAAAATGCACTTTGTTTTAAGCCAAGATCTTCTGAAAAGGACTTCCATATAACACAGATAACTTGTGAATTATACAGGGAAAACTTCAGCATATACAAAAGAACAGGAGGTAGATATAAAAATATAAAGCCATCTTCCTATTTGATGGCTTAGATAAGCTCCACTAAACCTCAGCTAGCCAGGTACAAACTCTCTGACAGGTGCTGCTCACCAGAGCTGCTAAGGTGCTGTGGGACCCCAGCTGAGTCCCTGTCTCATTTCACTTTTCCTGGATCTCTGTTCTGGGGAGTGTGAAGGGCTCAAGGTCACTGCCAAGAGGAGCTTCAAGAACTGCTGGCAAAGCAGGGAAATTTCTGACTGCAATGAGCCAGTGTAGCCTAAGGACTGCACAGGGCAGCACAAAGTCTTTCAGACATTGCCCCCAAGCAGCAGTACAGACATTCTGCCCATGGATGTGTACACATGAGGACAGGAGGTGACAGCAGATGGGAACTTCACTCTCTGTGAAGCTCCCATCTCACTCTGGTGCCTGGTTAGACAACAGAAGTGAACAAATTACCATCTCAGGTGGCTAAGCAGAGAACAAATACTTCAACTCAAACTTAGGGCTATTTATTTGGTAGGAGCCAATTTAATACCAAGACTGAGTTTTTCTAAGTATTTCTGTTCTCTTTGGAGTTTTCACCAAATTAATTGTTAGGCTACAGAAATTTTCATTTCTTGTTTCAGTGAAGCCCAATTTGCTTGGTTTGCCCAAACTTCACCTATGATTTGAACATATCTATAGAGAAGAACTGGACCTCTGAATTTTTTGTATGCTTCTGATTAATTTAGTCCTGTTTTTTCTACAGGTTTCACATTTCTTCATAGTCTCTCTTCCTGAGCAGAAATGGATTGATTGCAAAAAAAATGGAGAGGGATTTTAAAGTCAGTTATATATGTTTTCATACATTGTCATACACTCTACATTATTGCCATTATAGATGTGTTTGCATGAAATTAAAGAAAAAATTAGACGGCAGGCATTCTTTTAGGGAAAAAGACAACACCTATTATTTTTCATTATTATAAGCTAAAATTAATTTCCTTTTAATATTTCTGAGTGAAAAGGTGATTGCCGTAGTAAAAATGGAGAATGGTTACTATCGGTAACTTTGTGAAACAGTTATTCAGCACTGGCATAACATCACCTATTTCATGTCATGTAAGACTTACTAAAGTGCTTAAACTAAAAAGACTCTCCTGAACTTTTTTTACCTTTCAGTATTTTATAGTACTGCCACATGCACTTTTAAACACCCAATTAGTTTTTATGAACATTGTGATTTTTTTCTGAAAAAAAACCCAAGGTGAATATATATCGTTTTAAAAATGGGTACCTTGCACTGAATTTCTCCTGGAAAACTTCAGCTAATATAGCAAAGCACAAATAGTTACCTGATTCACCGTATCATTTCTCTCAGATTTTTCTGTCAACAGTCATAAAAATTCTGTATGAAGAATGATTTATTTGTTTTCTTTCTGTTATACATCCCAGTTTGAAACAACACAGCATATTACCAATCATAAATAGATGTGTCTAGGTTTTGACTTTTTTTTTTTTTTTTAATTTTTTCTATATCACTGATCTATATTTCCTCAGTTTTCATGTCATTTAAATGACTTGCCTTCTACTTGGTTGCTGCATTTTCCCCTGCAATTGCCACAGGAACACCTGCTCTTGAATCTGACCTTTCTGCAGGACAATGTACAGCTGGAAAACTGTGACTGCTGTTACCACAGATCAATGCTTACAGGAAGCATAGAATGGTATACCCTGTAGCAGCAATTAAATTACTACCTTTTAGAACTGAAAAATTTCTCCCCAAGTATAATTTAGATCTTATAAGTGTTCCTGTTGAGGGAGAACTCCAAAGACTGCTTTCAAAAAGACCTCACTGAAAGATTCATGTTCTTTTTACTTTGCACAATTCATCTGTGCAAGGATAAGTTATGAAGATATGCTTTAGCAACAATTCCTCACATTAAAACCTTCAGACAGCTATGAATTGCACACATTAGGCAGGAAGATTTTTCCACATAATGTAAAATTTTCACAGTTCAGCCACACGTTGCAGAGCACTAGGAAAAGAGCTGCCATTTATTTAATCTCTGAAGATCCCTCTGCCTCCTTATCTGAAATGAGAGGAATTAATGGTAGTCAGTCAGGTGCTTTTAGAAAAGTTTCGTTGCTTACATTTGTTAGTCCTCATTAAAAAATACAGCTAAACTAAACGCAGAAAATCCTTTAGCAAGCAATAACCATGTCAGATAAACTAACTGTTAAGTAATGGCCAGAATCCTAAAGCTCTTCAAGCATTGAGCAGTCCTTGGTAACAATGAGAGATAAGTACTCAAATACATTTAAAACTCTCATTAATAACAAAAAAGTGTAAAAGGTAAAAATATTCTGACCTCACTTCCTGCTATTTTTCTTCAGCAAGTTTATTTGTAAAAGCTACCTGAAAAATGTAATTGGATATAATTAGTGAGCAGGATTTATCACTGTACAATGACTTAAAACCAGTGCATGAGTACTGACTACCACAGCACTGTAACACAGATAAAGAAGAAAGTGGTGAACAAACTCAGAAGTTTGAGTATTGCTATTAATTTGATTGCATTATGACATTCTGAATCATCTATGCTTTAGAATTATCTTTCTTCATGAACAAAACATTTTGGTCATTGGTAGTTACTAAAAATCTCATGTTCTTTCACATGCAAACATTTTGCAGGTTTTTTAGCTGCTTTGTAGGTAACAAGTAGAACTAAAGTTTGCACACCCACAGCTTCAGGCAGATGAAGACCATGAGGACATATTACAGTCAGAAATGTTCAGCACATTCAGAAAAGGCTTTGTAACTTTTCAAGTAAGTCTGCAAATATTACTGGATAATCAATCAAGTAATACTAATAATATGGAAGCAGTTCATTGTTGGCAAAAAAATAAAAAAAACATAAGTGATCCATGATCTTCGCAGATCTCGAAAGAAGAATGTTAATCTGTGCACCCCAAGCAAAATCTTAGAAGATTATCCTCATTAGAAGAGATAATTATCACTTCATTACTCATGACATTCAGAATTTATCATCAGCTTCCAAGCTAGCTGCATGTGTTATTGAGATTATTATCACTCTGACACTGTGGAAATCTTTCTCTGGAACTGTTTACAGATTGTTAAGATACCAGCCAGTAAAGCATATTTGGTTGGCACTTATTCAGTGGAAAAAACAGGGGAAAGAGGTAGAAAATTAACACAAATATTTCCTTTTTCTCTGGCTGACCATAACCAAGTTGTGGTGACCAAAAACTATCCAGCAAGTTTTGATAAAAATTTCAACAAAATGGCACATAGCTGCATTTCATATGCCACAGAACGGACATTTTTATACATCCTCTTATATTTAAAGTGCAGGAATAAACAGTTTACCTCTGCTTTAACACACCTTACTATTAAACTAAAATTACACGTACACATTGAAGAAACTCTTTGGTCACAAGTAAGTGTACTGTAAGCAAAGTTGTCTCAATATCTGCACAAATTAACAACCTGATCCAACAGCTTTAACTCTGACAAAGTTCCTATTGATGCATCTAATGTAGTACAAGGCAATTTAAGTAGAAAAATTACTCTTTGTCATTAGGCACTATTAGGCTTGAAAAAACAGTAAGTTCTTCTGGCCAATTTAGCCTTAGTAATTACCACGTTATATCAGCATTTGTGGCTCACTGATACTCAGCTTGCTGAAACTCAGATTGTGTGGAGGATGACTCCAATTCTGGTCTATCCTACCCTCTTCCCTATTTTGAACCAGCCTTCTGCAGCCCCTACTTGGACAGGTGGAAAGCAGACCCCAGAGAGCAGTAGCTACATGTCCAGGCAGTGAAATCAGGATAAAGTCAGCCATGCACTCATATCTTTATGAGTCTAGGGATGCCTGGAACTCTGAATTCTATTTGACCCTGGCTGGCTGCGAAGGCTGAATATAAGATCATACTGAGTCTAGTAGATGAAACTAGTTCTAACTAATAAAAATTCCAGTGGTTATTATTTCTGAACACTGATTTGTGAAGAATTCTAAATATCAACATGAATTTGAATTTTGCATTTCTCATGCTGGGAAAAAAAAAGTAAACAAATAAAGTAGTACTCCGAGTTTGAACTAGACTAAGCTTAATGAACATAGAATCTGTTTCCCTATATGACAGTTTAGATTGGTTTTCCAAATTACTGATGTGTATTGATGAAAACTTGTGAGTCTAATGACTTGAGGCACAACCTTCACTATCATATCATGCCTTGTGTATTAGGAAGTCACCTTAGGAAAAAAGGATCGGAATAAGAAAAAATAGAAGTGAAATAAGAATAAACCTTGGCACTGATACAGTGCATATAACAAAGGGATTTAAAATAGAGGCCTTACCCATTAAAAAAAATCAATCATGATGCAGCTATTTAAGCACTGACATGATAGGTACTTATTCATTGTGGGCCCAAATACTGACTTATCTACAAATTTGATTGTGCAAAACCTTCTTTGGCATGTAAGACTCTTTAGGGTATGATTTGTAGCTTACTCCAGCCTGAGTCTGCTAAGTTTTCTACAGAGACTCACTTTTTTTCCTCCCCCTCCTCCCTATATATTTAGTTCCATAATGAAATATTTCTCTGTCCACATTTGCAAAATTAGTTTGTGGACTGGACAAATGGAATTCATAACTTCAGTCATGATATGGGTCTGAAAGGGGAAGACTTAGACCCTAGAGGACAGAGATCTGTGATGTTTGAGCTGGATATAGGAAAAAAAAAATGCTGATAATGATGATAGTACAGCATGATAATTGTAATGGTGTTTATACTGAACATAAATTCTCACACACTCTGTAATAAGAGCAGAAGTTATTAATCATTTCAGGGAATACTACATTTATCCCTGCAGCAATCTCTTGCATTGAGTAAAAATGCCCAAATCAGACAACCTTCAAAGTCTGAAAAATGTCTTAAGTAGCTTGTGCATCATGAAATAGCACAGAATTGGGAATATGTGAACTAGAAGTTTTAGTAGCACATTAATGTGGGATTCACAGAAAGTTTGGTGGTTTTCTCTTGCTAATTTAAAACTTTACACTTATCATCATATTTACATTCTGCTCTGTACATCTCATACAATTATCTACACACGCCTTTCTATACTAGAACATTTCAATTTATGTCCAACTACACCTAACCATGACTTATGAGGGATGAATAAAATGTTTGCTTACAAGAAATAGAGTATATGAAACATCTTCCATTACCAAAATACTTGAAAAATCTGGTGTGATCCTGCAGGCTCATCTATGTTGAGACAACCATGAAAAGACTTAATGCTGCAGGTATTTATGCTCAATCTTTGCTTTAGTAATCTGGATAGTCTCTGGTAAGTGGGACTTTATTGTTTAAAGTGCTTTTTATAAGCTTACAGTTAGTGATAAAACTAAGAAAACAAACCAAAATAACTTCCCAATGGTAAGCTTTCAGAGATATTCTTTAAACATTCTTACCTCAAGTTAGCTGAAGAATTTCATAGTCTACTGCTCAGGTGAGTGATCAGAGAACAGGCAGATGGGTACTTGAGTCATATATTGATTGACTGTCATGAGAAATTAATTCTGAGAAGTTCTTTCAGTATATTTATACAAGAATAGGTAATTTAAAATATGTAGCACACACAATGTCAGAAACTATTAATGCTATTCCAAAATGACCGAAATCCAGGTTAATTTTTAATTTATGAGAAGAAGACTCCTTCTCATAGAAGACTATGAGAAGATTAGAGCAAGTTTCACCAAGTTCCTACCAATCATTATTTTATGCCAAGGCAGGAGTCTAAAAATATGATACTCTAAGGACACAAGATAAAACCCAAAAACAAGAAAGAAGAAGAAAATTATTAAAGCTGTTGTTGCTGGTTGTTTCCTTTCTTTTCATTCTCTTTGTGTAAATTCTTTTAAATAGTACACAGGTAACTTAGTTACCTAATGTCACTCATGGCAAGAGAGTCTCTGATGCTTTAGGAAAATTATGTTTACATGAGAATTTCAAACATCAGTGTTATGTACCTGTGACAGTCAAAGAGTACAGGGGAAACAGAGGCTAGCAGTATAGATCAGATCTTTCATTAAAGTAGGTGATATGAAAAATATAGCTTTTTTCAATTAGGTCATCAGGTCTAACAGAAGACGTTACATAAATAAAACACATATTAATAAACCACAATCCCACTTTAAGGAAGTGAGCAGGATGAATTCAAGTTAGCAGCCTATAATTTGAAGTGGTATAGGTCCAAGGCATTTAGCAACACATATTTGCAAAAAAACCCTCCTAGGTTTTAAAGATATCAAAACAGTGCATTTTTAATTACTTAGGTAACATAGTCTTGAAGTGACCTGTAGAAGATAACTCATGATTCAAGAATTTAAAAAATGTAATCCTTTCCTTACACTTTGAAAAAATGGAAAAACAAGGAAGAGAAATTTAGTGCTTGCTAAATCACAACAGCTCAAACGTTTACAGACACGGAAGACTTTGCATGAATATTGCTGTGAATAATTTAAGCAGCACACAAAAATTTCAAGGATTGAATATGGACCTATTAGATTAAAAGATCTTCTGCTACCAATGTTAGCAGGGGAAGTTCCATCCGTGAGTAAGATAAAATAAACAGAAACAGAAATATGCAGAAGAAAACCAGTCTTTGAACAGATTGTGGGTGATCCAAATTTATGAGCAACCTGCTGTAGACATTGGGTTAGCAATATTTTACAGACAAAATAAACACTGTGCAAATTTGTTTCAAGGATGCTCGTAAAGTGCACAATGAACACAAAGAACACAATTACTACTCGATACAGCCAGCTCCCAAGAAGGAACTATCCTCTTGTAGTTACACAAATGTCAATGCCCCTTCCTCCATACCTTTGAGGCAGCACATCTAAGCTTTCTCTTCATTTGTCATTATGACAGCATTTCACAGTTGTTCCACCTCCCAACTAACTGGAAATGAAAGAAATTCAGCATCTTGCTATATAAATTATGTCTGATATGAATGTTTACACACATTACGAGCTACTGAAATCACTACTTAAATCCTACCCTCGCAGCATATTTTAAAGAAACAAGACAAAATACAAGGAAATGGCATCATTACAAAAAAAAAAAATCCACAAAACCTAGAAGTTTGCCTCAAGGCTTAGAGTAATTGGATGCTATCAAATGTACTTAAAATGCAAATTGATTTGTACACCAAATAAGAAGGTGGCTTTTGGGATTTACTTTGAATGCTTAAGATTTACCCACGTGTGAAACTTTGAGTTTTAGTTCTCCAGCAATGGACCTCTCACAGAAAACATAAAGATTCAATAATTTAGTACAAGAATCATAACCTTTTATAATAAGAATTTTTTCTAAAACTGCAAAATTATGAAAATTCAATCATAACTGAATTCTTGGTAGGGCCGGAAGCCTTGGAATAAGGATGATAATGCCTAGTCAACAAAAATAATAGTATTTTCTTTGCTTCAGTAGCACTAGTTTCTCTATAATAATTATTTTTGACTGACCTTTAGGAAAGAGTAAACATTCAGAGCTTTTACTGCAGTAACAATTTGGACTTCCCAGAAATGCTGAAGGAACTCAGCAGCTTTGAAATGGTTTGCCTTTTACAGAAAGACAGTTAACATTCAAGATCAATACTACCTATACTTTGCTGTCATAACTAATGCAGAGTTTCTTGAAGGACAATAATCTAAAGTTTGCTTTATTTCCTATTGAATTTTTCTACTATGAATAATTATTTCATAATTATTAGAAATAAAATGGAAATAAATAATATTATTTAAAATACCATGACAAATAACTACAATTCAAAAGTGAGCTGTTCATAATTCCCCAAAATTTATATTCAGATTTCTAGCATAATTCAGCACATTCTTTATTAGTCAGCAGCATTTAGAAAGAGTGAATGCTGCTCTCAAAATACTGACTGTTCATTCGAAGTACGTATTATTAGAATATCTCGGGGTTAGATTATCGTGTTTTCTGGCAGTAATTATTCTGTGATTAAGAGTAGTAATTCCACCCTTACCAGACAATATGATAAGTGGAATAAGTTATTATCAACCTGTTGATCTGCTGGAGGGCAGAAAGGCTCTAGAGAGAGATGTGTACAGACTGGATCAATGGGCTGAGGACAACGGTATGAGGTTCAGCAAGGCCAAGTGCTGGGTCCTGCCCCTGGGTCACAACAACTCCAGGCAGTGCTACAGGCTGGGAGAAGGGTGGCTTGAGAACTGCCCAGCAGTGAGGGTCTTGGGTGTGCTGGTCAACAGCCAGCTGAATATGAGCCAGCATGGGCCCAGGTGGCCAAGACGGCCAATGGCATCCTGGTCTGTACCAAGAATCACGTGGTCAACACGACTAGGGCAGTGATTGCCCCATTATACTTGCACTCAAATCCTGTGTTCAGTTTTGGGCCCCTCCATTTGAAAAGGATATTGAAGTGCTGGAGTGTGTCCAGAGGAGGGCAATGGAACTGGTGAACGGTCTGGAGCACAAGTCCTATGAGGAGCAATTGAGGGAACTGGGGTTGTTTAACCTAGAGGACGCTCAGGGAGGGCCCAAAAAATGTTCACTGAAACAGTGGTTTGGCATTGGAATAAGCTGCTCAGGAGATGGTGGAGTCACTGTCTCTGGAGGTGTTCAAGTGGTGTCTGGCACTTGGGGGTATGGCTTAGGGGCGATTATGGTGGTGCTGGGTTGGTGGTTGGCCTCAATGATCTTGAAGACCTCTTCCAGCTTTGATGATTCTGTAATTCTAAGGCTACTGAAACAACTTGGAAATGTGTTACACTTGGGATGAGTGGCAATAGCAAATGATTTAGACATACTTCCGGCCCAAGAAGAACTGCACATGCTGAAAATGACCTCCAGCCCAGTCATTTATAATGGAAAAAATCACAAATCCACTACAAGCTCTTCATAACGCTACTTAAGTGGGGGAAATTGTCTGAAACTCTCAAATCTCAGGTAAAGTCATTTTACTGAGGTCAACAGAAAACCTCCTACTCAAGACAAAGATTTCTACCTCCTTATTCACATTTCAGATCTTTTACACAAACATGCCCTGCAATAATTCTTATGAGTCAAGGGGGTATGTGCTCTACCATTGGCTATTCCACTGGCCATTCCAGAAGTCAGTATCACAGTTCAGAAATTGATTTTGTTTTGTAAGGCCAAGGCTGTAAAAAAATGTACACATAAACTCATATACATAATAGGCTAGTAGTATTCTAAAAAAATATTATTCTTATTATGTAAATAATTGTTTTATTCTGTTGAAATTAGTACTGCCTGCTCTAGTCTCTTAATGAAGCACTGTCCTGGGCTCTTCTCAATGAAACTGCTGCTGAGGTCCAACACTACATTTTTGAGCTTTTCACTGGTTTGTAAAAAACCTCTCCCATCATACAAAGAAAGAAGTAGAAAAATCCATTTGCACAAAACTACAAACTCTTGTGCCTACCCTGCAGCATGAGGGACCCAAGGACAAATAAAGGTGGTCTCACAGGATGTGGATGTTCTCATGATATAGAAAGTTAGGCATATGCACTTGCTCTATCATGCTCTCACGCTCTATGGACCTCTGTTGCAGAATTCACACCAATGAATTCTGTGAATTAGACGGTCTCCTGCCTAGCCTAAGAAAATGCCAGCAGAAGTTTTTAAAACTGTACTTTGGGCTCCCTACAGGGAAAAAATCACAATATATATAAAATTTAAAATACTTTTGCTCTGAAACAAAATCCTATTTGCCACTTACTTTGGGATCTTAATGAAGAAATACAAAAATACCATTTTCAAGCCAAGTAGCTTTTCCAGTTGTTATTTACTGCACATTCAAAACCTAAACACGGTGTCTTGTCAAAACTGAGCAGTAACATTTATCGTGAGCTATAAATATGAATACCTGACTAAAAATTCAATTTTTTTCCCACACAACCTATTTGCAGTATTTTTGTTACCAAGCAACAAAATGAACAAATTCTTATATTATCCAAAACACTTGCATTATTGCCAGGGTCGCCTTGACACAACTTTATTATCTCAATTGCTTCACTTGCTGAACATGTGGAGCAGCAGATTAGGGATAATTAGACAAGGAATGAATGAAACCCTGGTGCAGTCACATCCTGAGACACAAATGAAGTATTGATTTTGATGACTCTACTAACAGCCATTTAATATGCATAGCTGCTAAACATTTGAATTGATATGACTTCATTCTCAATATGTTGTTAAATGTATTTCGGGTTCTGGCTGAACAAACGATGTTCAGCCTTTATGACACTGCATAGTATTCATGGTTATTGAACACAATTAAGCAATGTGGAAAAAGTGTGAAGGTTGAAGGAAAGCTCACCAGAGCAGCTTTAAATATGTTCAGGTTTCTCAGGTAGGATGAAAGGGAAAAATGAGGTAAAGTACCTTTCCAACATGTACACGCATCTGTGGCATGTAGCATTTTTCAATATATTTTCTAGTATAAATCACATATATGTTTTAATGTTGGGGAAGAAAATAGTGTACAAGCTAGTGAAAATCTGTGATGTTCCTGTCAGAGCATTGTATAACATGATTATGTGCCAACAACCATGTATAAAATAGTGTTCTGAGGGAGGTTAAAATTTACTTCCAAAAATGTTTCAGAAACGTTTTTGCCTTTGGTTATATCGTTACAATGCAGGTAACAGAAAGTTAACCTAGATTTATATTCATGTAACTCAGTGTGGAATTTTCTTCTTAAACTCCAGAGGAATTGCTTCTCAAGATTAAAAACTGGTTTTCTCAAGCAACTTAAGAAATGTTTTACAGCACATTACTCAAGGGAGAGGTACAGAGGAGAAAGGGAAAACTGCTATGCATAATTGAGAGTACAGACATTTCTATCAAAAAATCACATGAACTCAAATATTCTCAAGTTAGTAATGCTAATGCCTGTAATTTTATGACTCTTACATAAAACAGATCAGATTTTCCTACACTGTACTCTAACATAAATCTAGATCAACCATAGTGCCTGAAGTCCTGCCTTCTAATAACGCCTTTGAATCTGAGCCAGAAGATACAGCAATATAAATGAGATCATATCCCATTCTGCTGAGTGGTCAAGACCTCATTGCTTGTCCAAAAAACTCAAGGGCAAAACCAAGAAAAATAATTTACTGAGAATCAACAGGAGAGAGTCTGGCTCATCCTCATTCTAGCAGACAGACTTCAAGACCATTTATTGGAAGTTAACCAGAAGGGCCTAAAAATACAGTGGCTTTTTAAAGTGAGATTCACTCAGAAGGTTTATGTGGAGACTGTTTACATGGGAGACTTATTGTGCATTTGCTTAGATCACTCTGCAAACATACCTTACACTATCCAGCTCCAAAACAGACACCATTTCTGCAGAGCAGAATTGTGCCTGTGTGGACTTAATGCTATGACCACAACTGCTGTACAGCTTTTGGTTCACATTGGGTGTACCTGCTGAAACCCAAGAGTCTCAAGCATACGCCTCAAACCACAGCAGAGTTCAGAAACACCGGAACTCGTCTGCTCTTTAAGCATTATAACAAGATTATGTATTTTTTAGATGAGCATGGGACTTTAGTTGCTTAACAGCCAAAAGATATGTCAGCCCACTGCATTTGTGGCACACTGTGGTCTCTCTCAGGCTCATGCATCATGCCTTTCAGCACAAGAAGATGCTCAGTGCATGTCATGAGTGGGATTTTGGCATATGACAGAGGAGTGAACTCAAGGCAGTACAAGCCCAGGGAAACTTTCTGATACCCCATCACCATGGATATTGTTTCAGACTTACTGTATGTTCTGCAACAGATTTATCAATAGTGCCAAGGAGAAAACACATGCTCTTTCTGTCACCAGCAGCCTCAGAAGCAGCAATGAGAAAGAATTGTTCAGGTTTGAGAGTACAGGGGCTAGTGACAGCTGGGGTGATAGGCTTCTTTTGATTTTGACAAAAACAAATCAGGAAAAGAAGCAGAAAAAAGATGCAAAGCAAGGATTTGATAAGTTAGGTAATGAAGGACTTGCAGGGCAGAAAGCTGAGGACAAGTGCCTTTGGTACAGAGTGACAGAATGCATGCCACAGATCTGTTTGTGCACGTTTATCTGAAGAAGGTTAGAACAGAGAGGTTCTTTGCATGTTAGTTTGGATTGGGCTTTTTAGAATTAGGGCAGTATCAGGTAAGATTGAGCTCAGTCACTAAAACACAGCTCATGGCATGTGAGTCCTGCAGTGTTGAGCCAAAGCCAGCACTTTTCTGGCTGGTGTTCATTTCCAGTGGTGGGCAGGCAGGTCACACAAGCTGTGGCAGATGGAGCAGAGTCAACATGTGGGTTCCTCTGGTGACTCTCTGATACCATCGGTGATGTGAGAAGAAGGGGCTGGTGTGGTAAAAAGTAGTCTGACAGCAGTTTATATCCAGCAATATTTTTTGCTGGCTAAGGAAATAGCAATCAGACTTAACTAATTTTCTGTGGAATGATTTGGTGTTTTTTAATAAGGCCAACTTCACCAGCACAGCTCATCATAATTTGAACTGAAATAACTAGTGGGAGTTAGGAAAGGGATCTTCTAAACTTCCCTGTGTTGACACTGCAAAAATGCTAGGCAAACACTTAGCATAATTTTGAATTACACTAGGGACACAATTGTTACTTTTCTGGGAGGATAGGAAACACTGAACCCTCCTTGTGATGTCTCCTGAGGGAGTTGCCCAATACAGAAGTGAAGGCAAGGTTGCAGTTTCCTGTCAAGAATTCAGCTGCTGATAATTAGGAGATATTTGAGTTATGAACCTAAGAACAAAAAATCAGGATTTCAAAAAGGAAACAAAACCTCAAAAAGTCCAGCTGCTCCCTGGGTGGTGGAAAAGATCTGGTGTTCAGCACTCCTCACTTCAAGAGTAGTGAGATGATCTTCATCAGTACAAGCTTCAGACTAACACCTTGCACAACATGAAGTCTCTTTCCAATAAATAAAAATATAAACTGTTGAAAACCACAGACAAGAACATTTTGGCTCTAAACAAATGTCATACCTAACATCTCAGTGCAACAAATCCACTTCAGTTAGCTTTCAAAACTGTAAACCACACTTGGCCATAAGTTATATTTACAGAGTGTTCAAGAAATCCACCAGACTCATGCCAAGAGGCCTTTCAAAGGGAGAAATATTGGCTTACATCCATTTTGATACTGTAAGAGTAGTGTTTTTGAAAAAAAAATGCAAGTCTTTTAATTAATTGCATTTATGACAGTGATTTGAATTTTAGAATGATTTAACTGCACAGAAATAATTCTCTAAAAGTACTTATTGAAGAAAAAATTAATTTTGATAGCATGGGCCACAATATTGTTTGAGAATGACAAACTGGATGGTAGGTTTAAAAGGATAAATCCATTCCTGTCAGACTAAAGAATACCGAATATATGGATACTTCTCAAATATTTCTGTGAACAACAGACACATAGTTAACTGAACAAGCCACTAGCACTTTTAGAAAACCCATGTACAAAAAGATCTTCGGTCTTGACATATAAAAATTAATATTAAGAAGAGACCCACAAAAACTCCTCTGCAAAATATGTGTGTATCTGTCTAGGACTGCAGTCCATGGAATTTACTTAAATATTTGCAGCACCTAAGTAGCCAGTAAGACATCTTTTAAGGCTTCCAGCACTGTGCATATCTGTGTGCATGTGTGTGAGCTTGCACATGCTATATCCAGCTATATGGCAAAGTTCCACTTAGCCTGATAAAGGGTCTCTATTTCACACTCTGCTGCCAATATTGCATAATAAAATATCCACTGGATAAAATATGCAACCAGTCTGTGGAATAAAAACTTCCACTTCCATAGGGAAACTACATTACGTGCCTTAACTCACTAAATTTCCCTTCCTCTGGCAAGCATAATGGCATCATTTTCACTCCCACATTTACCATACTTTAAAAGAATGGTCTTGGCCTTTCCTATTGTTTGCAAGAAAGTATGTAACTCCAGGAGAGAGATCTGAGCAGTTCTTGCCAAAGGCATGCAAACAGGCGCTTGCAGCCTGCCCAAGATAATGAAGGGATATTACATAAATCCCTTAAATAGAAGTTTCCTACCAGAAGCAGAGGGCTGTACGCTGGTTCTTTGGAATGCTGCTTAACAGCAGCAGTCCCTAACTGTGCAGACATGCACACACATAAACATTGCAGTCATTAAATGCCTCAACAAGGACAGAGAAAGCGCTCTCCAAGTATCTAAAAAGGATGCAGACAGAGTCTTTGTGTCTCCATCTATCTTAAAGGGCTTTACTCTCAGGAGGGATATCCCAGCCATATAGCATGTTTAAAAATTATCATACTCGCCCCTGGAGAGATTATTTCTTTCAATATAGAATACCTTACATATTCATCCTGCCCCGCTCTCCTCCCAGTATACTATTTATTAATGCACTCTGCAGATATGAGCCAAAGAATCTCTACCAACTTATTTGCTGGGCTGGCTTTGTTTCAAGAAGCAATTGTGCTGAATTGCAATACAATAAATACTGTTAAATCATTCATAGCTGCCTTGGCTTTTCACAGCTAGAAAGAGTGAATAGATGAAAGCATCAGCTATGTGACCACACGCAAGAAAGCAGTCTTACAGTTCTGTTCTAGATTACAATGACATTTTTCTGAATTATTTTTCATGGTACTGATTAGACTACACTGTGACAAGATGTAACAGTACAATAACTGGTTATTCAAGTAGCCATTTGCACTCACTGGTCCATTAAGTCCATGTTCCACAGCAGTAATTAAAAGTTTATCATGGTGTTTTCAACACTTTGAGTTGTAAACAAACAAATAATTAGCTTGGATAAGGTTTCTGGTAGCCCTTCCCCTGTTTTACTGCTTGCTATTTAGCTAAAAATCTGACTTTTCTGTAACAGTAAAGTTGGTGGTTTTAACGCAATGGTGAGATGCAAAAAGAACACTGTGGAAGCTATCAAGTGGCAGCAGCTCAGAATCTCGGTATAAAGACAACAGGAAATACTGAGTCAGCTCAGGCTTAACATAACATTTTATTTTGCTAGCCACCCACTTTGGTTCAACCTTTTTATCTGTAATAGATCACTTTAAAAACAAGTACTTTGTGCTACTGATGCAAGACCAGCAATAGCGAACAAAATAAAATAAGAAAATGATAGTTATATAGTACTGTCAAAAAGATTTTCTGGACACCACTCTCTTAAAACACTCTTCCTGATTCTTCCTGCACAACATATGGGACACAAAGCCTATTAAAGGAACTGGCTGTGCAAATTCCCCCAAAAACTAATAGCACAGACATTGTGACCCCATGAAGTATACGCAAATAAATCCAAATCCATGAGAAAGTCATCTGCTTTAGCTCATAACTCTTATGTGAAATCTTTACAAGGAATTTATTGAAATTCATTAATGGATTGATATGATTTATACAAAGATGATAAATACCTGAAAGCTGGAAACTTTGAAGTCTATGTTTTTGATTTTGTACTCTCCCCATGAACTCAAAAGCTCAGACCCTTGGGGTCTGAATGACTACAATGAAAAAATAATCTATGGCAAAGTTTCTCGTAAGTCCAAAAAGAATATATCCCTCTTTTCAGAGTAAAAACACAGTGCAACTTGAACGAAGTAATAAGCAGATAGTCAAGCTCAGCTAGAGAGATTCGCAAAATCTAATGTATCTAATGCAAAAATGTCACTTTGGTGGAATATAATGGACAATGATGAGTTAGGTGATGGTACAATACAATGCATGAATGCTAATTATTTAATCACAGAAGCGAGACAGCAACGGGGCCAATGGCAAGGAACAGCTTAAACTACATCTTGGTCATTACAGAACCAGAGAATCACAGAATGGGTAAATTTGGATGGGACCACACTGAATCATCTGGTCCAGCCTCCCTGCTATGGCAGGGTCATCCCAGAGCACGTGGCACAGGATTGAGTCCAGACGGGTCTTGAACATCTCCAGTGAGGGAGACTCCACAACCTCCCTGGACAATCTGTTCTGGTGCTCAGTCACCCACACAGTAAAGAAGTTCTTCCACAAGTTCAGGCAGAACTTCCTGTGAATCAGTTTCTGCCCATTGCCACTTGTCCTATTGCTTGGAACCATCGAGCAGAGCCTGGCTCCATCCTCTTGGCACCCTCCCTTCAGACACTGACAGACATTGATGAGGTTCTCTCTCAGTTTCCCTTCTCAAGGCTGAACAGGCCCAGCTCCCTCAGCCTGTCATAAGGGAGATGCCTCAGTTCCTTAATCATCTTTGTTGCCCTCCACTGGACCCTCTCCAG
>VXAX01007759.1:241560-566927 GCA_013399835.1 Leptocoma aspasia | reverse complement strand
ATATGTCCTCACCAGAGCTGAGAGGAGGGGCAGGATCACCTCCCTTGACCTGCTGGAATGCTCTTCCTAATGCACCTCTGGTCACCCTTGGCCTTCTTGGCCACACTGTCACACTGCTGGCTCATGGACAGCTTGGTGTCCACCAGGATCCCCATGTCCTTCTCCACATGCTGCTTTCCAGCAGCTCAGTCTCAGTCTGAACCGGTGCCTGAGGTTATTCCCTCCCCAGGTACAAGACCCCACATTTGCCTCTGCTGAATTGCACAGTTCTCTGCCCATGTGTCTGTTTTCTGGTTGGTTTTTTTTTTTGGGTTTTTTTTGTGGGCTTTTTTTTTTTTTTTTTCATTTCAGCTTGTTTCACAGTATACATTGCATCTACAACCAACCTGATACCTCACCCTTAAAATCATCCTGGTCTGTGTAAGAAGGCATCTCGTTCCTGCTCCATACAGGAATAAACAGACATCGAGTAAACAGACAGCTTCCTAAGCTGACTGACTGATTACTGATCTCATTTCAAAAGATATGTTCTTCATAAACAAAAATCTGTCAGTGAAGTCAAGAGCAAAACAAACATTATAGTAACTGAAGACAGAAAGCATGAAAAAGCTCCCAAACCCATAATCAGTTGAAGCTGTCATTCCTACGTAAGCAATTCTTACAACAGAATTGAACTGAGAAAGTATAGTTAACTCACAAACTGTACCAGTGGGTGGTAGGTGGGCATGGGGACAGAAGTGGCATGTCAGGTGATTCATAGCACGAATTCAGGTTCGCAGTGTTATTGAAAATCATCAGAAACAGTAACATAGCATACAATATCAGTACTGAAGAAGACTGCTGGCTTTACTTCTGCCACTACCTGCGTGCCTTGGACTTGCTTCCAAGTGTTCTCTGTTTTCAAAGCAGAATTTGTTTCAAATACTGGCACTGAAGTAGAAACTGGTTGCTAAAATTCAGTTCAAAATCAGAGTTTTTACTCAAAATTATTCCTCCCCCAGCCTCCCCCCCCAAAAAAAAAAAACCTTAAAAATATTTCAAATTGAAATGAACCTCTAAACTGCATTTCAAATGCCATCACAACTTAAAAGTGCCACCAAAACTCTGGAATTAACTTTTACCATATGTATCATGTAGACACATTAACTGCAGGAAACATTGATTGGCTGCACATTTAATTTTGCTCCTTTTGCTCGTAAACATTACAAGTTTAATCTCAATTTTTGATACAGTTAACTTTCCTCTAATATATATTACAGCACAAATCAAAGTGAAAATACTCCTCAAATCAAAGTGAAAATTCAGTTCAAAGTTGTCTGGCAATTTTACAGAAGTCTCATCCACAAAAGTCTCTTAGAGACTTGCTTGTTAAAGGACTGATGCATGCAGTGCTGTGTGAAATGCAGGATTTTTTTCCAATCAGTTCTCCCCACAAGGTTTTTTTTTTTTTTTGTATCATCTTTAGCTTGCAAGTTGTAGTTATTTGAGGACAAAATTAGAGACTCACAGACTACTGTCAATTCTGCCCCAGCTATTGCTATCATCTATAAAGATTCTTCAACTATTTGTAACAATTTCTTGCTAAAGAGTAAAGATTTTTTCTGTTGTTGCAGTGAACTCAAGGTTCATGCCTCTGATTGTGCAAATTTCCAAAAATACAGAGCCTTAATGACAGTGCAGTATTAAGGGGGAAACCATTTCTAATTTCACAGAACATAAAGGAAACAGTTATTTGTTCTGATTTGTGCTCAAATGAAACTATGAAATTGCTATTACTGTTTCCATAGCACACCTGCTTTTAGCTCTTTCTGATCATTGAGGTTTCAAGGACAGGTTCAAACACAGGCAAGGAACCTTCGGTGTTACTGAATGCTCAAAGTCCTTCAGTAGTCCAATAAGCTGGATTTGTCATTCAGAACTTCAACACCGTTGGATGAAAATGAAGGGAGATCTTGTAAAATCTCATATGCCAGAAGAGAAGTGAGCTATACTTCTGGCTGGGAAGGCATTATAGTAATGCAGGATTTCTTTTTTTTTTGGTGATATTTTGAAATATTATATTTTCCTTAAAATTTAATGTTTCACACCATATTTTTCCAGATGAATCCTTTTTGGAAAAGGGTTGATACATCCACAGATGCTAAAGTTGAAAATCATGTTCCTAACAGATATTGGCCTCAAACAGAAGAGTGTGCTTGCACTTAGAAAAGATTGAGATTCAGCCCAATATGTGCAAGTCCTTTTACGGTTCAATAGTTCATAAAAGAAATGATGCCAGATCTATTGAAATGGAAGGCTTTATCACTCATAGGTACATTATGGTATTATGAGGGGAAAGTGAAGCACTGGGAAGAGTGAACCCCAAGCACAAAAACCTATGAGAAGTTGTTCACTGGTCACCAACAGAGTTGAACTAGCAGTCCTTCCAGAATTTGCCAAAGCTTCAGATGTGTGGAGATTGCTTGAAGGGGTCATGAGCTGCCTTAGACATCTGCACAGAAGGGAGTGGCAAGTCTCTAGGTAAATAAAAAGCCCTTTGTAAAGAAAAGACCATCTCAAATTCATGGTAGACAAGATAGAACAAAATGGGCCTAACTCCTTGCAGCAGTGTAGATTAACATTAGACTGTAGCAAAAACATTCTCACATAAAGCACTGGAACAGATGGCTAAGGAAAGTCAAGACATTTTCTTCATAAAACCACACTGGACAAAAATACATCATGAATCATGTCTGTATAGGTATCCGACAATTTCTCCCACATGAGTGATTTGCTTTGTGCTTGGTCAGCCTAAAAAAAAAATCTCTGTAAGGTTTACAGATTTAAGATTTAAAGCTGCTTATCTTCCCAGGAGGCTGCATAAGACATTTTGCAACTACTGTAATTTGATCTGACTGAAAGCAAAAACCAAGCCTTTTTAAGTTGCCAGCAAAAAGACAGCTCCTGTTTCTTCCAGTTTACAGTAGAAAACATCCCACAGCAGCAAGTGGTGGTCCAGGAGCTGCTACATGCTCTTTTTATGAGCTCAGTGGGACTGAACAAACCCCTTGGTCTGTAATCTCCTGATTCTTCCCAGTTTTAGCAGACCTTTCTTTGGGCAAGTTTTTGCATTAGAAAACTAATTTGCAGATAAGAACAGTCATCTTTTGTAACGCCCAAGAGCCACTGCGTTAAATACAAATCCTTCCAGCCATGCAGAAGTCCTCAGTGGCTCCTCTGCAGCTGGGAAAGTTGTGCAGGCTTCCTCTGGCACACCTGCTTCCACACCCTTCCACTGAATTTAAATGGAATCTCTCCACAACTGGCTGACTGAAGGTGAAAAGTATGCAGTGCAGAGAAAACAGCAGCAGGATATTCTATGACTGAGAGTGCCATTTCATATTTATCTCTATATGTAAATATCAAAAGGCATTTTAACGACTATCTTTTAATGCCAGATATTCATGACATTTCTTTTAGATACATGCTAAAGACAGCAATCAGATAAAGCAATCAGTGAGTATACTCACAGCTCTATTTATGAGTATAAAAATACACAGTTGCTGTCTTTACGGAGAAAATCAGGGATGTCTTTATTTGTGAGCTTGTAAATATGTGACAGAATTTGTTGTCCTGAGATGCTTCCTCACAGCCTAAGGAAATGAATGAAATCTGGCATTCTTTGGTATCTGGTAGCTGCTAGCCAAGGAAAAAAGCTTCCCCACTCTCTCAAGTCCAGTCTGCAGGAGGAACCACAGATATAGGAGTTCAACAGGTCTATCAGAAAAATGATTCAACTGCTCTGTTACTGTCTCAGATTGAACAGGTACCACAGCACATAATTAGCTTTGGCAGTAATGGAGTCTTGGGCTAAAGGAACAAATACTTTAGGAGTTCTTTAGCTTTTCATCATGTTAAAAGCTGCATCAGGGTTATTAAACTCTGGTTCTCCATGGTATCATTTGCTTGTTTTCAATATGAGAAATTCACAAGGTTTTCCTTTGACCAAAACTGACTCCAGGATAATCCTGGAACATCCTAAAAAAATGCTTAGCAGGGGAAATTAGACTTTCTCTTGACTGATTAGTAAAACAGTACCTTTATCCTATCTAAGCTCCTCTGTGTAGCTTTAAAGTTTTCGGATTACTTGGTGGTCTATACATGGTTCCTGATTCTAGAGACCAGAAAGAAGTCCCGCTACCTCCTTAATTCCCTCCAGTTTTCAATATACTACTTCTATAGCCTAAAATCGGGCCTCAGAAAGGAACTGCAATGAAAAATTAAAAAAAAAATGCAATTGTCCTATCAGGGAGGAATAACAAACTCAGGCTATATATGAACATTTAACTAAAAAATACTGAATTTCAGAGCCAGATACTTGTCATTCATTCCTATCACACCTTTCAAATTCATACAGAACAGTTTGTTTAAGTTAAAGGAGGTTAAATGAACTGAACTTCAAACACACACCTTTTACTAATGTGTATCTCACTTCGCATATATTTTTTTAGCCACTGAAAATTATACATAGTATAACTTTATTTTTTTTTCTTCACTGCCAATCATTCACTTTCTAAAATAGAAAGAGATATCATATGTGAATTTGACACAATCTGTCCTGAATTTGCTCTATTTTTTCCATTAAGATCTGGAAAAGATCATACTGTTTATTCAAAGACATATCAGATAAGTTTTACATGACAGGGACCTAAAAATGCTAAAAAAGTTATATAACTGTGGGCTTAGAATTCAAAATTATCTGGTCAAACTGGAGAGATGGTCTGAAGAAAAAGGGATTTCACTCAACAAAGGAAAGCCTTCAGCACTGAGGGGCAAATACGCAATTGTATAAAGACTGGATGGGAAACATTTTCCTTCATCTACTATTTCCTTAAAGCAATTCCCTGATTCCTAGTAGATTAGAAGCTGAATATAAGTAAAAAAGATTAAATTATTATGAAAAGGCAATCATTATAGTGGTGAAAAAATATAAGCATATAAGACTTGTATAAATGTTAGTCTAACATTCATAAAATCATGAGGAGATCCAAGCCTGCCTTCAGTTTAAAGTTGAAAGTGGGCTCTTAGGTGGAGCTTCAAGCACCTAAGGACGTCTGTTGGCTTAGCGTGGCACTGGTGCGTTGTACAGGAGCTTAGGCTGCAGGTGGGTAAAACCAGGTGGCCTGTGAAACAAGGCTCAGTGTGACATACAGCTCACAGTCCAGGTCTATACTAATGAAGTACTGCCAAATTTTGTCATCAGGTCAGCTAAGGATCAGTGATAACCATGTTTTTAAATTCTTTGAACCTCTCAAACCATCACAACTCTCAAACTGCATAACAGGAATAGTCTTGGTCCTAGGTACCTCCCAGACCACGTCTGGGAACTGTTTCATATGATTGGTTATCTCAGCCTAAAGCTGTACCAGGAACCCTTCTACAAATTTGAAGTGTTTATCCATCTAGATCACTGAGTTGTAATATTCATACAAGTGTCTGGCACTGTTCAGCTTACAGTTACATCTCTTGCCACAAATTCTTCAGGTATAACTTAAAAGAATAAATGGAAACAGCCATCTACACCAATAGATCTTTTGACATTAGTCCCAATTATGTTGGGTTTTCTGCCCTGCTTATTACAGAGTGGTATCAATTCCAGAATTTATAGGAGAAAAATCCATTTTTTTTCCACATATAATCAAGCTGAGATTACATGTAATCAAGCTTGGAGTTAGTAAATGAAAAAAACACTGATGCACATGTTCCTATCAAATCTTCCTTCATCTTCTGAATGTACCTACCCATTAACAAAAGTAACAAGTTCAATTCATTAACTATATGTATTCTCCTTCTCTTTCAAAATCCAAGGATGAGACTAGTTGCAGTTTCTTCCGCTATGAGATATGGGTACAGAATATTTTTTTCTCTTAAGGGAGAATGTAATTATTTTGTCAATAACTGCCTACAAAAGTAGACACAAATTCCCCCTCCAAAACAGTAAGAAAAGCAAGATTAGTTTTTCTCCTCATAAAACGAAAGTATTGCACACATTCTGTACAAAATGCTATAGGAAAAGCAATAGTCTGGAAGCAAAGCTAACCTATTATGCATCTTTATACCTCCCATTTTCAGACCACAGAAATACAGAATACTTAAGGGAGCTTTTGCACAGCACGCCAGTGTGTAAATATTGCAAAGCAAAGCACTAATGCCTGCTCAGACCACGTTCAGATCTGCTGCAGAACTCAGAGCAAGATAAGGTGCAAGTGCCTGACCTCACATCCAGACTTGTGTGCCGAGCTGAATTCCTGTCTGACACATTTCCCAAGTCCCTCTCAGTTTAGCTGTTACTACAACCTTGAATAACACACTGCAGCTGTCTTAACTGAACAACAACAGCTGTTCTCAAACTTCTCAACACCCAGCTTGCCACACCTTAACACTCTGGAGTGCGACAGTTAAAAGACAACTCTTCATACTGGGATCTTGGCAAAGAGATTCAGCACCTGAAGGATTTCGCTTGGAATGTTTTAGAAGCAAAGAAAGACCTCCACTCCATTTTGATTCAGGTGACAGATACAGAAGGAAGTGTGCAATAACAGAACAAGTTAATGTGAAAATTCAATAACTTAATAAAGAAATACTAGATAAATGAACTTCTAAATTCCTATCTAATTAAACCTCTTCTGAATTATTTGTCTCTTCTAAATCATGCGTATTTTAGAAGAAATTTACAGTTCTGTTTACTTGTTTTATTCTTTTTCCTTGTGAATGAACTATTATTACACTACTGTTTTTAATGGTATTGCATGCTGTCAATTAAGTGACAGAGTTAGAGAATTAATTGCATAAAGCCAACTCCAGCTTTCCTTCACAGTAACTATTGAACTT
The DNA here is from genome assembly GCA_013399835.1 of Leptocoma aspasia. Taxonomy (NCBI): domain Eukaryota; kingdom Metazoa; phylum Chordata; class Aves; order Passeriformes; family Nectariniidae; genus Leptocoma; species Leptocoma aspasia. Next base: position 560,057 of record VXAX01007759.1, on the reverse strand, counting down.
TGCTATATCCCCACAAGTTACAACCTGCAGGCATCAACCCTGGAAAGGGTGTTATTTGCAAACAAGGATGAGGGAACAGGTCAGACTGTATAAAAATCATCTGAAGCAATTCTCTAAAATCACTGACATGATAAGCCTGGAAGGATTTATCAAGATACATAATTCTTACACTTGATTGTCAGTGTAGTTTCTGTCAAAGCAGTGTTTCGTGGATTGAATACCTGACCACACAGATTGTAGGATCTTCACCATTAGAAATACTCAAGTACCCTTTTGATTCTTAGAGATGTAAAAAAAACCCAAAAACCAAAAAAACCCACAACAAAATAAAAAAGGGCTTCTAAATCTGGGAATTGATAGGTACTTGTGGAGAGTTTGTGTACTATTAAGCATACTTAAACCTGAGTCATATGGCAGTGATGGGAAACAGCTGAAGCAATTATATTTTTTCAGGTGAGTTAAAACCTTGCTTGTTTTGAAGTCATGGTGAGTTTTCCTTTTCAGCTAGAACTGCTCATGTATGATTAAAACAGACTGCAACTCCTCTTTGTGTACACAGGGGCCCTAAGATTCATTAAAGAGGATGTTTCATAAACACTTGAAGCTCGTAGCTCCAAAAGATGCAATTTGCCCACCCTTTCACCCCACCACTTGATCTTGTTCCTCTCGTGCTAGCACAAGCATTTATGCAGCTGTGTTGTAAATCAGATTAGGGAAATCCAGGTCAAAACTTTCTTGTTTATTTATTTATTTTTATGCCATTTTGCTTTTATAAGCATTAGAGAATTAATCCCGATGGCATGGCTGGAGATCAGGGAAACTGATGATCTTTTAGCTAAGGAAAAGGAATGATGTACAGGCAATCAGACATGTGCCAAAATTAGGCATGAAAGCTGTTAGAGTCAAGAATTTAATCAGCTGCCCAAATGTCCTCTCTTTTAGTAGTATTTTCTTCACATGAAAGTGTAATTAATTCAGTTATCCATTAACTCAATTATTTATTTACAGAATTTAAAAGGTTTTCTGCTTAAGAACTGCCAGATTTATGAATTAAATTGTACTATGTGATTTCCAGAAGAATACATTAATACTTGCAGACAAAAATTTGCTTTACTCTGTCTTAATAATTAAAAATGAGTGGCATTTTTTTTTCCTCTGTGCACAGGTCAGGTTTTCTCTTTAATCCTGATGGATAATGCATAATTAGATTGATCTTAGTTGATTTTTTAAACACAAAGCAGTAAACCCACCTGACAATGGTAAGAACCTGTAAGACACAGCGAGGACATATGTGACATACTATTACTGAGTTCACAAAACATTTGGACTCTTTCCCTCTGTTTCAAAAAAGAAATAAAATTCTTGTAGTTCTAAATCCTTTGAAGGAACTTTGTCAAAGTTCAATTATTTTAATCTTCCATACAAAATCAACTACTTTCTTTGCAGCCTGTAACTAAAAGTGTCCCAAGAAAGTAAACATCTCTAACATGACAACAGAATCCCAGTACTTAATGGCTGGGATCACACCATGTATGTAATTTCCCACTGGCTATTGTCTTCAGTGTAGTGGCTTTGTAGCCAAATGCTTTCCAAGTGTGACTACATGTGTGCATACAAAAGCACGTTTATCTTTATAGAGGACAGCAGGCCCATATCTTTACACCATTGTTTTGATGTCTTGAAAATTTATTGTCAATCTTTCACAGGCTCACCAAGCCCAGTTTATTTAGTGGAGTTCTCTCTCGTATCGTATGGTATTAAACTTGAGAGCTTCCCTAAGTAATCATCAAGTTTACTTTGAGTTAATGGAAAACTCACAAAAAAACCACTTGGAGTGCTGATTACAGACTCTTCTCTGGCATTTGCCTGTGCTTTCTGTGCACCTATCTCACTTAATGTCCCTAAGAGTCTTCAATTAATTATTTGATTATAAAGCCATTTGTACGTACTTGGTTTAAGTGTACTGGATCGTGGAATAATTTTAGCTTTGAATGAACCTGCTGGACAAAGGCTAATCAAACTAACTTCTGGGTCATAACATATACATTACCACTAAAAACATTATTTAAAATGGCAAACAGTCTAACACGCTCTTACAGGCTGCAGAAAAAATTATATACAAAAAATTAAAGTACCCGTATTTATCAGAAGAGAGTCAAAACATGCTATGCTCTGACTGCCCAAAGGACAAATGTCCATTGTAATTCATTCTGTGAAAACTGAGAAACAGCAACCCTTTAATTTGGTAGTTATATCATGGTTTAACTCCAGACTAGCACTGTGCCCAAGCAGATAAGAAGGCCAATGGCATCCTGGCCTGTATCAGCAATAGTGTGGCCAGCAGGACCAGGGAATGGTTTGTCCCTCTGTACTCAGCACTGCTGAGGCCACATCTCAAATCCTGTGTTCGGTTTTAAGCTCCTCACTACAAGAAGGACATTGAGGGGCTGGACTGTGTCCAAAGAAGGGCAACAGAGCTGGTGAAGGGTTTGGGGCATAATTCTTATGAGGAGTGGCTGAGGGAACTGGGGCTGTTTTCTGAAGAAAAGGAGGTTCGGGGAAGACTCTCTACAACTGCCTGAAAGGAGAGTGCAGCCAGGTGGTGGTTGGCTTCTTCCTAACAAGGGATGGGACAAGAAGAAATGGCCTCAAGTTATGCCAGGAGAGGTTTACAGTGGATATTTGAAAGAAGTTCTTCGTGGAAAGGTGGTCAAGCATGGTAACAGGCTGCCCAGGGGAGCATTACAGTCACCATGCCTGAAGGTACAGATGTGTAGATGTGGCACTCAGGCACACAGTTTAGTGGTGGACTTGGCAGTGCTGGGTTAAGGGTTGGACTCGATGACCTTAAAGGTCTTTCCTAACTAAGGAATCCTATGATTCTATATAGCTAGGATTTTGATACAACTTGAAAACTGAATACATACATCACCATCACCACCCCCCACCACACACTTCTTAGGCTTTCAGGAAGAAATCTAGTAAGTATTAGTCTGTTTCTCTTTCTTTTTCATGTCTTTTTTTTTTTTTTTCCTTCAAGTTTTATTTTTAGCAGCAATTGAAATAGAGCTACATCTGAAATGATACTTGGCCCTGTACTTTTTATTGGTATTTATAAGAAAAGTATTTTCTGCCTAAGAAAAAAAGAAGAGTTTTTCCTTAGAGACCTAGAGTGTGTCCTAGAGACACATGTTAACATTTCAACCATGTTTTTACAGGATAATCAATACAACTATCTTCCTTAACTTCCCCAGATGGCACTGTCACATGCAATCATGACTCCTTTATATTATTTCAGAAGAAACAGAAAGTCCTGGTAGATAATGAACATACTCCTACTGTCCCCAGAACAACATCCATAGATATGTCAATTTGTGGGAAAGTTCAATAAGAATGAAAGAAATATGGCATAAATGTAAATACTACTGTCAGAAATGTCCCCAGATGGGGGCAAGCTGTAGAAAACTTGAATAGTTCTTTCTCCCCTGAATCACTTAATTTTCTTTATCCTGGAAACAGGATGCCCTTTCCAAGTTTGTTGCTAAAATAGTTGTCCAATGCTCCTTTATTAAAAAAAAAAAAAAAAGAAACTGCCTCAATTTTTCTGAAGTTGGGCTGTACTGTTGCTACTTAAAAATCTTCAGAAATTATGTGCAGCGTATTCTCCTTGGAAGAAATAAAGAAGACAGGAGCCAAGTCAAATGGCCCTTTAAAATCTTTGATCTCCACCTCATTCTTCCTAAATTTTTAGAAACTGACTTAAAAATCAGAAGCTGGCTCTTAACCAACTCTCAGCCTGTTTCACATAGCAAATTTTATGCTCAAGTTCTAGAAACTCTGTAGGATAAAGAAAAGAAGCAGTAGTTGGTTAAGTTTTCAAATTTTTCTGTCTTTGTCTATATAAGGTATTCATCACAATGTTCTTCCTACAACTAAATATGCTGCCACTTTTCTCAACCCAAAGCACGACGAAAATTCCTTATAATTTTTCTTCCTGCAGTGCAGTTTCCAGAAACACAGTATTTCTACCTTTGGATTCTGCAGTGGTCACAGGTGGTGTTCTGTTCAAACCAGTTTCCTTTTGATCCAACTCAAAGGATTTTGTTTACTCTCCTTTAGACCTCCCCGCCAAGTAAAACTGTTACTGAAGCTTGGAAACCATCCTTAAAAGCCTAAACATTTTGGGGACCTTTGAAACTAGATGTTCACCGGACTACCTCTCTTACTGGACATGTGACTCAATTTCTTTGTGGCTCATTGGTGCAGCAACTTGCTAGTCCCTTTCTGCCTCTCTGCCAAGTGTCTAGCTCCGATGCCCTTCTCACTTATAACCATATCCTCATCTTACACATCTATAAATCCAGCAGCACCTCTTTCAACCACGTGAAAAAATATGGACATAGCTCTTGATAAAAACAATAGTGTAAACAGAACTGCCATACTTAAATAGATCACAGGTTTGATAGCACTGATTTACAGCAGGTACTGTGGAGGAAAAAACCTCACATGTAAATGATACAGCATACCTTTAAAAACTGACATAATGAGTAAGAAATACCAGGCACGATGATGCAACAAGTATTAGACCTTTCTGCTACACCCAAAGAACACGTTTATCCATGGCAAATACAGCTGAGAATTTTGTTTTTATGGGTTATTTTATACTGATCTGTCATTTGTGCTAATACTTTTAGCACAGTGGCAGGCAGCATTTCAGTGACTTAGGAGAAATGTAGAACTTTGTGGGGTCAAAATTTATGAAGCATTAGTAATACATTCTCTACCTCTAATCTTTATGCTTAGTGTCATCATACAAATTTTTAACTCCTACAATACACAAGGCTACAGAAACTTGTTGGGTCTTTACAAATCTAATTTTAACAGTGCAGCCCAAATTATTTGGTAGTCTCAAAACATTGAGACTGTTTTCTTTGTCATATTTTAATGACAACCGCTACGCTGACTCATATATTTTTAACCTTAGCATTTAATTAGTGTCATTCTGTTTGCCAGTTTAGAGTGTACTGACTTCAATTAATGCAGCTTCATGCAGGTCAGTTGTGTTTTAACATCCTGTTGCTTTACGGCTGCCCGTGGCAGAGTCACCTCACAGCATCTGCTCAAGTACTGAAATACACAACAGTAACTTCACAATGCAACCAGACGAAGGGTCAGGAAACCATCTTCTTGGGTGACAGCTAGACATCTGCACCCCTCACACTATGGCAATTATTTTAATGTTTTTGCCTAACTGCATGTAAACAGCACACACAGGAATCTGAAAGAAGTTTTAGCAATCTACAAAACTTAGTGATATAAGCCAGACAACCTCTCATACTTGTGCCAAGTTCTGCTGCTTCTAAATATATTTCCTGTTCATCACCCTGGGATACTTACCCATCTCCTTGCTCTTTTAAAAGAGTAAGGCAAATACAATCTTTTAAAATACTTGAGAGTCACTATTATTATTTTTCTTACTGTGGTCCTAATGACTCAAATGAGGAAACAAGCCAAGATGGAGATGAGACCAGAGAAAAGGAGGTCCTTCTTAGATAGCTGTAGGTTTGTGAAAAGATAAAATGGAAAGACTGACTGTATGGACAGGTGGATTGGTGTTTCAGACAAAGCAAAGGAAAATGCAAAGCCATGCAGTATAGTAAGCTGCAAGTCATTTAAGATCTCAATATTTTACACAATATTTTTACAGACCATTTCAGAATTTCAGATTTCAGCTTTGCTGCCCCTTCTTTTTACAGATATCTTTGCCTTAATTAAAATGCATATTGGTCTTGCAATTTTTAAGGCTGTCCTTAGAGCACAACTACTTGTGATATCATTAAGTGCCCATCAGTGATGTTTTTACTTGGGCATTTTAATTTTTACCGCACATTTAATTTCATACTGTTTTTCATGGTTTAAGAATGAAATCAGTAGATATGATGATACTACTTAATTACTTATCTCATTTTTATGCCAGGACAGGAAAATTATCTAACCATATTATGCAATTCCCATTGAAGAGAACAATAAAACAAATAAGTTGTTGTTCTTTGCCCCTTCTTTTTTCTTTTCCTTTCTCTTGCTTTTACTGTTTGTTTTTTGTTTTGTTTTAAAGACTGCCAGTAAGTAAATTCAGACCACTGAGTTAGCCATTTGACATGGTTATAGGAAGTACAGTGACAATTTTGACAATGTTTTAATTGTCAGGGCTTTTATAATTGCAGAGGAAAACTGAAATTTTATGAAACCAAAATCTGAAAACATTTTTGTTGTAAAATTAAAAAAAAAAAGGATTTTCAGAAGATGATGATAATAGTTTAGATATAGACAAATTATTACTTAATAGAAAAAAGACCACAAATATGATAATTTCAGCATGAGTCGATCTTGGACAGTGAGTTGTACTCCTATCCTCATTAAATACATTTAACATTATAACACAATGATGGAGGAAGGTGAGCAGATCAGGAAACAGGGTGACATAAAAGAGACTAGGCAGAAGTGGCACCAAACAAACTGTAACAAGCATTGGTTTGTTGAGAAGCTGTGAAATGCAACTGAGAAGTAAAGGAATAGCAAACTACTGGGAGAGATGATCTCTTTCTTGAATTCCTTCTGTGAAGTTTAGGACAGAGGGAAAAAAATGAGAGAACCTATCTCAGCTCTTATCACTAAAAAACCCTATTTTTTCATGTACAGACCCTCACTGTGTATGATGTCGAAACTACGTGCATCACTGAAGTTTTCAATAGTAAAAGTTCTGTTTTTACCATGAATTCCAGATGTGTGTCTCCTCATCAGAGCAAATCCTGATTTCACTTTCCCATGTTTCCTCCTGTACTACCTCACAGATCTTCCTGCTGACTGGGCAGTGCTTTCGATCAGACTAAGATCTCAGGCTATATGATAGACCCTTACTTTTCTGGTAAAAGGGTAAAACAGGCACCTTTCTCTGACCTTTCATCCTCTTGATGACAGATCTTTAATTAGGGTCTTTTCTATGCTAAATCATTTTTATGGATAATTCTTCTATTTTTGCCTAGGGTGGCTAAATAACAGCAAAATCAAGAACACTTCATTTTTAGAATTGTCAAAAATTCTTCGTAAGCCTGATCTTGCCACACTTAACAGACCATGAAATAAACACAGAGCGGAAAGTGACTTGCTCAACAATAGGCAGCAGCTGCACAAAAGTTCAGAGGCAAAATTTTATCCAGAGTCCACTGGACAAAATTCAATATTTTTTCATCATAAGACAACGGTATCTCTGAAAAAGTCCTAGTTCATCAAAATAATTACTATTTAATATAGAATATGTCAGTATTACAGAAATCTAGTTAATAACCAAGATGGATTTCAAGCACTCAGATTCTGAGTGAAATAGCTTGAGAACAGTTGTAACAGAAAGCTAAAGAAGCTTCCCAAACAGCAAATGACGTTCTGGTGTTATGTGCTGAAATGATAAAAGATTTCAGTGGAACAGAAAAGAGAGAGGATGAAAAAAAAATAGTAGAATAATACAGTTATCACTCAAAACAGAGACAGAAAGAGTAATAAACATTGTGGGAACTCTGACACTTAAAGGAGAGATTTAAGCAATAATGAAACAATGAACACAGGGCTTTGCAAAATAAGTATCTTTAGAAATTGTCTAAGAAGCAGAGTAGACAATCCTTGTAAATGATACTGTGTTAATAATTACCATACATCAAATTTTGTCCAAAAGCACTACTAAGACACTGTTGTGTTTTTATGTAAATAGATCAAAATATAATGTAATGATATAATAAAATTTTAAAGGAGAAGCTGTAAGATGGTAGTGTCAACTGCCAAAAATGAATGCTGGCTTTTCCCTTTCTTTTTTGCTCTGAATCTCCATAAACCTTTATTATTGCAGATAAGTACAATCTGTTCTCCTCAACTACATAGTGTGGCTGAGGGATTCTATCCTTATGGAAACACTGGGCTAAAATGTCTATGGGAACACCACCATCACAGCCAGTAGAAGGCAAGTTCAAGGAACAAGCCTAAAAGCCTTTCATACAATAACCTATAGCCATGATACCGAATCCTTAGAAGCAAGAACATTTCCAATGAACCTGAGTGGAGATGCCTTGGCAGAGGATCAGTTATCTCCAAATACATTGCCAAAGCAAGATCACAAATATTCATGTTATTTTCAGGCATTTTCTGTTGATCTTGTGGGGGCTACTTTATGTCTGTCTTGAGTATAGCAACAAGACCTTCCAACCTTGCACAGACTTCTTCCTCTTTACCTGGGCCAAAACTAATATATCCAGTTTCTAATTTATCAAGTGTTTAAGTCCTCTTACTGTGTACTTGAAGGAAACATAAAAAATAACACCCCAGAGTATAAAAAGTGGAATCTTTAAATGTGCAATTTTTTCTGCTAAGCTATTATTATCACTTCCATGGATGATTTAATCAAATCCTACAGAAGAGTTTAAAAGACAAAATAGGAAGATTGATTGGTAAACAGGAGTTACTAGCTATATGCTCATTATTCTTTATATTCCAACCCTGAACTGGCCTTTAAAAGACAAATTTCTACTCTGCTGTGTAGTTTCTGCACCATGGCCCCGCGATTAATTATCAGGCGCCACATGCAAAATCCACTATGATGGATTGTCTGCCCTCATCAGCATAATTACTAACCACAGTCATTGACAGTCCTTGCTACTGGAGCAACCAACCAGTAGGATTGAGAGGTGAATGAAAATACTTTGTAAGAAAGGGCAAAGAAATGCAATTAGATAAAGGAAGACATACCAAAGTATGGTATAATCCCTCAGCTTTAGGGAACAACTGATAGCTGACAGCAGAGTAAATAATTCACCAGAAATCATTTAGGAAATGCAGCTTCTTTAGATGCTGAGTCTGTAGACTCTATACACTTAGGCTCCAATACTTAGAATTTGAGTGTTGCTTAACCCATTTCTAAAATCCATGTCTCTTTTTATGATCCTCCATGGAATGAATTATGGTTATAATTGGAAACATACTTGAAAACACTGAAACTTAGAAACTTTTACAGTGACCATGGCTGTTTCTTCTTAGGATGACAAAGAAAAATGGGATCCTGAACTATGATACACTGTAAAACTTCTGAGCACTACTTTATATTTAGGCTGAAGCTTCATTCTCAGATTTTAAAACTGAAGTCAGCAGGTGAACGATAGGACACCTTTTGCTGGGCTCAGACTCTACCTACTATTTCACCCTTCAGTAGTCTAGAACAAATTCGGTCACACAAAGCAGGGTTCTCATAAGTCTGACATCTAAAGTGAATGCTTTCTGGAAGAGACAGCCAGGAGCATTCAGCTCTATGATCTGCTGTAACCAGAAAACAAAAGTAGGCATATTTGTTTTCACCTGATAAATTGGCCTTTTGAAGAATCACCTTTTTGTTCTCCTAGAGTGAGAAGGAGAATTGTTTCTTAATAGAATTATGAATAATTAAGGGCAAATGAAGATTCTGGGGTTCTAGATGAACAATTCTGCTGCAGGGAAAGCTGTATATGGATGCTCTTTTGTGATATATAATAGTACAGTCTTAAGTCATAAATTGAAACTAAATCACATGTGAGTGGCAGGCTAAAATGAGATAGATGCTAAAGGAAAAAAAAGATGTCTTCAGGCAGTTTTCTTGTATCATTAAGGACAACTTGTGCTTGGTTAAAAAGGGGACTTGCCATTCAAGGACCCAGCTGCTGGTTCAATCAGGAGTAACAACTCTAAGTGCTCCCTACTTAGATAAGTGCTCCACATATCATAGGCAGCATCTTTAGTAGCTATACTATATTCTTGTACTTTTTCACTAATAACTGCAGATGCAAAATTACAAAATAAGATTAAGCATACAGAAATTCATACCATCTCCTCTAAGGTATTTAGTTGCAAGCTAATGAACTGGGTAAAAAGGAACAAAAAGAGTTTTTCTATTGCTGTTGCTGTTTTATAAACTAAAGATGTTTTATTAAAGAGTTTTCCATTTTTATAAAATAAATGACAGCACTGTCTTAGGGGTGAATCAGCATGATAAAGCACGAAGACAGTGCCAGCTTGAAACTGCTCAGAACCATTCTGAATATTGCATTGCAAAAAGAAAACATCTCATTCATTCTTAATAAAATTATACTGTAGAACTTTACTCTGAACCCTTACCTTTTCTTTATCAGTTTTTATTAATCAGTATTATTAATATCTACTCAACAGGCACATACTCAGCCAGGAAAAAACTGGTAGTTACTATCCCTACGGTAAAGATGGTGAGGTTGTGCAAGTTCTAAACCAGGTGGCTACACTGACAGAAACATGCCAGTATTTCTGCAAAACAAGAAGCCTGTGGAATGAGGTCTCTAAATACCAGTCATGGGTTCACCTCACAAGAAATGTTAAACGGCAGTAATTAAATAAGCTCTCTTCTAATGACTGAAACTGCTCTGTTATTATTAAATCTTTGGTAAAATTTCTCTTGTGTAAGTAATTTGACATGTTTTACCATGAAGATCTTTGACTTTCAGAGGACTAAATCCTATGTATTTTTTCTAGTCCAAGACTACAAGTTCAGTTTGACAGCCATCAGGCATTGGAGAAAAAATTCCAGAGAAACATGAAAGCACCTTAAAGAAGTGAGTGGGCTGTATGCATCTTTTAATACAAATTCAATCAAACCCCAAACTCACTGATTGAGGTCCTATAAGCATATTCTCCTAAAGATACACTGTACGTAGACTTCATTCTTATTGTCAAAATCCATCACAAATGTGCCAAGGAATACATTGTTGAAAATATAACAGTACAAGAAATACAGCATACTCTTTTTATATGTTATTGCCAATATATTTCACACCATTCTAGTCTATTTAGGAAAGGAAGCAATTTAGGTTTCAAAAACAAAAAATGAACCCAATATTCTTTTCTTTATAAGCTTAGACACATCAGAGCAAGAAATTCACTAGAACTTATCAAATTAAAAGTTTTACAATTATTACTATTTCAATTAAAAATGTTACAATTTTTAATATTTCAATGATTGCTAGTTGAGTTACTGCTCTAATAACATTATAACCCAATATGGCTAGATAATTTTAAAAGAAACCATTAACATGAAGGGAGATTTAATTGATGATGTCAAACTACAGAAGTTTTCTGAGCTTAAGAAGAGCAGCAAGCATCTGTGGTATGTGCTAGTACAAACTAACCATGCAGAAAACCACAGACATCTACAATTTTAATTCCTATGTTTAACAATGGTATACAGAGTAAGACTCTCTACTTATGCTGATTGTCTTTCATTTTCCATTTTTCCATGTCTGTTCCCTTTCTTTTTACAAAAGGATAAAAGTATGTCTCTGTTCTGTGTATGTAAGATTCTCTAAAGATCTTTAGAAAGTTTCATAATAACATCTAAACCAAAGATTTTTACATACACCATTTCCCATTAAAGCGGCACACTAGCAGAGGGGAAATTCCTAATTCTATTTCTAGGCTAAGTGAAAAGGCCAGAAACAATATTCAAAGTTGACTGCTTTCTTTGCAGACTGCACCACCTTTCTTTGAAGACTCTTAGAGACTGATTTAGGTCAACAAAAACTTCTTTAAGCACAAGCATCAAGTCAGAATATTTGAAAGCAATATATGATACAACCTTACTCAGCAGAAATGTCACATGATTTTATCTTAATAATTATATTCTTAATAAAATTGAACCTTAATCCACTTGAAGTGTAAGATTTAATTTTTTTACTCTATATTGTAGCACCACAATTATCAGTTTTAAATTAGAAGTGCAATTGCTATAAAGCTGCACAGGCTTTACCTGAAGGACTGTCTACATAAAGAAGTACCTGCATCCATGTAGAGAAATAAAAACCCTTAAAATTTTTTTTTTAATGTAATGACGTGGAAACCATGCCTTTATATTCAGGCCCAGAAGAGACACATGCAACCCATTAGCTTAATTTCTATTATATGCTGTCAAGGAAAGCACCTATCCCTGCAACCAGCTGGAAACAATTTTCCATGTAAATCTGGTCAAGAGGCAATTTAGGAACAAAGCACCATATGATGGACAGCCCAGACTAAACAAGAGGTTTGAAGGGAGCTGGCAGTTGACTTCAGGGAGAACAGTGGAGAAAGCTGTTTTTTCCCAGACTGGAAGAACTGCCCAGCAGCTTTTTAACTTCCAGTTACATTTGTAGCTGTGAAAACTATATTAACAATGGTGATCAAATCTCAGATTTCAGTATGTAAAATGATTACTTAACAGTCAGAAATAATTCCTCTCTCAATCATTCTAATGATACTTGTGGACTAAAGGAATGTGTTGCGGGACTTGACAGTATTTCTTCTCTATATTTTCAAATAATTTACTTTTAATTTTTTTTCTTTAATGCCATATAATTTAGATTTGTTTAGAAAAGTAAAGGGTATGATCCTCTGCATTTCAGCATACCTGAAATCCTGTGGCTTCATAATTATGTCCCAATTTTTGAATGTATATGCAGCAGCTGAACACTGTGAGATTCTTCAGTTTAGTTCTATTAATTTCCTTGTTTGGTATTACAGAAAGATTTTGACTAATACCTTAAAACTAGAGGACTTTGATATTTTAGAAACGTAAAGGCAATCAATTATGCCTTCGCCCCCTTTTTTTTTTGCCCCTGTTTTTTTTTCTCTCTCATTTCATATTTTATCCAAAGTTAATCTATGGGTAATAAAAAGTGAAAGAAATGTGTCTGCAAAGACACTAGATTCTTATGAGAAAAAGAATGCATGGGGATATGAATTAAAATCTCTTTAAAAACAAATTTTATCAGTTTGACTTGGATGGCACTCACAATAGCAGTTACTCCATATTGTTTCCTTAAAAATAAAGAAAAAACAAATAAATAATGTGATCTATAATTCCTACAAATCTTCCTGTAATTACAAGATAGGGATTAAAGGAAAAAAAAAAAGGAAAAGAAACTCAGTGCTGTGGTATTTGAAGTTTGCTTAAAGGCTTTAGAAGTTATATTCATCTATATCTCTCTGTACAGATACAGGTAATAGTTCCCTTATCTTTACAACATTATATTAACACTATTATCATATAGCATCCAAAACAGGAGTAGAGAGAGCTGTTGCAGTTTGCATGGACTAGACGATGAACGTGTGGTTAATAGAAGCAATGTACTCCCTAGTTAGGTACTACAAAGAGGTATTATGGTAATGCTCTATCTGTGGCTTGACTTTCACTTGGCAATAAAGTGATAAAAATAATTCAACAATCAGAGGCAGTGCATTCCATATCAGCAGTAAGGGGAAAAGACACACAGGAAGAAATGGCACAAGAAAGACATTAAACCAAACTTAGCTCTCTGGTGTGGCAAATTTTTTTTTCTGTGGTCCCTAATTTTCAAGGTCTCAAAAGGTCTCAGATTTAGCCTTTATATCTGCATGATACTCGCATGGATCAGTGTTCCAAAACCCAGCATAATAAAAAATTGGTTTTTTTGTCTGTTATATGGCAAGGAAAACCTACTGTGCTACAACAAGTTAAACAGAAGTTTAAATAAATATACACATTCAAATGTAAATGCACAGCCACAAATACATCTTTTTATGTAGGTGTGGTTACATACTATATAGTATAATATACACTTATACTCCACATGTAATTATGTAATGTACATGTATACGTTTATATATATGTGTGTGTATACAATTACACAGTCTGCAGCAAGGCTAATAAACGCTTAAACACAGGTCATCATAAAAGGAGGAGTTCAAGGATTTATTCAGTTTGCTATTATTGAAAATACCTGGTTTTTGCCCCACTAATGCCTCCGACCAGCACAACTACACCACAATTAGCTCTGCTTGTAAGAAAAGCTATGAAATCTGCCAGCTTTGTGGAAAAGAAAGGCTTTAAAACTCTGCCCATCTTCAAACTCTCTTATTCAGCTACAAATTTTCAGAGAAGACTTCAAAGAACACTTTAGGAATTACAGGCTTCAGTAACAAATTATGAGAATGTATAGCTGAAGGAAACCTACTAGGATAAATACAGAAAAAGCACGACTCCAGCAAAAGGAAATCCTGCCCTGCCAAAATTTCAGACTTCTCTGCACTGAGCTAAGGGTGGTCTAGTTGATATAGTCCACTTGGACTTACACAATGTTTTTGAGGAATTTAGTAAGCCACAGCCTAAGATGAAAAACCTGACATGTATAAATATGCTGTGACTGAAATACATCCTGTTGCAGGCAAAATAAAAACCTTATTTCTTATAGGAGATTGTCAGTAAAGTTTTGCCATAGTGCATCCTAGAACCTATACCATTCCATATTAAAAAAATAATCTGAAAACCAAGGGGTAAAATGAACGGTGACACTAATTTGCTGATGATAAAGTCAATGCTTAGCCATGAAGAATCCCAGAAGAATCTGTAAGAGGAGTTCGGGCAATACTTGGGCCAACGAACCAGCACCCACCTGCTGCAGCAAAATTCTGAAAACCAGTGTTATATATATTTGAAAAACATCTTTTTAAAAAGCATTTGTGAAAAACCTATAATTTCTTCTCCGTTAACAGTACTCTCCCAGAAGTAAATTTAAATGCTCTTTTCACTGAGGTGGTAGTTGGAAAACAGCCATTTTGTCAAACAAATGGGAGGTTTTCCTTCATCAGGATTTTGCTCCGTCTGATTCTCCATGTCTAAAACCAAGGAAAATACTAAAAGTGATGGTTGCTTAAGTTTACAGTAATTTAGATACCAAATTATTAGTATCTAAATGTAAGTCAATAATACAACTTGGTTGAAAAACAAAGATTTCTCATATCCATTAGATTAAGACCTGATGGCTACTTATGATTATATTTAGGGTTTTCCCTTTGGTGGCACTCCATTTACGTTCTGTTTTTGTAAATCTGACTGAACAATGACTCAATGTCTGCACATGTCACAGTGTCTATAATATGTCCACAGTATTTGTCAGTATGTCCATAATAACTGAACAACTCTGGGAAATCCTGTATAGACTGAATAAAATCCCTGCACTCAGCTTACAAATAGTTTCTTACACATCTTCCTTTACTGATGTGACTGTGTTTAAGAGAAAATATATTGCTGCTTTTGTTTCATAAGCAGCAGTTGGAGTTGGAAATGGAAGATTTTGTGAAGTCTATCAATAAAGGAACCAGTTGTGGTAAACATATATAATTAATCTAAATTTCATTTGTTAATGAAAATTAAACTAATTTGTTTAGGGGCAACCAAGACAAATGCAGAAAAATTAACTCAGTAATAAGCTCTTTTTATTGAAGAATTTGGTACAGATCTTTAAGATACAAGCAAGCACATGCTGACTGAATATTATAAGCTCTGAAAAGATGAAAACCAACTTAAACTTTACAGGTAAAGCATTTGATGTAACTGTCAAAATTTTGTGCAAAATTATGCAAAAAAATTGCATAAAAAAAGCAAAACTAGGTCTTTTAAAAGACAAAATCATGCCTTTGGAGCCTGCTAAACAGAAAATGACTTTGTATTAATTAAAGAGAATGATACCAAAGTTCCAGATTAAGATCCAGCTACTGCCAACCTGCTACAGGTGTTGGCAGCATTTTATAGGACAGCAGTAATTTAGAAGANAGAATGTGAATTGGCTGGATTATCTTCTGCCTGAAATTATGCAGATACAAAATAAAGTCTACACCATCATCTTCAGAGGGAAAAAAAGGTAATGAGAAAGATGTGTACTTCCCTGCCTTATTCTAGGTTAAAGAACCTGTATTGTACACTAGATTCTTAGAACTGTCATTTAAGTTTATGATTCCTTAACACGCATACTAATAGTACAAACTTTAATATGCTACTTTTAANAACTTGGTTGAAAAACAAAGATTTCTCATATCCATTAGATTAAGACCTGATGGCTACTTATGATTATATTTAGGGTTTTCCCTTTGGTGGCACTCCATTTACGTTCTGTTTTTGTAAATCTGACTGAACAATGACTCAATGTCTGCACATGTCACAGTGTCTATAATATGTCCACAGTATTTGTCAGTATGTCCATAATAACTGAACAACTCTGGGAAATCCTGTATAGACTGAATAAAATCCCTGCACTCAGCTTACAAATAGTTTCTTACACATCTTCCTTTACTGATGTGACTGTGTTTAAGAGAAAATATATTGCTGCTTTTGTTTCATAAGCAGCAGTTGGAGTTGGAAATGGAAGATTTTGTGAAGTCTATCAATAAAGGAACCAGTTGTGGTAAACATATATAATTAATCTAAATTTCATTTGTTAATGAAAATTAAACTAATTTGTTTAGGGGCAACCAAGACAAATGCAGAAAAATTAACTCAGTAATAAGCTCTTTTTATTGAAGAATTTGGTACAGATCTTTAAGATACAAGCAAGCACATGCTGACTGAATATTATAAGCTCTGAAAAGATGAAAACCAACTTAAACTTTACAGGTAAAGCATTTGATGTAACTGTCAAAATTTTGTGCAAAATTATGCAAAAAAATTGCATAAAAAAAGCAAAACTAGGTCTTTTAAAAGACAAAATCATGCCTTTGGAGCCTGCTAAACAGAAAATGACTTGGTATTAATTAAAGAGAATGATACCAAAGTTCCAGATTAAGATCCAGCTACTGCCAACCTGCTACAGGTGTTGGCAGCATTTTATAGGACAGCAGTAATTTAGAAGATGAAAAGGATGTTATAATAAGGAAATTAAGTCATGTTCTATCTCCAGGGATTCACTGCCACTATCAGAAAAGTGAGAGTAATGGATTAGATTTATAAGACACAGACTTATGCTCCATATAGATCATAAAACTAATTGTGAATTGCACAGAAATAAAGACAACGAAACTCATTGCTTTCATCTCATGGGGAACTAAGTAGACAGAAATAGCATATTTAAGCTATAAAACATGCTTAATCTGCACAAACCAATGGACCTGAAGAAAATAGGAGCAACAGAAAAAAAAAGCCGCTGATAAGCAACCTATATTATTACATATGTCTATGTGATTTCTGCTTTATATCATCTCTTGAAATTAATGAGCTGTTTGACAAATTTTGAAAAAGCAAGGACTGAAGAGCAAGGGGATTGGAAAAATAGGGAGATTGTCAACAGTTAAAATATGTTTTAATTTCCACTCTTTCTAAACCCCTATAACATCACCATATGTAAAAACCAGCCAACACCTTNCATACTAATAGTACAAACTTTAATATGCTACTTTTAAACTGTGCAGTATAGCATTAAAGAGGCAAAACTAAGCTCTTGCAGGCTATCATTATGATACAAGCCAATTACATTAATCAGAAACAAAAAAGAGAAGGCACTTTCCCTCATTCGTAATTTGGAAAGTGAAAAGCCCAGTGGGATACACATTTTTCATAATTTCAGATCACGCTTGACCTCACCTCTTTTGTTTAACCAAGCCTATTAATCAAATACATCCCAGAGGTGACTAATGATCTTCCAGAATTCTAATAGAAGCAGAAAGTCAAGGACAGAACAAATTGATCCACATCACCTACCTTATTAAGTTTACAATGCTGACAGTGCTTCCCTCATTTTACTCAGAATCGTAGCCCATATGTTTATTTTAAGACTACTGCTTAAGATTAAAACAATTTGACACAGTACCTCTCAAAGGACCAAATCACAGATTTTTGTCTCAGTGCAATGTATCCTTTAAAATCTATACTGCAGATTCTTTCATTCAGATACAAAGTTAAGGGGCAGCTAAAGTTACTTTGATAAACTTCCCTGAAACACATAAGCAGCTTTACATTGAATGACCAGTGCAGACTACCATCTCAGCGTAGTTTTTAGAAATAGCCTACATCAACTTTTCCACATAATTTTGTTCAAATAAATGAAGGCAAAATAAAGTTTGCATCACATTCAGTTCTCATTCTTCAAAAGTTTAAGCAGAATTTTTGCTCATTAGATCAATGTGTTGAAAAGACATTGCAGCTTACAAAAAAAAAAAAAAAAAAAGCCAAAGGGGACAAGGGGACACAGTAATAAACAGCAGTTCTGTACTTCATGGGCCTCACAAAACAGCAGACAGATTTTTCCAAAAAGACAAAAATTATAAATAATGTTCAGTATATGGGAATGCTTACTTATATGGGAATGGGGTTTACCCAATATTTTGCAGATCTCTGATTAAGAGGATTATAACATCATTTGTTGACATAGATGGGTCAAACTAAACCTACCAACTCAATTTCCACCCAACACAAACAGTGATAGGAGATGGAAGTTCCACCTTGGGGCAACAGTGCTTAAAGGATATACTGCCATCTTACAGAAGAAATTTGAAGAGAATGAAGCATTGCCATTCTGCATCAAGGGATGAATGCTTATCCATGATATGACAGAGATTACTTCAGATTTAAACTTGCCCCTTAATAACCACATGTACAACCTTTTCCCTCTTTAAAAAAAAAAAAAAAAAGTATACATTCAAGAAAAAGACAGCATTTGGGGCAGAAATAGGAGCTGATTCTGCTATTAGAATACATAGAGAGCATTTCTTTTACCACTGAACAACACATCAGTCATACATGCACCACAATTTTCTGATTCAGGAATCTACGGGCATGTCTGCTGTTAAGAATTGTGTCATGTCTGGCAGAAAGATGATGCCATGAACATCAAAAAATGAAAACTCAATTCAATAGGTACTGAAAACCCGTTGTGGTGAAAGATCCATCATTATTCATGTTTTAGAAAACAAGCAGAAGAATGGAAAAGCAATAAAACAGAGGCCTCTAAAATCCTGAGATTTTTCACAAAAGAAAGAGAAGAAGACAGAACAATTAGAGATTTACTGCATGCTTTACACTGGTTGTGTGGAAAAAATTATTAACAGAGGACAGAAAACTGCAAAGAGTACATAAAAATGAGTGAAAATAATATTGCTTCAAGAAAATTACTTTCAAATTATGCCTTTATTTAAATTGAAGACATGAAAAGTAGTACGAAAGAAAACATCAAGAACACTATGAATGCATCAAAGCTTAAAAAAAGTGAGTGATGATCTTTGTTCAGAGCCCTACTAGCCAAATGCTTTTAACGTCTGGTATGAATTTCCTTCCTAGCTCCCCACTGCTCCTGGGAAGGGCCTTAATGCCTACATATATATAGCACATAATCCCATACTGGAGGTGGAAAAGACTGCTTAGCTAACCACTTAAGAGAATAGTCACAGTTCTACTCCCTGGCCTTCCTCTGCTAAAATCAGACTTGAAACTAGAGCATCAGAGGATGTTCTTACTTATCTTTCAAAAATAAACTGAAACACTAGAACTTTGTCTACAAAATAGCTTACTTTACCACATCATGGATACATCTTTCAAATAGAAAAGCTCTATGTAAAACCATTGGTTTGGTATTGAAATTCTGAAGCACTACATGACCAGAAAGTCTGAAAACTATTGATCAAGTACACAGAAGTTATCAGAATTGTGAGTACTGAGAGGTAGTGGACCTGAATTACTTTTAATTTTACTGAAAGAAAAAATAAAATTATAATTCTTCTAATCAGACAACCGATGTCTGCAAGATGTTATGACAGAGAAAAGGAATTGTTGAAATGACACATAAAACTTTATCAAATAATCCATTATAACTGACTATGATTTGAAGAATCATTTTGCTCATCTTGAAGATGAGTTGATTTGAGACAGCCAGCATGGCTTCACCAAGGGCAAGTCCTGCCTGACCAGCTCAGTGGCCTTCTGGGTTGGTGTGACTCCATCAGTGGACAAGGGAGGGCTACAGATGTCACTGATATGAACTTCTGTAAAGCCACCATCACCCCTACCATCCTCCTCTCTAAACCTGAGAGAGAAGAATTTGATGGGTGGGCTGTTAGGTGGAAAAGGAATTGATTGGACAGTTGCATCCGGAGAGTAATGGTCAACAGTGCAGAGTCACGACAGACACCAGTGATAAGTGATGTCCCTCAGGGGTCCAAACTGGGACCAGTGTTAATTAGTATCTTCATTACTGACATAAATGAAGGGCTCAAGTTTCTCTTTATAATTATGATACTATTTTTGCCATAGAACTGGGTACTCACTGAAACTTCTTCCTTTATATACTTCTATTTTGTTGTCTTTTGTTCTCCAGTTTTTTCCCACAATGATTAGCTTTTTGGAGCCACCATCTTTGAAGATATTTCAAAGCTGTCTGACAGTCTTGGGCAACTTACTTTAGTTGTGCCTACCTCATTTTGGAAAAGATGACCTCCAGAGGTCCCTCCCAACCTCCACCATTCTCTGAGTCTGTGATGGCTTTGCAGAGTACCAGGTTGCAAATGTAAGCTGATTCAGAGCTGGAACATTTCATGATGTGAGCCAAACCATGGTCAAGTAGAATGACAGGGAGATATTCTTTAAAAGCGATACCTGCTTCAATTTAAACAGTATTGAAAAGGCCTCCACAGCACTAAAATGTAGAAAAATAATTGATATTTGGTGAGTCATGGCTCATATTTTTCTGAAGTGACTTGCTCATGAGTATGGCATTTTGCATTACACCGCAAACTGCCAAATTCTCCACCTGCATTGAACAGAAAGGTTTGTAGTCTAAATAGAGGAGAAAAATTTATAGAGCCAGGACGGATAAAACTAACCACTGTGATCTGAAAAAAATTTAATACTGATTCAAAGTTAGATTTCACTACATTTCATGAGTATGTTCACCATGCTTATAAGAGGGCTAGGATACTTGCCTATCTCAGGACACTGTGAAGAAGAACATAAAGATCACTGGATAATGATCCAGGCAAAGAGCTCAAAACAGAACTATATTTTACCTTAGAGAAAATGACTTAGCTATCAAGTTATGTATAGGATAATCCACTTGTAGAACCAATCACTATGCAAGCAATATTAATCTGCCCTAAATTGTTCCAAGTGGACCTGGCTGAAAATCACTGTGAAAGGCAGTGGGGCCCAGCAAGGTCCCACTGGTTTGTGTTGTGCAACAGCACAGGGACATCTGCATGAGCAGCGTTTTTGAAGGAGACACACCCCGGGCTGGTCTGTAACACTTCTGTCAGCAACTAAGTTACTGTCACATTCTGAAGTAAAATTCTACCCACTAAAGTTTTTATTAGGCTTAAAAACTTCAACAGATATTGAATGCATTGACTGGAAAGTGCTACATGCCTCTGTCTTTGCTATCAGTATAACACGTAAAAATCAATGCTGCATCCAACTTACAGCTGATCAGATTAAGGTGTACAAATAATCAAATCATTACGCATTACAGCAATTATTCCTATGCCAAGTAAGCTACTAAGTGGAAACTTGCAATCTAAATGAAATCCATAAAAAAAATTCCATTAAAAATTAAAAAAAAAAGACACCTGGTTCCTCTAATATGATAATACAGTTCTTTCTGTATTATTAAAAGCACAGGTAACTCATATTTAATGATGACAGCCCAGCAGTCCTGGACTGTTAGTGATTCCTGAAACATTCCTCCAGAGAATAACGAAATCCAACATGATTGATGATTTAAATTAACCCAAGCATACTGATTACAAGTATTCTAATTTTTGAGAAAATTATGTCAGAAGCTATGCTATGGTAATTTGCTATAATGCAGTTTTTAGAATCAAATGAAAAGTAATCAAGTTACAATAAAGACAACTGAATAGAAATGTGTACAGAACTAAAGTAGTGCCACCCCTAATTAATGTCCCCTGGCAGCAAATCTATTAGTTTAGTAACTGGGATTCAGGAGGATGCAAATGATAGGACTCTGGGAACAATAACTACAGCTGGCAATATTTATATAGCTAGTGTTTTCATTTATATTACTGAACAACAAAGACGCGTTAGCAATTCCATTTGGAATCTTTACTAAAGCCTATAACAAAAGCATCAAGCAAATTATGGCACACGTCATCAGTGAAAGTTCACTAAATAGTATGAAACTAACACGAAGAGCTTACATATCCTCATCAGGACATCACAGGCTGTCTTCATAAAATGTTCTAACCTGCCAATAATGATCACCTTACCATTACAAGGAGCACACCCAGCCCTTACAGCCTGCCCTGGCTTCCAGCCTCCACAATCTCCATGAAACCTAAAGTAAGTTAACCACACAAATTTTTTCCTGATGCTGTTTTTTAAATGTCACATATTTTTATTGTCTGTATATCTACTGATAAAAAGAAAACAAGCTTCTTCCTATATGACTTTATTTGTGTATCCTTACATTGTGGGGGTTTTTTTTGGAGGGTGGATGTAAAAAGTAACATTTGCCTGACCTGAATGCTTGGGGACTTTGTTATGTTACCATCACTTACAGAGGTGGAGCAATTATGCAATACAAAAATCTCACTCAAATCCACTGGAATCCATTGAAAAAATCCACTGCTCCAATAGCTATGTAATAAAGTTATAGATTTTTCTTCCCAATGGGCTAAATTATATATCATGTTGTAATAAGGTGACATTTTGGTGTTCAAAACACATAGAAGACTTCTGAACTCACAAATGCTTCTCATCTTGTGAGATCAAATGATCCCTTTATCTCCATCACGTTTTCTCAGCAGCAGAATTTAATGTTGTTAACCCTAAACAAAGGGTTTACAAAGCAAAAGAGGAACAAAATGGGAAGTTGATCTGAGGAATTTCTATTATACATGAAACAACTGTCAAAACTGAAGGGTAATCATACAAGTTCCCTCTAAAAGTAGGGAAAGAATTTTCTAATTTTTTTGGTTAGGTATAGAAGAAATTAAATGGGCCCATGTCTGTAATCCCCCAAATGTAGACACATTCTCATTCACTCTATCTACAGCAATAACTACTTTGTGAAACAACTGAAAAAGGCAGCTTTTTTTTTACCAGGAAAAATTTAGGGACACAGTGTTTTCTCCTTCCTTCTCCAGCTTCAGTGTGTACATTAATATACTTTTTGAAGCTCTAAAGAGAATCTCTCTTTGGTACTTGTGATTTTGTAAAGTGTATCACTGCAGAGAAACGTTAACAATCATGATTGTGCATAGCCAACACATTCAGAATTTTGAATGAGCTGTGCCCTTCCAAAATCAACTATGGGGCTCACATGTAATAAGTACATGTTGTACAGCTCAAGTCTTACTGCTTAGCACCCACATCCTGTGGGCAAAGAGGTCAACGTGGACACATCATTACTGATGACAACAGTTCAAAATTTTGTGTAAAAATATGATAATGATGTGTGCAATGAAAATCTATTAAGCAGTATCACTACTGAAATGAGGCTAATACTTTTTACATGGTTTTTGTTATTGCTAGGAGGATCATACATCATATATATCTATATATGACCAACTCAGGTGTTTGTTCTTCTAACCAAAACATGCCTGCACTTAACTGTATAGAAATAACACAATAGATAATGTTAATTAAAGGTAATAAAATGCTCATGATGTCAAGTTTTTCTTGCTTTTAATCACAAAGTTTAACCACAATTACAAAATTCAAATCCAACATTGCATGCAGTGAGCAGGTTTAGCTCTAAGTATGGCAGACCATTTAATTCTCCTTTGAATTTGGCTGCGAGATGGAAAGGAGTGTAAGCTCCTGGCAATGAAATCTCTAAAATCACTGCTATGGTACTGTATTTTAGTACTGAATTGCAAGAAGTCACTACCAGTCACTACCAGCCTCTACCTGATAACACAGAAAAGGAAAAAGAGTGAAATAATTTTCATGACTCTCATGAAGGAGTAAAGCTTTTCAAAAAACAAATCCATACTTTAGAAAGGCTAAAGTATCATTTGATTTCATATCAACCCTGCCTTAACTTGCACAGCAACAGCATGTGTTTCTGACCTAGAGCTGGAGGCTTGTTCTGGGAACTCAAGAGCTGCTCAGTCACAAACTGTCCAGCTCAGTCTAACCTCTCTCCTCCCTGCACGTTAAAGAATTGCTTGGTCTCAGCAAGACTGATACTTGTCCAATTTTCTGCTATGCATAGCACACATCAATGCATTAAATACCACTTATGATTTTAGAATTCACAGAAGTTATTATTACATCTCATTGTGAGAATATGACTGTATTTTCCTGAGATTAAATGAGTCTTGTGTAGCTGGCATACTCATAATTTGCCTTTCAGAGGCCTCACTTTAGGGCATCTACTGTACATAAATAAACATTCAGCTTTTAAGTCTATACAGCATGGTTTAAAATTTAAACAACTACATTTCACCATTATAGAATTTTAAAATATATTTTAATATTCTTAGTCAGTGGAGTTGATCCAACAATTTGTTTGGTTGGAAAAACTCTTATTTAAAAGCATAGTCCTAAAAAAACCCCACAAAACTTGATTTTCAGTGATTCACTCATTCATTCACTTGATTTTCATTTAGTCCTTTTTTAAGTGGTTGGTATAGATTTAATTAATGAATAAAAGCAATACAAGTATTAAAGTTCAGCCACAGCACTTAATGAGGTATCTTGAGAGATCCTTTCCAACCCCAGTTTGTGATTCAATAATTACAACTCTTCAGTAATAATGTAATATGTGAATAAAGGATTAGATCACTTTTATGTTAAATGCTTGTTCAAACAAGTCACTGCATGGATCTGGCCCATCAATGCTGCAGACTTTGCAAATTTAGGCAATATGTCCCCAAGCCATTTTGGAACAGACTTCTCTGACATGCTCCTGACCTTTTGCAATCTTTTTCTGGAGGGAAATGAATTTTGATATCAAAGGCTCATGAAACAATAACAGTATGGCTGTTTTTTGGTTATTTCAATGGTATGCTGTCAACAGGAGGGTTTATGAGCCTGATAAATGTGCATTCATGCAGAATAGGGAAAAGGCCACATTTGCATTAAAATTCAATTTTAATTGTCCTTATTCTTTATTGATGCTTGGTGAATTGGATCTATAAAGAACCGTTTTTAAGCAGAATTAAATTTGACAAATAGTATAGCTGTGTAAACAATTTCAGTAATTATGGCAGCAATTATTCTCTGTTTTATCTCTTGGTAGCTTTAAAGAGAAGAGAAAGAAAGTGACAAGAGCTTTAGAAACCCTGCAGAGATCTTAGCATTACCAAAGTCAGATAAGCCAGATATAAAAAATTTATGCAACATGGGTTTAGGACAGGAAGATAAACATTGTCCTTCTCCTAATTTTCAGACAGGAAAACCTTTCTTACTCAGAGAAATCAATAGGCTGAAATTAAACAAACACATAGGAAAAATGCCAGCTACACAAAAACTTTAAACAAGAGCATACGAAGTTATGCAGTCAAAAAATGTAATATATCACCATTTTAATTATACAACTACTAAAAATCATACTGGCATTATTCTCTCTCTAACCTCTTAGAAAAATTAATCACTGCTCTGGATGATAATGAGGACACACTGGCAGTCAGAGATTAGCTCTTCAGACAAGTTTAGTTCTCTTTTGTAGAGGTCTGGTTACACAGCAAGTCTTTTAGTCTGAAACTGACATTTTCAGTGCAGGGCGAGAGGAAATACATTCTAGCTGCACTAGTGCTACTGAGAGCATGACTTCTGAAAAACCACAGGTATACTGCATACAAATATACAAGAGAGATCAGATTATGATAATATTCATGTCTAGACCCAAATCTCATTAATCATCCAGGATCCAATGTGTAATAACTGCATCCCAACAGAGCACTACTTGCCAGTTTCTCATTTCACACTGCCTACAAGCAGGGCCACTGGGAGTATTGCCTTACACTGACTGTGGAAAGCACAGAGACCAGAGCACGGCAGTGAATTCCTCCTCAGAACAGAAAGGTTTAAAACAGTTAGAAACAACACAAAATGGCAACCATTTACTTTAGGAGTTTAAAATACAATGTAGAAGACACGCAGAGAAAAATCTAGACAATAAAACAATTAAAAGAACCCTGCAAAGAAAAAGGGAAGCCTATGAATTCAGAAAAAACCCTCAGCTTTAACAGAGGAACAGCAACAGAATCTTTATGACTAGCAAAGAAAACACTAATGCCCTGCAGAATACATTACTGATGAGAAGCTTAACTAATTTACAAATTTCTTGGTCCTCCAGCTTTTTGTTTTCCTGAAACTCTGAAATATTTAGGAAATGCAGAGAAAGGAGAAATATTTTCATGGTCTGTGCAGGAGAATCAGGGAGCTGCTAGACACAGAGAATGATATGTTACCTAGCAAATAATACATAAATAATTCAATTAATTTTAAACAAAACCTGAAGCAGGTTTGTTTAGTGCAATATTCCACTACTCACAGTCTCATACAAAATACTGGAAGTTATGTGGCATTTCTCAAAATGAATGTGTAGCAAGGTATGTGGCCTTCTGCCCTTTGATAGATTAGAGCCAGATTGGAGGACTCTGTCCAAAAGAGTGCATCATGTTTAAAAGCTTTGCTAAATGAAGCAGAGCTTACACTTACTTTTCTGAGTATCAACCCTGTTATACATTTCTACCCTTCAATGTGTTCTAAAAGCAGAGAAAGGAAGCAAAATGTATGCAAAAGGACATGAATCTATAGGTAGAGTTTCACTGAGACTCAACTCTAGAAGCACCAGCAAGAATCAGTCACTGCTACACAAAGTGCATACAACGCAGCTTATGGATAAGACAAAAAGGCAACAAGAGAATAATAAAAATGATAGAAACACAGAACTGTTTAGGTTGGGAAAAAACTCTAAGGTCATAGAGTTCAACTGTGAACCCAGCACTTTCAAGTCCACCGCTAAACAATGTCCCTAAGTGCAACATCTACACATCTTTTAAATCCTCCAGGGACAGTTACTCAAACACTCCCCTGGGCAGCCTGTTCCAGTGCTTGACGCTTGACCAGCCTCTCAGTGAAATTTATCCTAATATCCAGTCTAAACCTCTCCTGGCACAATTTGAGGTCATTTCCTCTTGTCCTGCCACTTGTTACCTGGGGGAAAGATGCTGACCCCTTTCAGGCAGTAGTAGAGAGCAACAAGGTGTCCCCTCAGCCTCCTTTTTCCAGGCTAAACAACCCCCGCTCCCTCAGTTGCTCATCACAGGACTTGTGCTCCAGACCCTTCACCAGCTCCATTGCCCCTCTCTGGACTTGCTCCAGCCCCTCAAGGTCCTTCTTGTAGTGAGGGGCCCAGAGCTGGACACAACTTGAGGTGTGGCCTCACCAGTGCTGAGTACAGAGAGACAATCCCTGCCCTTGCCCTGCTGGCCACACTATTGGTGATACAGGCCAGGATGCCATTGGCCTTCTTGGCCACTTGGGCACAGCTGGCTTATAAAATAGCACACCCAGCTTGACCAATCAAACGACCAACATCACCAGTAGAAGACAGACAGGTATTTTGTAGGGGTCCCAGCACAGTCTGTTATTTTAGAAGAGATTCACAGCAAAAGCAGTTGAAGAGTCAGAGGTGATCCACCCGCACAGCAGATCCTCACAGCAAGTAATCAGTTAGCTCCTGACAGGATACACCATCAAATATACTGCTTTGCAAACACTGATCTAACTCCCAGTATTTAGCATCAGACAGCTGACAACACAGTTGCCTTTCTATCTGCTGAAGACTACTAATTTTTTCCATTTTTAAAATCCAGAGTTCAGCAGCCTTGCTCTCACTTTGTGGGTCGAGAGCATCCCTCTGTCAGAGGCACCCATCACTGCCTCAGTCAATCCATCAGTGGCATCTGCCCATAAAGCAGTTGTTGCCTCCACCCCCTGTGTGCAACCCCTTCTGTGTACACAGTTCAAAGAATGATTCATTTTCTTGTGTCAATATTATTATTAATTACCTGTCTGGATTGTGTTTTATTAGGCCACACAAGTATGGACTACTGCATGACTAAAATATAATTAATCTGTTACAACTTTGGAGAGCTGATATATAGGGTAGTCTTATGCTAGAAAATAAACCTTACTGAAGCACTGTCAAGCATATGAGAATGCTAATATTATCAGAGAATAACAATCAGATTTTAAGATTGAGAACATGAGTCTAATTACTATGATTTTGCATTTCTGGTACCAATCAGAAATTGAATCCTGTCTTCCCCTCATAGCATAAATAATTAGATTTAATTATGGAGCTTTTATTTGGAGGGATGAAGAACCATGCTTCTTATTCATGCTCACATTTTACTTCTCAACCTATCATTACAATTGACCTGTTTACTATGATGCTTTTTGCCTCCCCTCCAAATCCTGCAGCATACTGTGAATCAGTTAATTTAAAGACAAGAACAGAATTGCCCTTGTCTCTGATTCTCCTGAAACATGTTTTGTTTTATTGTCTTCTGGGGAATACCCTGCTGATGAGGCCCAACTTCTGAAATCAAGATAGCACTCCTGATACGCTGTTTAGAAAGTGTATTCCTTTCACAATTCCTCTGGCAATCAGATATATTCATTGTAAGTTGCTGATGCGTGCATTCTTAAATGTGCAAAACATTACCTACAACCAAGCACTACAAACCCAAAACGACAGAAGAGAACTGCTGAAAGAATTTAAGTCTTCCCAGCCTCTGGAGGTATCTACATTTTATTTATACCCAAGAATCTCAACAGCTGAGTAAGTGAGTAATGAGGTAACATCACATCAAGCAGTATTTTTTAAATTAGCAATTTAGGGCTAAAGTCAGTAGAGATTGTTGGAGAGAGCAACAATGTGCTATGTGTATGGTTTTGCTACACTGAGTTAAAGGATTGATTCATCACAATAAGAGTTTTTGGGATTCTGCATTTAAAAATTAAGGATGGAACATTTTGTACTACCAACAAATAAATGAGGAGAAATTGTAGGGAATATGATGGACGGTTAATATTTGAGATGCCAGCAAGATTTGTCAGGTGCTATAACCAGGTCACAACATTAGTTTTTGTCCTTTAAACATTGTGTCCTTAGAACACAACACTGTCCTTTTGTCCTTTTTTACCATTTGGATGGTATTCTGTACCTACAAAAATACAATCACCTCATAAAATCACTTTCAATGTGCTATAAGGTAATCAGACGATTACAATCTGTAGAAGAAGATGACTAGAGACATGGAACAATTCTAAAAGGGAACAGAAATATCTGACAGCACTCTGGCCCAAAACAAGGAGATTGATTCCTTGCAGAGGTGAATCTGACAGAAATTTGTATTTTGCTTGTCCTGTAGAAGCAACCTGAGAGCTCTCTAGCTAGCAAAGGAAATCTACATTAAAAAGTATGAAGACTTTTAAGACAATCAAAGAACAAAGTCTTTGTGGTGTGTTCACCAAAACTGAAGTTACAACCGTCAAGTCTTCTAAAGATGTAGAACAAAACCCAGTTGTTTTGCATCTCACAAAATAATACATACTACATGATTATATACTATACATTAACTATACTCAACAGAATAGAGAATAGTTTGCTCTGAGAGCACAAAAAATGGCTGGTCACATGAAAACATGCTTTATACCGGAAAAGTTCACGTTAAATAATTTTGACTGCAAACCACTAGTATTATAACCAAACAGGTCCTAATAAACATTCCATAGAAAATAGACACTGTTTTTTTTTTTCTTTTACATATACAGCTTCAGAGATAGATTGCTGAAGAAAAGATGCAAGACTCAGAACTAGACTGCTTGTTCAAAAAGGAAAAGGACTTAAGTATACCTGTCTGACATCACATGAAAAGTGGAGACTGCTTAGAAATAAAATAATTTCTGTCATTAGTTGATCAATAGAAATCAAGACCTGAGATTTCCTATTGCTTCTTGAAACTTGTGGTATACATCTGTAACAAGAAACAACGCTCACTTCCTGACAGGGTTACAAATGTACAAAGTTGCCACACTGACATAGTCCACTAAATATTTCCTCTCCAGGGAGAGGAATACTTAATTTCAAGATTAAGAAATGTGATCCAGGGCCTTGCCATTCTAAATAAACTATTATAATAGTAACATTCTTTCAGTTTGGAACATAGCAATATTTCTGGTAAATGAGTCTTCTCCCTGCCACCAACCACAACATACTCTCCCTCCTTGACTGATTTTTCCAAAATGCATTTACTACCAAAACAACAGGCCCACATTTTAAAACAAACTTTAAGAAGTACTACAGTAGTGGACTGCAAATATTTGAAAGAAAAAAATATAACACAGTGCTATCTGTGGTTGTTGGAGGTGCATTTCTTATGCTGCTTTTCAGTTTGAGTGCCAGGCACTAATTTGAAAGCTGGATCCTTATACAAGTCTCTCAGTAGCTGCCAGAACCACTTCAACATTCCTCACTTCAATGTGCAGAAAAGAATTTTCTGTCATGGGGATGAGTCCTAGGCCATTTTTCACAAATAAAAAGGCTTCAGGAAACTGGAAGAGGGCTGTAGAGACAGCTTGGACAGTCAGACTCTGCTCATACTTCTATAACAAATACGTTTTATTTTATATATACGTCATCGTTGAAACTACCCCGTTGGAATCAGCCTGACACTGTCACATTTTCCCACCCTTTTCCCCCATCAACTAGTATTCCTGACACTCTGTTCTAACGCTGTTTTTTTTTAATTTTCCTCTGCTTTCAGCAGGTTGTAGTGCAACATCACACAACATCAAATTTTCTGCAGCAAATATAACTATTACCAAGCCTCTGAGAAAAATATGAAAAAAATCTACAAATCACGTAAGAACAAATCAAGTAAGAATTGACATTTCAGAAAAGACATTTCAGAACTCAGACATAATATGCAAAATATTTGCCTATGAACTATGGGAGTAATCGTACATCATCAACCCACAGACTTCCTACATTGACAAGATACCATAGGGAACAACACTACATTTTAAGAATGCAAAACCACTTAAGGGAATCTCTTCAGTGAGTTAATCAGAGGGGTTACTTCCCAATTTCTTAAAATACCTATACAGATCAATAAGATTAAGTCACAGACCATGCTCAGAAGCCCCATATTACTGAAGCGATTGGAAATGTCTAGGATCAAGAGGAATTTATTATTACTAATGTACGAAAAATACTGAATAGCAACAAAATACAGCTATTTTGGTTATTTTACTTTACCAGGCTATTTCGGTTATTTTACTTTACCAGGCAATTTTACTAGGCATCTTAAAATATAGCCTTAAAACCTAGTACTGTTAAATTCCTTTTCAACTTCTAAAATATTAAATATTTCATATTCATAGTCTTCTGGGATAGATAAGTACCATTTTCCTGAAACAAGTATGAAAATTGTCTGGAGTTTGTTTTCTTTCCCCAAGACTACTGATACATCTCTTTATGTATATTTACACTAGAGGCTCCTACAATAATTATCTCCTTCAAAAAATATTTCTTTCTTTCCCTTTTATTCCCCACAATCACATCTTTATTTTTTCACAGGAAAATTGGCATCAACCCAGGTTTCTCTGGGCTTAGACATAAGCAAGTATTCAGAACTCAAAGCCATTTTGACAGTAAAAATTTCATAACATGTATGCAGGGCTGCATATACAAAAAAACTTCAAAGCAATGGCCCTTTTTTCTCTGGGGCATGTGAACAAATAAGTGCCTTTTTGATGTATTACAGCTATTCAAGTTTTAAATCTTTAAAAGATTGATTTCTAATTTTAAATAAAAATATTTTCACAGAACTTTTCAGGCTTCGAAAAGATTGTCAAATGTAGAACTTTTGCATAGCAATAATTAGAATAAATCAGTTTTGCTTTTGTTCTATTATTCTACCTCTATAAAAACATATTTTACTGCCCATTATGAAATAAAACAGAGGCCAGCTTGCATATCCAGACTTTGAGAACCTTAGGTTCTGTGATTCCTGTTGCTTTTGAATAACCTAGCAACATCTCTTTCCAGAGAATTGTAATTAAGCCCACTTTATACAGATTTAACGTGCAAAATTGAGAAAATAATTAATATACTTTGAGACATGTAATCTATTGAGAAATTATTTGTCACTTCTGAATTTGTTACTTTTGAACAATTTCTTTTTCTTAATTTTTATGTATGGAACTAGATGTGCAATTCCAGCATTTATCTTGTAAACTAATTCAGTGTTTATACACAACAACTTATGTACTAGAGCTTCAGTGATGTTGCACCATGAACTTGTCTACAACACAAGCATTATGAGGTATATTTTTTTCCCCTCTACTACAAACACTGAAATTTCAAGTCAAAGTTCCTTGAAATATTCTCTTTTTCTTTCTGGTCCTACATTTATGGTTACTGGCAGTGCCTGACCTTGAAGGAAGCTTGTACCACGCTCGCTCTGTTACATCGTACATATTAGACTGGGCATGACAAGTTATCTTCAGCATCTTTCTTTCCTTTTCAGCTAAATTCTAGCTACTTAAGTGTATCTAAAAATATTGAGAGGGTCCAGCTACAAATACAGCTTGATGATTATCGGCAGGACAGGGAGTAACTGCTGGTACCAGACCCTTCTTATTAGCCAAGTTTCAATAACAGCAATTCCCTTGATTAAGCAGTGCTGTCACTGGAAGATTTAGGTAGAAAAACAAACAAGGCCCATTTCACAAGGAATTTGGACCAAATAATCAGTCATAAAAATGCTTAAACCATTTTGCAGAGTCAGAACACTGACCTCCAGATGATTTTGATTACTTAACAGTGGCACTGTAAACATGGGAGGAGACAGAGAGAAAAAGGAACAGAGACTCTTTTCTTCTCTTCAAAAAACCACTATGAGCTTTTCTACTTTTTAACAAAGAACAAAGCTGCACACATTCTTGTGCTGAAGAGCACCCTACACTATTCTTCACCACAGGAAAATCCTTTGCAATAAGAACAATGCTATATGTTAACTACCTATTGAAGGACTTAACAGAATAGGATTTATAAGTTTTACCATCTTGTCTGATTGCAGCTTAATCCTTCGCATTCTTAAGCCATGCAAATCAAAAGGGGAAAATTTTTTATTTGACTGGCTTCCTGTATTTATGGTTTAGTCATTTTTTAAAACATCGTTTTGGAGATCTTCATAAGTTATTAGGAAAATACGGTGCTGAAATATTTCTGTATAAAAAAATTACCACAAGAGCACTTATTCTCCAGGTAAGAGTGAGCCAATCCCAAAACCACTAACAGCTTGTATAACATGAATAAATGCATACTTGATTATTAAGAGGACATTTCAAATAAACATACATAATAATAATTAAAAGTTTTTTATCTTACTTATTTTGTGTCCCTTGAAAAATCATCTACACTGTAAAGATGTGATCCATCATCTGCAAAGCACTTTGTGTCTTCTTCACTGGAAGCTTTAATTTCAGAAGATTCAGTCTATGACTCTAGGAAATTTAGATTCTACATTTCATGAATATTGGGGCAGAATTTAAAGGAAAAAACTATTCATTCCAAAAGCAAGGCTAACTAGTAAACAACATTAAGACCTAACATCAAAGCTATTATTAAACATCAGCTGCCCAAATACAATTCCAATTATTGCAGCATTTTTGCTTACTTAGTGGCATTGAAAAACATGAGGAAAATAACAGGAGACTGGAATAAAAGACAGTGAAAAAAGCAGTTTCATATATCTGACTTGAATGTTAATTGTATATTGAGACTGTAATACTCCTTAATGAGTCAGTTTATGTGGTAAATAGCCTTTAAACCTTCTAAAGCACCTGTGTAACGTATTTGAGTTGTGTGAGCCAAAGAGTCTTTCAGTGTTTAAAACAATCACTAATAATGTATCAAACTCACAAGAGAATGAAAAGGGATAAGATCTTTGATCTTATCCCCAATTAATCAGCATGGAATACTCAGCACAAGTGCCTATGCACTTACACATGCAGGACTTTAGGTTACAGTAATTACTATGTACTGCAGGAGACTTCAGAGTCACCTCTGTGGCTTTTCTTCTTTTCACCAATGAATTCTATTAATAAAGTACTTTGTTTTTATCAAAGCACCTTTTACATGTCAATATATAATAATATTGACACATTCTGACTATTAAAACAAAGCAAAAATATGTAGTAAAGAAAATAATTGAACTGGAACCAAAGATGATCTAACTTAAATCTTCTGTAGCTGTTAAAGCTTAATAGTATGAAGAAGTATAAAATTAGTTTTTAGAATCTGTCTTGCAATGCAACCACCACTTTGCCATTAAAAACTGGTCACTGGTTGTTTAGGAACATTTGCAAGAGTGGATACTGCATTTGATTCACAGTCACAAATTTACACAAATGACTTTACAGTATCCTGTAATCTTCCTGCTAGATGTACTAGTTAATAAACAGCAATTAAAATATTGCATATCTGTAGTTCTTTGTTTCCTCCAATAATGAAGATGAAAAATGAAAACAGAAATAATTAGGGCAAAAAAGTGCTTCATCTTTTTTTCCTGTTTGTGTTACAGAAGACATTTAAGCATCTATTTTAGAAAAAGAAAAAAAAAAACAAGAAAGAAAAATATAGTTCTGTCAAATCTGCTTTCAACTTCCGTTCATTAAAAACATTTTTAAAAAAATTTTTTTAGTAGATATCCTTGCTTCATAACAATAAATGCCTCTGAAAAGATCAGCGGCAAGTTTTCATCAGTGAGAGGCACTTATAACCAGAATGGTAAATAATACAGGACTGACAGCCTTTCTTGAGGAGAGGTCTGGGTATTAGCCTGTTTGCAAATCTCTTCATTTACAATGTCCAAATTAGACTTTTTCTTAGATTATACACCAGACATCACACTACCAGCCTTTAGAATTCTTAACTCTATGCGTTCTGGAGAATTTGGTAGTAATAACCAAAATTATAGATGTTGAGTAACTCATGTATGAAACATTTTCCATCCATGCTGCTGAGTATCTGGAAACAAGAGATGTGAAATCCAGCAAGGGGAAGCAAACACCTGTCCTAAAACAGTAGACCCCTTTACAGACCCAGATTCCACTACATGTGTCATGACAGCCTTTGAAATATTTGCCAATTAGCAATTTCTACAAGTATCTTCTGATGAAGAAGAGAAGACAGAATAATTTTAAACTCTTGGGTTTGTAGTCTTTGATTTAATTGGAGGTGCTAGACATCAGGAGCAGTGTAGAAGGGAAAGGAGATCTTACTTTTTCTTATCTTGACAATGTGTAAGGAATTCAAGAAAGGCAGATATTGTCAAGCACAATTACTGGGTGCAGATAAAGCAAAGAAGTGACATAGACCTGTATTTTGTTCACCTGACCATGTATATTCTCAGTCAAAAAAAACCTCCCAGCAAACAAAACCAAACCAGAATGCCAGAGGGATACGAGAGAGGAAAATGGCAAGCAATATTCTCCTGATATGCTATTCCTTTTTAAATCAGTTAAATTAATTCTTGTGTGTAAATTGTTAATATGAAAAATTGGGGATTATAGCTTAATTTGTAACTTAACTTTACAGACTATTATATACAGAATATAAGAGGAGAGCACTGAACAATCAACACTTATTCAGCAGGAAAACCGGAATTTGAATCTTCCCTCCAAAAAATTAGAAGTTAAAAGAATTGTTCCAGGGTTGAATTCCTGATTACATTAATTGTCTGTTGCATGAATGAAGGAGCAAAAGGCCACAACACGTTTTTGCATTTGGTATAAGTGAATTAACTATGGTTTTATCTCCTTCATTAAACTGTGCTTAGTTCACTTTGGATTTTGTACATTATTAAACACCTTTCCCTTCATCCTAATTTTGTTTGTGTGAAGTGAAATCCCAAAGAATTATATCAGGACATTCCATTATAGTGGCAAATTGTAAATCCTGGATGCTAGGGAGCTATGCATAACACCAGCAATTATTTTGTGGAATATTCAGAAAATATCAAACTGTTAATTCCCCTTAATATGCTTAAGATGGCAGTTACAGAGTCTGTGAAGACACGTCTTTGAGCGCCAGGAAAACTTCTTAATATGTGGCAGATTAAAGAGGTACCAAGATAGCAGCTAAAAATTGCTTTTACTGAGTTTA
This sequence comes from Leptocoma aspasia, assembly GCA_013399835.1. NCBI lineage: Eukaryota > Metazoa > Chordata > Aves > Passeriformes > Nectariniidae > Leptocoma > Leptocoma aspasia. Next base: position 524,037 of record VXAX01007759.1, on the reverse strand, counting down.
GAGAAATGGAAATTACTCTCCCTAATCAACTTCATCAACACTGCCAAAAGAATCATTATTGGTGGGAAAGCAGCAAGGTACAAATAAAGTAGCAGTATCATTGTATTTAGTGCTCTTAGCCATGGCCATAATTAGCCAATAATGATGTAGCTTTTTTTGTCTCATATACTGAAATTACAGAAAAGGTTTAATAACATCTCTTAGGGAATAGCTTTTCTCTTTCATCCCTCTAAGGAATCTGAGCCTCTGGAATAATACTAGCCATTGTGTATATTATAATGATTAAATCTTATACACTTGCAAGCTGAAGAGGAATTTGCTGGAACAGAACCACAGCTGGAATTAATCCATATGGATAGACTGAAATAAACAGAATGGTGCTTATTTATGTAAAGTGAGAATTTAATCTATGACTTAATACAGGTCAGGATATCAGTACACAACAAAGGATAATGATTGTATCTTTCTAATTTCTGCATGGCAGTACTTCAGTTCACCTTAGAAACGGAAATTATTGTGCTCAAACTATTCTGTCAAGATGCAGAATGAGCTCAAAGCTTCAAAGCTGACAGTTAATAAAATAATTTTAGCCTAAATATATTCAAAAAAAGAGAATTGCTTACCCATGCACCAGGTGATGCTATGCAGAGGCATAAGTTACTAAAAAAACATTAAAACAATATATATATACTCATTTATGTATTACTAAACATATATTTATATATATTGGTTTGGTTTGAGGTCTAGCACAAAGATAGAAATTAAGTGTTCCGGGTAAGTCAGTTCCTGCAAAATCTAAAGGAGAGGTAAGAAATAATTCTGTAAAGAAAAAGATGGCTTTTTAAGTGACAGTTGAAGCACAACAAACATCAAAAGAACACAGAGGTTTACAAAGTAACACTCTCTAAACACAGTTGGGAGCTAGAATCAGGGAGAAGAGGAAAGGAACAGAAATGATTCACTGAAAGGTTAACTGAAAGCAAATATTTTCACACAGAAATTACAGACTAGCAAGACCTTTAGGAAAACAAATGTGGAGTATTTTTATCTACGTTTTTCTTCTTAAAAAGAATATAAATACTGCTATTTCAAAAGGCTTGTCTGATTGTCGCTCGTGCCCACAGCCAAGAAAATCATCAGATGCACCAACAGAGCTGCTAAACAAAACCAGTTTCTGCATCAGAGTATTGTCTCCAGTTGGAACTACGACATGAGAAATAAGGGTTCATGCCTACAAGAACTCTACAGAAGCATCCAGAGATATGCGGAAGGAAACAAAAGCACAGGTAAACTGTGCCTGGTAAAAGCCAACATTGCAAGAAATAAAATCCTATTACAAGAAACCTAAAAACCTAGTACTGGTGAACACTTTAAAAAACTCAAAAAAATGTAGATAGATGATATGGAAATGACATTTTTTATCCCTTTCCATATATAAAATATTATGAACAAACATTTACTCTATTAATTTCATACAGCACAGTTTGTGACTCCTTACTCTTTAACGTCTTTCAACATATCCACCTAAAGCTAAAAAAAACCACCCAAAACACTGAAGAGAATAAAGAAGCTGCTTTTAAATTCTCCTCCAAGTTCCTTATCTGGCAATCATCTCAACTAAACAGAGAACTTGGTAATATTTCCTCATTGCACGGTTGGCTTAAATAAAGACGTAATGAGATTTTTTGGTCTGAACACAGCAATGAAAAGCAGAAGGAGGCACAAATTTAGAATTTCAAGTGAGCTTCTCTCAGTTTCTTTAAGACAGCCCATGGGGGTTGCTTAAAACTGGCACAACCACTTTTACCAGGTCTTATGGCTTCTTGCTGGTGTGAAGAATGCATTAGTCAAGGATGATCACAACAAGTAGTTTTGCTATGCAAAATTTTTGAACCCTGACTGAAACATGATAGACTTTCTACAAACTTACCGAGATCCTGCAGCTCTTCAAATCAACACAGGATTGACAACCTTGATAACTACTGACACCTGAACAGCTTGTGCTACAAACTGGAAAAGGCACTCCTATGCATTATCTTCAGAGTTAGCAATATATGTTTTTTATCAGAGCAAATGCTCAGAGTAATTGCCTTTTCCCTTCTAAAGTGCTGCAGAGAAACACTTTAAAAAGCAAATAATCAGCATTGCTGCCGTTTTTCCTTCTATGACTGGTTTGCATCTTTATATTAAAAAAAGAGATGATGTACCCAATTCTACAGTCTTACATTATTTAATGGGGTTTATCCATGTGCAGTGCTCAGAGATGAAAGAATCCTTGTGTTTATGGGGCCAGATGATTTTTAAGACCTTGAGGTTAATTAATTTTATTCATCCTGATGATCATATTTTGAGGATTAAGTTATACCTAAACAGTTAGAGGTACTACTTAAGTGGTTAGTACAAATAAACATCCTTGGTTTAGCTCTTCTATTGAGTAAATACTGGAAAATTATTATAAATATAAAACCTTTAATATTCACTGTTCATCACTATATAGTTAGAGTCTCGTGCTTCATATGAGACTTATTTGAACTCCCTAAACAACAAAAAGGTAATGGTAAAGACCAAAGAAAAAGGCACTTCAAAACACAGTATTTCACAAAACGATCAGAACGTTAATAATTTTCACTCTTCTAGTCTTAAAACTTGTGAGATATATATCAAGGCATTTCTTAGAAACCCATGAGAAAAAAGTCACTAGAGAACTGTGGGTAATGGGAACAATAATGCCTGCATTAAAAATTCCTTTGCTTTTCAAAAGGAAGATCAAAGAAAAATATTAATCAAAATGAAAAGGGTTTTTTTTTTCCTTTTCTGTTCTTTTAAATATAGCATGATCCAAGGTTTGAATTAGGTATTTTCATTTAAGGTTAAGGCTGCTCATAAGTAGTTATTCTGAAATAATTTATCTTTTTTTTCTCATTTTTTTCCTCCTCTAGTACTAGAGATTGTATGCTGTTTTCTAAATAGAATGAGAAACAGTAGAAATAAAACCTTGTACTTATTTTGTATTTGTAAATGAATAACTGTATATGAATTGCCATGGAAAAACAGTGTTCATGATAATTGATTCTTTGCTCGATACATCTTCATGACTGTACAGTCAAATTACAAGGAGTTGAAAAAAAATTACCCCTTCTACTGGCTGTTTTTACATAATCCCTTTGTAGGTAATCCAACAAATTATGTATTTCACAAATTATCTACCTTTAAAAAGAAAAGGGATCATACCAATCCATAGTGGGTTTTCTACACTGCTGTTAAAAAGCGGTCAGTGCACACTGGAGGTGTTTTGTAATTATTTTATACCAAGACAATTGTAATGATGATGATAATGTTGACTGAAAATCAACAATTCCTTGTTATAAGTCTGTTTTCACTATGTCAACCTTACAAAACCTAAATTATTAGTCCTGGAATCTTCTGTATCATGGTCTTAATAAAGATTTCTTTTCATTTTCTAATCATCAGAGAAACTTCAGAACATGGCTTGACAGCTTCTGAATAGCTAGAAAAAAATGTTTCTTTGTTGAAAAACAATTCTCAACACCTTTGTTTCAGAAAAAAGGCAAAAGGAAAAAAAATCCTGTTGAGAAACTTTGTTTTCACAACAGATAAATGAAATTTGACAGATGGGGGTGTAGCTTGTGCAGATGTTTGGGTTTTGTCATTCTTATGGCAGTCTTTTCAACAAACTTTGCATATATTCCCTAGAGATGTAGATTTTAGCTGCTGAATTCCTTGGAGCTTCCCTTCACTTTTTCTTCTTGATATTCCTTGTGATCACAGCTTTAGTGAATATTCAAGAAACCCTTTCTGAAGAGAAGCATTTTACAAATAGAGTCTGTAGCATACATTGTGCCATTTTACAGTTACTAAAACAAAGAATAATATTTGCATTAACCTGTACAGAAGATCACACTTGGACCATTACAGTATTGGTCATACTCATCCTTGAGAACTTCTGAAGTGTAATACCAGTGTTAGGACTCAACTGGATTAGGAATTTTCAGAAAAGATGCTGCATGTACCAGCCATGTACATGTGCTGTCTCCATGCCTCCCAGGCAATCGCTTCACAAGGAACTCAGTGACAACTACATACACATGTCCAGAGATTTATTGCCCCACCACACATAAATATGTTCTCCATAAACACACATTTATTTGGGAAAGAAAATATGAACAGGAAAAGAGAAAGAGAAAACAGACAAATAACCTTTCTGAATTGTAAGTAGCTAAAAACCTATTTTGATTTATGTAAGTAAACTTACAGTGAAGATAATATTTCCATTGAGAACCTTTATCTACTTTATTTCAGATACTGGCAACAGAAAAACTAGTGAGGGTTTTTTTTTTTTTTTTATTTTAAACACTTCTTTATAAAGTACTATTACTTAAAACTCTAATGAAATCATTTCCTTTCTACTTTTGTTTATGTGCATAACATTGCAGGACTACATCTGAGTGCTATCACTATAACCTCTTCATAATAATTGCAATTTTTTCAGATACTATCATGACTAAAGGCATAACAGGCTCATACGGAGGTATGAATGAAAAGCTAAAAAAGGTCAGTTACTGAGGTTGTTTTGCCAAATGCTACTACAATTTCATGTATATATTTGCACTGCTATGATGTAAAAATAAACAATACACCAGTCATCATCTTACCAAGTCCTTCATTATCATTATCCAGTCATTTTGTGGCAACACACAGGAACAGGTGGGGAAAAGTATGACATGCATTATCAGATCCCTATCCTGCTGGTAGCAGCCATTTATTTAAGCAATAATTCAAAAATCATTTTTTATTTTGCTTTTATCTTTTATAGAAGCCTGGGGTCACATTATCAACTACCTGTCCTTTGGAAGAAGTAATACACAAATTGGAACTATGTATGTATCTATATGAAAGTCTTCAGTTCCCATCCCTGAATATCCCTTGACTACCAACCACCAAAATAACTGTGGCTTGACGTATTTATCTCATATGTTTTTATTCTACATATTCAGCACTCTTGGGGGAGCAAAAAATACTACTTAAACTCCTAGGAGCTTTAATATGAGTAAGTCTTAAAGCATTTCAAACAAATTAGTATCTGTAGCTGATACAGAATCATATTAGTGAAATTAATAAGCTTAAACTAGGACTTTTTATATTAAACTGAATGTGCACATTTGCATAATTCATGTTCAGATACCCAGTTGCAATTTGCACTTTGAAAAAATAAACAGTAAATTAATCATATAATTTTAGAATTAACTCAAATGTAAAACTGCAATATACAGAATAAAAATGAGTACTTTAGCAGTACAAAAATACATGAATTGGCAACCTCAATAAAATTAACTTTTACTAGAGTTAGAAGGACAAAAAACTTTTATGAATTGAATTGAGATGTGTATGAGTTACAAAAGCCCAGCTAAAGTGTATATGGAAATGGGCAAAAAGTCTGTGAAGCACAATTTTCACAAGGGATGTAGTATAGTTCAAAAGGTACTGAATGCAACATCAATTTTGAAGTTGCACCACCTATCTTGCTTCAAAACTCTTCCTCCCCTTGACTTCTACACATACTAAATTCTCGAATTACAGAACAGAATTAAGATAGCTGTGTATTTGGGCCTGGATAATGAAATTGTTTCCTGTTCTGACCCTCATTTAGATCATATCTACAGGAAGACACTTGCAGGAAACAATGCAAGAAAGTTTCTTTTGAACAGGGATGCATCAGTCAACGGCTGGAACACCAGCAAAATAAATCAGCTAAAAATGCCTCTCCTTTTCATTCCATTCTCAAAATAAATAACATCATGGAAAACCTGTCTTTTTTCGGTAGAGTATAAGGTTACTGGGCCAGAGTAGAGAAGACGTAGAAGCCTTTCTGTTCCAAGAGATTTTAGTGGTTCATCTGGGCTGTGGACCTTCAAGAAGCTGCTTTCCCCAAGAATGTGGTCTAACTTGCCTTTAGCTTGGCATAAAACATGAGTTTGTCTTTAAAACATAAGGTACTGTTCTGAGACAGACTGTCTTCAACACACTATTCCCTACCCCAGAATGCAAGGTATATCTATATATAAAATCAATACTAAGGAATAAACCCCAAAACAACCCAAACCCCTTTATGCTGAACTGACACACTTGTTACAGCAAATAACACAGAAAACAATTAAAAAATTGTTATACTCAAACTTTAAACTCCTTAACATTTCATATGCCGGGAAGGAAGCAGAAAGTCAATCTCAATACTGAGTCACCTTCTGTACTATTAATATACCTCAGAACACAAGTTTCTAAAACTGCCATTTCAGTGAGTATTGAAATGCCATTAACCACAAGTACCCCAAGTGAATGGAAATCTGAATCTCATTTTCTACCAGGTTCAGCTTATAGAATAGAAGTTGTCATGTTGCCATGTTATGTTATTGCTTTAAAATGACACCACTTATAAAGAAAGCTCTAGGGCCAATTCATTGCGAGGAGTTTCATCTATTATATATTTTCTAGATGGCATCTGACATTGCCAGTGCCAAAGCTGTAAAACCAGAGCTAAAGGAAACACTTTCACAATTTATGTTTGCCATGCCTTCCAGACAGCATGTCAGAGCTCAGGCTGAACTTCAGTGCATTCTGTAGCACGGGCTCTGTGAACCCACACTGCGTCCTGCAAAGGGTCTGCTCACTCAGGAGCAGCATGCCTGGGTGGCCCAAGGACAAGCCTGCCACTCTGCAAGGCGGGGAGACATGGGGTGAGGCCACAGCATGCTTGTTCTTCCTCCCTTGGTGGTGCTACAAGGCTCCCTGAAATTGGAGGAACTCAAGAAAAAACCTTATGCCTCTACTCTGAAAGTAACCCAAAATACCACAATAGTAAAATATTTGCTGACCACCATCAACCACTATAATTAAGCAACAGCTTGAAAAGATAGAATGTGAAATTCTGTCAGAGGATGCATGTTGGTTTCAGGAAAAATATTTTCGGTCATTCTCGCTCCTTTTTAGCAGTTAACATATGACCAGCCATTATCTTTTTGTCACTTTCCTTCATTATAAGGACTGTAATAAAACACTTAAAACATGCAATAAAACATTTGAAAGCATGATGAGCTCATCATGCTCATCTTAGGAATTTGTGTGTCTGAGCCTGTCATCTCTTAACAGTAAACACTTTCCGACTCAAATTAATGAGGTCAGTTGATTTTAGGAAAAATAGGTGGTTTGGAAATTATTGTATTTGTTCTGAAATATCTTAAAATTTTTGTTGTAATAAAAAAAGGATTTAGATCCTCTTTCATTGAACATGTATTCTTTTATGGATCAGAACTGTAGTCTCTGGGCACCTGATATTTCATGTGTGAAATCAGTAACCTCTTGTCTAGTGGACACCACCTCTTTTTTATATTCAAGTAATAACAGCAATTAAGTACTGATTCTTGCCAGTACTTTCTGAATTAATGCAATTAAGCGTGAGTCTTAAGCTAGTCACAAAGACTCAATGAGATTGCCTTCTCATGAAGCTGTAATGAATAAAATCAAACAGCAGGAATTCCTCTGGAAACAATGAATAATAGCAATCTACTTCATCTTATATTACACTGACTGCTTCATATAATTTCATTTCATTTCTACATAAAATAGAGAATTCTATTGTCTGCTCTGCTGCCATTTCTTTTGATGTTTGGAATATATTTAATTATACAAGGTCACATCTGAAGAGATAAAGCTCTCTGGAGAGAACAAAATTGAACTTTTCCATATCAGATCACTTCTCTCTACAGAAATGAATTTTTTATTACCCCAAAATTACATGGTATTATCCTGAAATGACATGATATGTCTTATTTCTCATATAGCACATTCCTGGAATTAGGCTTAAATATAAAAGAAAACTAATGGTTCTGAGAATTGGCTGCTCCAAAGGCTTCATTCTTTCATTACTCACTCTTGATAATTGGCAGTCCACAGTAGGAGAAGCAGGAAGAAATATGCCAGTTGCATTTAGAGATGGGAGTTATGGCCTTTTCTTTATGATATTGCATAAAAAATTATGGCAAATTATAACAGCTGTTACGGATGTGCTAAACCTGCCAAAGGTCTGTTTATGCTAAAAGATTCCTTTTTTCTCCCCAAATTCTAAATGTGGAGTTCTTCAGTCTTTCAAAGGCCTAAGCAATGCTTGCAATGGGGTGAAAGAAACAGAAAAGGAGTAATTAATGTGAAGGCAAATGCCACCTAAGGTAAAAAGATATTAAAAAATTTTCTAAAATGTCTTTTTGTCCCCATATAAACTATGTTTGAGAACAGAGACACATCTCATAGCTCTATATTTTAGTAATTATTATAAATGTTGAACTTTCTGAATTGTATCTAATACTCAAATGTGTAAATAAACTGAAACATCTATTCCATTTTTTCTCTAAATTTTTTTAGCTACTTACTATGGTTTTGCAAGACAGTAATTGTTTTACAAGTAAAAAGGGAGCTGCAGAGCTGTTGGGGTTTGATTCCAGGTAGGTGAGCTCTAACTGAGCCCCTGGTTACCTTCTGCATCTTGAGGCATTTATGGCTTTTTAGGAGGCAACCTCAGGACAGCCTGCAGTATCCTTCATAAAGTACTGCTTTTGTTGTTGATAGTTCAACATTTTTAGATCTGCCATGGGTTTAAAATCAGCTGCAAACTATGAGCAACCTCTGCAGCAAAGCGCATTTGCAGATTCAAGGCACTGCAAATGTATTGTATGTACAGAGGAAATAAGGGACAGCAACTAAAAGCAGAACAGTTTTTTCAGTCTGGGCACAAGATTACAATGCTCTCATTTCAAGCTGCCCATGCTTTTCAAAGATATGCAAAACTGGCAAAATGAAAAGCAAGTTTGGTGAAAGCTGTGGGTGCAAGCTCTATAAGGCCATATTCTGCCAGCTAATTCACAATAGCGTGCACTATTCACAGCACACATACACAGCACAACACTTACTAAAATTTTCTACATTCATTAAACTTTAATGAGACTTTATTTAAACTTAGACTTTAATAAATACTACAAATTCCTGTTAGCTCATTAACATATTGTTAAACACCCCCAGATTTCCCAAGTCTTAAAATAAAACAATGGGACTACTCTTTGACATGTCTTTGTTACAAAGTTTTCAAGGCATTATGCTGTGTACAAGTATTTGTTCAGATGCTTCATAATTTATTACTTTTTATTTATATTTGCCTGTTTAGCAAAGCTAAGCATAGCAATGACAACAAAAAAAGAGATGTAGAGATAGTTACAGACTGAGTTCTTTGAACAAATTCAAAACTGTTTATCAATGCTAAAAAAATATAAAAATATCTGCAATCCTGAAATCTGAGAACAGGTCAGAACCATTTTCATGTCCAAGAGTAAACTACGATGCAAGGGAAAGTGAAAATGAAAATGGTTTTGAATTCACTTCTCATATTTTTTTAAATTATATTAATTTTTTATTTTCTATTGTTACACGGTTGAAGCGTTTAATGGAAGTTATGATTCTTCACAGGAGAAATTACTGACTTTCAGAAAACCTTATTTTTCCAAGAGAAAACACTTAACTAAAAAATTATGAAGACCTTCTAGGTTATTTTAACAGCAGAAATTATTTTCTTTCCTTGGCTAACAAATGTCAAAAATTAAATTAGCTGCTTTGTTGCAGAATCTGTAAATGTCAGTCAAGTCATGATCTCAAAGACAAACAAAAATCCTGAGGCAGGAAGAGTCTTTCTGTTTTTATAAAGATTAACACATTCTGCACATAACTACAGTATAAACTAAAAAGGAGCAATAAATGAATGACAATTGGTCTCAGCATTTAACCCTGGCATTGGGGAAATTATGTGGTCTTTGCAGCAGATCCTGGACCAAAAGGGAAAATTACCATGACAGTACTGCTAATTTCACACAAGTAGGAAAAATCCCACATTTCATGGAACTTGAAACGGACCAGACTTCTGAAGACTAACTTGTCTATGATTTCTGCTGTGGAAATAAAGGGAGACAGTGGCAATAAAAGACTGAGACAACCCACTAGATATACACTTCTTTATATTTTAAAGAATAGGTTATTTTCATTTCTTGGGTAGTCTGAAAGTCTATTTTTTATTATTTTATTAATCTCTCTTTCCCAAGAAAAAAAGAGGGTCAAAAGTGGACCTTGATTACCTTGGAGCATACCTTCAATAATTTGAGACACGTCTCCAGATTTCCATCAGTGAGCAGCAGAATTCATTCCCAAATAATTAAATGTAAGAGTCCTCATAAAGAGTTAATATGATGGTCATTTAACAGTAAATCTTCATCATGATACCACAAGCACAGTAGAAAAACATAAAAATGTCCTTCTGTGAAATCAATCCCTTTAACTTAAGCAACAGCATCTCTTTTCCCATAAATATTTCTCTCCCATTAAATACTTACTGTTTCATATTCTGTCTACTCAGACCATACCTTTAGAAATTATTTTCCTTGGAAAAATAAAGTGTTGAATAACTCTGCAGTTGTAAACTTAGGAAAATTTTGTTTACTTCAGAGAGTGTATGTAAGTGCTTTAAGGCAGGGTTACATGCCCAGCCTAATACAGCTGTGTCAAAGTGTCTAAACCTGGATTTAATTGTATATCATTCATGTTTTATTTTATTGTAAAAGGAATTTTAATGTGTGAAATTTTTATCTTGAATCAGTTTGGAGTAGAAGTCCTTTGTGGGTTTAGTTAGTCCAGCATCTTCTGAGAGATTGATAGCAGGTAATTTCTAAAGCATATGGGAACAGATGAATTTGCCATTATATCTTCCCATGCCTCTCTCTGCTTCTACAAGTGTGACCCTCAGTGTCCTGAGGTGAAATGCTTGCCTACATATTTATGGAACCTCAATGAATTTGCCTTAATTTTTTCCAGCCTTGCAAATCAATACAAACATTTAGCATTTGTGACACTTGCAGCAAACCAATTTCATACCGTTGGACATTCACGCTACTCTTCTACAAAACCATCCCCATTCATTGCTGCCACTTCTGAACTGAGAGCATCCCACACATGGTTCAACTTGCAGCTGGATCAAAGCTACATTAATGGCATAACAAGGTCTCCATTTTGTTTGCTCTACTCTTTTCCTAATTTACTTTTATGCCCACTATTTCAGAGTTAACCCTTCAGTCAATACTTCCTGCTTTCAACTATATCTCTAAGCTGGCATCAGTGCATTAAACAACATTGAGGAGGAAAAAAACCCTTAAAATCCATAAACTATGATGTTGTAATTCAAGGAATTGAGGGAAACTTCATCCTTATGGCAAAAACTATATAGATATGAAGACCACATCAGAATTTTGCACATGCACTAAAACTCTAGGCACTGTGCGCAGGACTGACTTTAGACAGCATAGCTTCATCTTTTAGTCAGCAAAACACCAGAGAACATTTTAAAAATGCTATATATTTTCTGGAGCTGGTTCATTTTTTATATCTAAGAAATAACTACAGTGTCTCTCTGATGAAGTCACCAAAATGAGAGATGACAAAGTATTCATCAGATCTTTGACCACTGTATAGCGCCAGTTTCCTAGATAACAATTCTAATTCCCTCCTCCTTCTTTCCCTTCCCTTTGAGAAGAGTTATGGAACTTTTCAAAGCTTTGTAGAAATTTACTGAGATAATTTACTGCTACTTTCACTTTAAGAAACCTTTCATGTCTGGAATTGTCAGCAAATCTTATCCACCAATGTAGCTGAAATTATTTGCCTCAATCATTAGTAATACAGCTTGAAGTGCTATGTCATTCACATCACCCAGACATCAGCAATTCTCTTGTCCCTTCATCCGCCAGTGCCTGAGCTACTACATAGCTTGAGAAACTATCATAACCCTCCAGCTTACTTCCAGTTAGTTTTTGTGCTAATGAATTTTGTAATTCAGCTTCTATGAACTCCCCGGATTCAGAGGCTTAACAAAGGAAGAATATAGAACGATGGGCCTGAAACCTGAAACTAGTGACTTCCAGTAGGACTTCACAGGTATGTGTCCCAAGAAAATCCTGTCAGAGATATCTCAGTCTTGGTTACCCATTTAATAAATAAGAACGTTTTGCACTGCATACCCTTTCAAAGGGAAGGAGGAAAATACTCTGGATGCTAAAAGATCACATCTCTATAATGCTCCTGGAATCTCATGACAATCAGTGGCACAAGAGTTGGAATTTGTTGAAAATTATCAGACAGATATTACATAGCAAATACCTCAGCTTTGCAATAGAGGGCAGGACCAGCACACGGAATCAAAAAGAACTACTGCCACACTGTGGTAGACTGTAAAAAAAAAAAAAAAGTAATTTGTTTATCAAAGGAGCCTGCAGGGTATCTCTGGTCAAAGAAAAGTTTTCCTTCTGTGACCACTCTGCTTTAATATGGTACTAAAAATAAGGAGAGAATGGTACAATTGCATCAAACATCACAGTTCACCTCATGGGAAATGGCTGAGCAGTCACAATGCTGTGTTCATGTAACAAAGAATAAATCAGACAAAGGAGCTAGTTTGCTGGAAAGATGACAGCTTTTGACTAAACATCTCTTGGTATAACAATAGGCAGAAAATAAAAAATAATTTTATGGCTATTTTTAATAAAATACTACATTTTGTAAACATTGCATGACTATGGAGTACAGTCGTACATATGCTACCATATGGCAGCTCAAACTCTTATCTCTTTAAGATGCTAAACCAGCTTTAGAAAACTAGAGACCTTAAAGGTGTAGAACTGCAGTGTATTTAATAAAATTATTAATTTGTCATTAAAAATTTGCTGAATAATTTTTTCAAGCCACCTGTTATTTCAAGTACAACATAGCAATTGATGCTATGAAAAGCAAAGGTATTGTTTGTCCTACCTTATGTCCACTACAAAAGATGAAAAAATAGGATTAAAGAATTATTTAGGTTGGAAAAGAGCTCTAAGATCATTGAATCCAACCCAGCAATGCTAAGTGAACCATATCCGAAAAGTGCCACATCGAAATGGCTTTTAAATTCCTCCAGGGATGGTGAGTCAACCACTTCCCTGGACAGCCTGCTCCAGTGCTTGGCAACCTTTTCAGCAGAAAATTCATTCTTATTATCTAATCTAAATTGTGATTTATATACACATACATGTAAATACAAATTCTTTTACTCAAAAATTCCTCTTGCATGCATAGCAGAAAACAAGAACTCAATCACGCAGTCCTTTTTAAAAAAACTCAAACAACATCCATTGTGATTATTATTTACAGATTGCCTTTGTATTTTAAACTTTTACATTAGACATTGCTCAAAAGTAGTCCTAAAAGACCCAAACAGTTTACAGAGGGATTTGAGAAAGTGATATCTTTTTGAAATGTGTGCAGGCATGTTGAAGAAATGTTGAGAAATACCAGAGGAAACAAGTTCTTAATGTTTTGTGAAACTTTCAAAGGAGGTATCCAGACTGAAGCTGAAAGGAGATGAAAATCAGCGTCTTGACAGCTCTGCTTATCACTACAGGCTGCTGAGAAAGCAAGCTCTCCAGAGGCTGAGAGCCAGAACATGCAACAAACATCTCTCAACTTACTGGAATACACCAAATCACGTTTCCCTAAAAAAAAAAGGGGAAAAAAAATTTCTCCAGTATTGATACCTTATGTTTCCAAATGGGTCCATTAATGAAGTTGTTTAATTTGCAAATCAAGAAGTAGTTTTTGTCATTTCCAATGCTGTAAAGTGCATAACTGAAATCAATTCATATTTCTTCAACTTTTCCTACTACTGTTAGAAATGCTTCTGCTTTTGTAACTTAACTAATAGTTTTATTTGTTGAGTCAAGTACAGCTTTAGATAAAGGAAGGTTGCTAAGGTATGATTTTCTACAAAATGTAGAAAATGCATTTCAATTATGCAAAAACTGAGAGACAACAAAGCCATCACATTTGACAAATTAGGGTAAGAATTATGCTGAATTAATAGTTTCTCAAGTTTATCTGGTACTAAAAAGAGCACACGAAGTTGCAGAAGCAAAGTTTACATCTTTTCTATTCAACTGCTGTGCAAAGCTGGTGTAAGCCAGTTTCTCACAGATGGAAGGGCAGGGAGTGGAAACAGCTGCTAAGATGACACGCTAAACCAGGTACACTTTTGTCTCCTCAGGAATTGCAATGGCACTGTAAAAGCGTGAGCATAAGTAAAAACAAAGGCATGCAAAAGATGTGCCATACCTTTTTATTGTGTACTTTTATTTTGGTGCATGTATTTCCATTCCCACATGTACTTGAATCGAGTCCAACAGTCATTGCAAGAGACATAACTATATTAAAGCAAAGAGTAGAAGGATTCATTCCAGCAGCTTAGGAGACCTATGCCTGATGCCTCGAGGGATCAAACATGCCTTATTACTGACTATTTTTACACACTTCTCATTTTATGGACTTTCTGTGCTGAGCCCACAAAGCTTTCATCTTGCTATTAAGTGGCTCAGAAGAAAAGTGCCGTATTCAGCTGCAATCTCTGAGGCTGACCAATGGATAAGGAAAAGAAATGTCTTAGGTACAATCCTCCCTGAGAGGGAGTGCTAAGTCCCTGCATGCAGGCAGCAGAAACCAGCAGCTCCCCCACTCTCAGCCTGATCCAAGGCAGCACTCTGCACAGACACTGAATAGTGATTATTTTATGGGGACCATTTGCATTCTCTCTGTATTCTTTTACAGCATCCATAGAAGCCGAAATGCTCCTAAGACGTTGTACTGCGCTGTAGCAGCATCACTCGAGATTGCAGGCTCAGGAGTGACATCACAGAGACAGTTTATACCCAAATCACATACTTCTGTGCTCCCAGGGATTTCAGTTCAGTTCACTGCATGTTCTGGAAGCATATTAGAAGTTACCAATATCTGCTATTTCCAGTTTCAAGTTCTGGTTACTCTAAAGTCTTCTGTTTTCTCAGTTACAATAAAATCAACAAAACAGAACTCAACAACACAACACCAGCACTCCCAAAATTCCCTCCTCGACTTGGTTTTATTCCTTCATAGTGACAGCTATGATATCTTAACTGACTTTGCAATGGCTTCGTTGGTCCATTCATTTTTCCCGAGTAATCTTAGACATCCTGTCCAGTTCTTAATGATTTCCATAGCTCAGATGTCAACCAATATTGGACACTCAGAACTAAGAGCTGAGGAACAGACAGGATTAAAAAAAAAAATAAATCAGAGAGTGACCTATACTCCTTAGGCTATCTTTATAATGGAAGCATGAATTTAAAACAAAAAAATAAAAACTTTTTTTGAGGTGACACCTGGAAGCCTTGTCTCTTTATCACCATTTTTCAGTACCCTCCTCCAACACATACCATTGTTTTTTTCCCTGATACTCTATGCAGTCTAAATCCTTTTTCATTTCCATTGCTGTGACCAATGCCCTTTAAACTCTCCCAGTAAACCTGGAAGCACAAAGTTTAGCATTATACATTACACTTCAAGGTCAATTACATTGAGATGGTTTTCACGAAGAAGCAATAGCCCACTTGTCAACTATGACCATACCAAGGATGATTCGGTACCACTCAGACTAGACACAATGTTCATGACTGAAAACAGAGGCTGCAAATTAAAACAGGGAACTGAGGAGAGATGGTAAATTGCTTTTTCAAACATTAGCAGAATCAGAGAACCAGCCCTACAGAGTAATGATGCATATGAACAATTTGAGTCTATTCATATAAGTATACAGGTTTTGAAACAGTCAAAGGCAAGGGACTGTTTTAATCTCACTTTAGTGCAACCTAAACTCTGATATTAGCCAGGTTCGGTTTAGCCTAATACTTAGTCCTGGTAGCTACTTTTGTTTCCCTTTACAATGTGTGTAGTTTCTCATGGACAAAAAGCAGGATAATTTCCATGCCTTGAATACAGTTTGATACGCAATCTGACACAAATATACTCTGATTTTTATTGTGGCTCTAGCACTCCACTGCATGCCAATAATTACTTTACTAATAATATAGCACTTTCTATTCCTTTGGAGGGCAAGCTGTATTTATTTTTCTGAAGCTCTAAATATTAAATTGATCAACATAATAAAACACATAGCTTCGAAATACATCACGATCCTTTCCTCCCAGAACATGATTCTACTCCTACCTTTTTCCCTTCAATTTTGATTTAATATAGAAGATTTTGGTGTCATGATCAAACCTGCAAATGCTTCAGTTTATTTCCTTACATATGAGAAAAGACTGAGGGAGCTGGCCCTGTTTAGCCTGGAAAAAACTCACATGTCCGTAAGTATCTGAAGGGAGGGTGCCAAGAGGATGGAGCCAGACTGTGCTTGGTCATACCAAGCAATAGGACAAGAGGCAATGGGCAGAAACTGATCCACAGAAGTTCCACCTGATTACAACAAAGAACTTCTTTACTGAGAGGGTGACTCAGCACCAGAATAGATTGTCCAGGGAGGTTGTGGAGTCTCCCTCACTAGAGATATTTGAAAACCATTTGGACACAATACTGTGTCCATGTGCTCTAGGATGACCCTGCTGTAGCCAGATGACCTCCAGTGGTCCCTTCCAACCTGACCCATTCTGTGATTCAGCTGCACATTCAGCTGAAGAGTTATGCTGAAGTTGGTAGGACCGTGAGTCTCATGAAGATTACTACCACAGTTATAAATTCAGGGCATTGAACTTTCAAACTTATCAAAAATATCTGGTGGAAGTGCTAACTAAAGCAATCATAGCACCAATGACAATACTGGGGTTTTTTTCTGGTTGATTGGTTTGGGGCTCTTTTTGTTGTTTTTAATAAAAGCTACACTCTCATTTGTTTTCCTCTGCATAGGTCTCAGTAGTGTTCTTCAGGTAACGTATTCTTCAGCTCTAAGGCACCTACTTAGTGGATTTTGACTGGTATCTGTATCAAAACAAACCAGTTGAGAATAATTTCTATTATAATTAAGAAAAATTTCTTCTCAGATCCGAGTATCTCCATTCAGATATTTTTATTTCCTTTTCAAATGTATCCTGCTTTCAAGTAAATTTAAGCAGGGGACAAAGGTAAGAATTTTAAGGAATATATCATGAATTGAAAGAGCATTTTGAATAGTAGTGGATATGCTATTTTGCAACTATTTCTAGTTGTAAAAAGCGAACTGAGTAAACCTCGAGCCAGACACAATAACAGGTAAGATAAAATCTGATTATGGTTCAAGTACAATAATGCTGAACCTGTATTAGAAAATGAATTATGTATATATTAATTTCCACTGCTTGTTCAAAAGGAAATTTAGTTCTTGAAGTAATTGCATAAGCCTTACAGTGTTTTGCTACAGCTTTCAAATAGATGGGTACTAAAATTAGAAAAAGTAAGATTCCAAAATGATAAAGGCTAAAAAAAAAAAAAAATCAGAATTCATGTAACTAAAACACAATACTTGACTTTGCATGTAAAGGCAAAACTGCTTCATTTTATATCCTGCGCTATTCCATTTTCAGCTGAACTCCTAAAAGGCTTATTTCCTTCTGATACTGCTCCAGTTGCTCTCTGTGGGAAACTATAGAGTTTATATATTATTCATCCAACTAAAAACCCTGAGGCAGGACCCCTATGGAGACTCTTCAGTAATTGGTCTCCAGATGCTGCTGATATGCAGTGCTCTAAAAGTCCTTAAACATCATGAGAACACAATTCCATCTGCTTTTCAAGCTGCGTATGTTTAAAGGAACAACACAGACTGCTCACCCACATTTTCAGGCACCTCCTACAGTACCTAATTATTCACAAACTCATGTGCACCAAGGTACAATTTATGTGGCTAACATAACAGCTTAAAAATTTTCAAATTAAATAATCTCTGTATTATTTAATAAATATATTATGCAGCTGAGCAACCTATCCACAAAGAGTACACAGCAGCAAAATTATTGATTGCTTTAATGTTCCCAGAATACACATAAACAGGAGGCTGAGAGCGAAAAGCTTAGCAGTAATCATTCCACATTAACATACTCTGACAAGATGCAGGTATGTGCAGTGAAAGTTCATTTAGCATTTGCATTTATACCCTGAAACAGTAAAATTATAACAACGCTTAAATCTTAATTTCAATATGACTCCAACATGGACATTTATGCAATTTACTTAAATAGGGCCTTGAAGCAGGCCTGTATCTTGTTCTCAACTTGAACGGTCAATCCCTGCATTTTCTTAGACCCTGCAAACTAGGAATAATAAACAATAAAGTATTTCTTTTTCCAAGAATACTAACACACAAAGGATATTAGTTTTCATGACATCTCAATTGAAAAGATCATTTAAATGCTCAGCACGCAAGTTATTAACGATAACTTAATCTAGATCTGCAAAGGATGCTGACATCAGTTACCTGACAGCCCTTTCTCCCTTCTGTCCTACTTTGACCTATTTTCAGGGTTCCCTACTTCAGCCTGTACAGTATCATTGTTCTTTTTTCTAAGGCTCACCCAATACCTTCTGTTTCCCTCCACTGCCATATTGTACAGGCTTGAAAGGCAGCAGTTCAGGGCTGACAAACTAAGTTCATTCATCCAGCCAGGACATCAAGGTCAGTGGGATGCAACTGGTACAATTTGTAGCTTAGTGCCACGAATTTGTACTGTAGGCACATCTAGGTGCATGAAAGAACTACATAACATGAAATCAGAGGCTACTCATGCTAGAAGCAGCATGGACTTGAAATCATGGTTGACAGAAACCTATCTCCTCAAGAACAGTGAAACTAAAAACTAAACTGGGTAAGTAATGCTACATGTTAACAAGAGGAGTACACTAGGTAATAAAAAGGAGTAAGACAAATGAAACACAACCTACTAGGGAAAAAATTAAATTTTGTCACAAAATGACGAAGCAGCGTAACATCAGAAGTCAGGTTCAGGTCTTCAGGATGACAAAGAGGGAGACAAAAGAACCAGCTCCTGCTCAGTGATTGCAAGTGCCAACAGATTTCTCACCAAGTTCAGGCAGTAGCTTGGAGAACATATATTATAACATCACTGTCACTGCCTACAGTAAAAGCAACCTCGAAACAAATGCATGCAGCAATGGTTTTGTGGTGCTTGCTTATGCAAATTCTTAATGCTGTAATGAGGCCGTTCTCCAAATCTCCATAGCCAAGGACAAATATACAAGAATAAATCAGTAGAGCATTCCAGACTGGAGAACTAGTCTAATCCAATTTTAATTTTACTCTTTAGTCAGATGTGATTTTTCAGAGGATGCTGTCTTGACTCTTCAAGCTGGTCAAAACTTTAGATCCAGAATTTGTTTGCCTCTTACTGTCTCAATAATAGTGGTGAGAAATCTGTTGGCACGACAGTCCAAAACTAAGGTGTGGTAAAACAGTTTTGTACAGCAACTAAAACCTTCAACCATGTGGTAAATGACACCTTTTTTCTTCTACTTTGTTCAAACAAGTAAGAACTTATATTTTTTACTTCCTCTTCCAGAGAACAGAGTCTTCTGAAACTCCTCTTTAGAGTCTCCATTTCAGGTCTGGTGAGAACAAATGCATATTTTTTCTAGCTAAGCTACATACTTGTTTTGTCAATTCACATTTGGAGGCAACATTCAGCAAAATATACTCCTGTATAAATTTCACCTTAACCACCTTCCAAATATCTATATTCACAAGGGATGACAAGGTGATGAGAACTCAGTACTCCTACTATAAAGAACATTCACCCTTTGACATTTTTGTTCTCACTTCTACATACTAACCTTTTTCTTAGTAACAGAAACAAAACTAATTTAAACTCACTTCAAGAAAAATGAAAACATATATTTTTCTGCATAGGTATAAAAAGACGTGGCCCTTAGACATGCAAAAAATAGACTTGTGTGTTTGTACCCATGTGTATATTTACCATTTGCAAGAAATGTTCTCCTTTGCACAATTTTATCACTCTAGAAATCACAATTCAGGGTTTTTACAAAGAGTTGAGTGAAGAATCCTCCACATCCCTAAGATGAAAAAACTGAGTGCATATAAATTGTAAATGCTGTAATCAAATAATTGAGGTAAGCTACGCAGTGTTCAAAAATACAGCATTTGAAGCAATTACAAATTAATATTTGAAACACCTGCTATTTAAGGCACTTTAAAGGCATTCATTAAGTATCTGATGAAGTATATGCAGCAAAATAAGTTCAGCCTGCTATTTTTCTTTTTGCAATTAAAGAAAGGTAATCAACACAGCTGTATTTTTCATTAAAATTTGGAATATTCTCTGATGCAGTGAGCATCTCTCTTATACTTTTCCTGCACCTTAATTACTGAATTTTATGGTCCAAAAAGCTATCCACAAAGTTACTGAGGTTATATGTTTAAGGTTCTATCAGCAGGTTACATACATCTGAACCCTTTTGATACACAACACCTCCCACTCAGTATTTTAAGTTTAAATTACAAACCTACTATTTGAATATTTCTCATAAATGGGGTAGCGTTCGGTGATTGTTGTACTGTAAGTCTTAAACATGTTTATTATTTGCACTTATTATTACTCTATGCCATCAATCCACTGGGAAATGACACTTCACTGTGAGATGACTTCCGCATGGAGCAAACTAGGGAAATGCATTTATAACACTTGGAAAGTAAAAGAGCAGTTCAGGGAGTTACATCTCACAGCTGAGAGTTCTGAAGAGATTATACTAATTTTCTTAGAGTAAATCACTGTAGTAGAATAATCAAATTTGTGACTCTGAGAAATGCACAAGCAAAATAATCTCAGGAGGATTGGGAACATGAAACAATTACAGTAAAAGGCAACTTTATGGATTTTTATTTACTGTAGTTGTGTCCCAAACCCATTTGAATGAGGCCTATTTCTGATCAGATTTGTTGAGGGAAAGCTGAAACAAAGAAAACAACATCAAAGCACATGGAATAAATATATAGAATAGTCCTATAAAGTCCTATTTCTATAAATATATAGAACAGTATACCCAGATGGCTAAATAACAGGAACCTGGGATGGATTTTCATGTGGACTTAGAATACATCTGGAAGGCAAGACTAAAGCATTTCTTTCCATAATTAATATATCTGGAAATCAACACTATGAGAAAGTAAAAACAATTGCATTGACCTGATAAATAACATGGGAATAATATTTTTCCTATGTCACTTCATAAATAAAGTTATGGATAAAAATTTACCATCAGTTGGGACATTATTTTGAATTCAGAATCCAAAACATATTCTATAGTTTGTGGTTGGTTTGGCTGATGTAAAAAACCCTGCTTACATCACTGTAATATCATTATAGGCTATAGTAAGTAAGTTTATATAGTCAATTTGCATTATTGATCGTGAGAAGTTACTACAGATATACAATATTGACGTCTTTTTGTCTTTTAATTGGGAAAAATGTTTATGAGAGATGACAGGAGAATTACAATCAAAGCTAATGGTCCTCCTGAACAGAGTCAAAGAATAATAGTTGTAAGACTGCACTGGTGAAATGTCTTATCTTCTGTAGGAAATACTTTCAGAACTGAAGAGTTGTAAACATATTAAAATAATGTTTTGAAGGCAGCATGACTTCAGCATCAACATGCTGTGTTTGCCCTCTTTGAGGTATTAATGTTTCATTTAAACCAAAAGAAGACTATGCTTTTCTTCCTATAGCATGCAAAAAGCTCTTTTGCACTATAATAAATACTAGAGTATGTACAATGTCACCACTAACAACTGCACATTAATTGGGCAGTGGGGGTGGAGGGAAAGCAATAAAACATTCTGTAGGCCTAATAGGACACATTTCAAATGAGGAAAACCATTATATGCCTATAACTAAACACTTAAAATTTTTTGTCTATTACATGTGCAACACCATGTACACAATGTACAATGAAGCTGCCTTTGCAAAGTTTCAGTAGAGGTATAAATGAAGTGGTAGCTACTCGTACGAGACCTCTTAAAAGCAGCATAGAATCATTTAACAGCAAAAATACATTTGTCCACATGTTCACCCTTTCTAAACACCAAACAGATCAGTAAACAAATTATCAGTTTGCTGGAATGTAATCTTTGTATCTCAACTCCTCTGAATTCAGAAGATTAAGACTGGTGCTACCCAAGCAGACAGATCACTGATACCATAGAAATGATTCCTATTAAGGAAATTTGAATTGCTTCTGTCACAAAGCAAATGGACAAATTTGGGTAGAAACGTGTTACAAACTGACTTTGGAGTTTGATGTTTCCAAGCCTTTCTGGAGAGTGCAAGAGGTGCCTGACCGCAGTTCTGCAATGCCAGTTCCAACACCTCAGATGGGTGTGGCCATCTGCCAGGGACCAGATCTGGCCCACTTTCATCCAGGTTGCACTGAAGGCAAAACTACTCCAACCCCTGACCGAGGAAAACATTATGCCACACTTCCATTGCTCAGTAGCAGAGTATCAGAAGGAAACTGCTGGATATAGAGCAATCCCTCCACAGTAACGCTTTTATAGCTGTGTGGAGGTACCATAGGCAAAATTTCATCTGGAATATAATTTTTCTCAGTAATCAATAAATCTGATCTATATGACCCTGCCTAATGACATTTTTACACATCCATAGTATCTTGAAAGAATGAGTTCCATGTTTCAATTATACTTCATAGGACAAAGTGCAATTTTTTTTTTCCTTTTATGCACTCAACCTAATAACTTTTTAAATCTATCTCTATTCCTGTATCAAGACAATGAGAAATACCATCAACATTTTTTTCACTGTCTTATTTTGTACATACCTAGTGTAAACCAGGACTAGTTAGGTAATTTTTAATTCTGTACTGTGAGGGTGATGAGACACTGTAACAGGTTGCCCAGAGAAGCTGTGGATGCCCCATCTCTGGCGGTGCTCAAGGCCAGGTTGGATGGGGCATTCAGCAACCTGGTGTAGTGGCAGGTGTCCCCACCTATGGCAGGGAGCTTGGAACTAGATGATCTCTGTGGTCCCTTCCAACCCAAACCAGTCCTCATAACTCCTTCTAATAATCGTGCAGATTTTGGCTTGTCAGCACCTGCTGTTTCCTTCTGCAAACCAGTTTCTGCTGCACTGCATTATGTGCTGCAGACTCAGATTGTGTGCTCCACTGTGTGGGGATTCATTCAAATATCACCAGAGGCAAAAGCACAGCACTGGAGACAGCATCAGGAGGAACATCGTGGCACAGTTTTACAAAACACGGTTGCTGAGAAAACCACAGACAAGAAAGGACGAAACTTGCTAGAAAAGAAAATTCCTGAAAAACTAACCTGATGTGGTGGAAAGACATGGTGGTATTAGGGACATAATGTAACTGCATCAAGAGAGAGTATTTGTAAGAACAATAAATTATGTAGTACTACTACTCAACCAGATTAATTGTAAGGACAAAAGGCCAAGGCCAGCCCAGAGCAGTGGATGAAACTCACCCTACACTAAGCAAGCACCTGAAGCAATATCTACACCATTATTGTGAACTGAAGGAGGATGAGAATCCCAGAGGGCTGGAAGAGGGCAGACATGGTACCTACCTTTATAGAATGCAAGAACAATTGAGAACCTGGGAATTTATAGACTAGTCCAAATAGATTTGATCTCTAAAAAAACCAAAAAATTAGATCAAATTAAAAAAAGCACCAAACCAAAAAGAAGAGAAAGAAACATAGGCACCTATAAAATAGGATGAGAAACAACCACAAGTTTTCCAACAGCAAAGTACTGCAAATAATTAAGTTTTTTTCTTAAATAGGTTCTCTCCCAATTGAACGAGACACTGTAGAGAAAGTGAATTCTAGCAAGATTCTTTGACATGATGGCATAGGATTTCTTGCAATGAGCGTTGCCTGATATCCACAAACTTTTCAGAACAATAGAGCCTTATGATTAAGTAACTTCAGTTCTTGCTTTCCCTCTATATACAGGGAGACATATATATATATATATATAAGTAAAAAAGAAGCCCACAGCTGTAGCAACATAAAATTAAGAATAAAGGGACTGGGATTCATTCATAGTCAAGGAAGAGAGGGTACTTCACCGCTGTTCATGAGTAACAGCACCACAGGATTTATAAGCACCCAAAAAAGATTTGAAGACAATTGTGAGGTACAATGTAGGACATCCCAGGTCAGACTGATGCTTACTAAGATCCTGCAGCAGGGAATTGGCTAGAATAAAGTTTGGATATGAAAACTAACAAAATAGCCATAATCAAAGATTTGCGTTGAAGATGAAAAAAAGAGGAAAGAAAAATGCAAGATAAGGACAGAATCACAATAAAAACATTCTGGAAAAAAGCTTCATATGTCAATATTTTAAAGGATTGCACAGGCCCTCCTAAATGTATGCACATAATCTGAGTAAGAGGCCATGCTTGAGAACTCAGTAAATACAACGTGGTATCTGGTGCAATTGGTAGTTACATATCTTCAAGTACATGTAAGAAAACATCAAATAAGCAAACACACACCTGAAAGCTGACTTGCAGCCATGGATTTGATAATAATGTAGCAATCATTTTACTAACTTTTTATTTCCCCCCAAATATTAGCACTCAAGAGCAGATGAAAATACTTCCAGATTCTGCTAGACACTGAAACATATTTGATCTCACCTTCGGTTTCGTGTAAGAATATAGTTATTGTGAAGGCTGAAATACTAAAATTACAAGAAGAAAAAGGCTTCAATTAGCATAGGAAAGGGATAAAGAACCAATAAAGATACAAAAAAACAGGAAAGCATGCAATAGCTTAGAAGCAAGGAGGGGAGAAAAAAATCTGTAAAGGAGTCAGAACCTCCCCATAAAAACACACAAATACTACAGCAAATCTACTATAACACATATAAAAAGGCTTTTATAAAAAAAAAAGGGTGTGAAGATACTGCTATGAAGTACAAAACATAGATTTTGAAGTACAAAACAAGATTGGGGCTCTTGGTGACTAACCTTACAAGATTTATACAGAGTATTAATGAAGAATGGTTTAGATCTGGCTGGAAAAGAAAAAAGGGCTAAAGCTGCTTACTTTCTGTTTTATGTACACCTCAGAAGACGAAGCAGTATCAAGCTGCAGGCAATTAAAAGTGAAAGCCAAAACCCATTAGAAATAGGGGAATATTACCTCCTGGAACATTACACTTGTGAAGATGGAAATCCCACAGGAAAGGTGCTGTGGAGAACAGACCACCTTCTTCTGCAGTGGGCAGTGTTAGTCTGAACAGAACATCGTCAGAAACAAAGACAATGTAGGGCAATATGGTAATAGACTCCCAGTGGGAGAGCCATGTGTCTGTTCTGCTTTAGGAGGACATGCATGCTCACTCCAGGGAGGAGGCAACACAGGAAAACAGCAGGATGAGCTGTCAGCTCTGACTCCACCGGGGCACGGGAGGATCTTCTGCTCAACAGCATGTATGGTATTTTCTCATTTTCTGTAACAGAAACTGAAAACAGGCCAACCCTTGATGGCCTGTGGGAAAATGCAAACTATATGGAATCTGACACAGGTTTATTTGTGGTTTTCTACTTTTCCTCTCTATTGCTGAATGGTTGGATACTACAGGTTGGCTTTCAGGGGAAGGGAAATAGCAAAAACCCTCTGGACTGGGACAGTTCAACACAGCAGCATGCATTAACAGCACAAATAAATATCCTAATTTTATAAAAAACCTGGTTCTTATTCTTACCTAAAAGAATAAGAAACTACCAGTGGCCTTCATTTTTGCTTTAGGATTTTTTTCTTCTTTTCTTCTTGTAGCTACAGATTTTCTTTTAGCTTCTTTGAAGAGCCTCCTTTCACAGTCAGCATGGCTTTCTAGATTGTTTCCAACTTCTTTATCCCAAGAAACAGCAGGTGGGATTATTGAGATGCCATTGTTATGGGATTCTCTTACACAGAATAGCAGTGTTTTTACTAATTTTTCCAGTTACTCCTGGAGCATAGTGAGATGGATGACAACATTGAAAACACGCCACTGAGGATTTTTGTGCAGTAAGTTGTGCTATAAGCAGTGGTGAGTTTCCAAAGGGAGGTTTGCTGCTGCTGCTTTCTGTTTGGCTGCTCGAGAGCCTCCTGCAACGGAGAAGCCACTGAAGAAGGCAGCAAACAAGCACAAAACACATCAGACTCTCTCATTCACACACACTGGTAAACACGCTTGTCATTTGTGAAGAGTTCTCCAATTCCAAGTGTGTGAGCCTGATTTGCTTCCATTTACCCTCCCATAGGCAGCTTTCTTCAGACCTATCCCTACAACTTTACAAGCACTGAGGCAAAGCTAATGAAGCAAACACAATAATCTAAGGTGGCTTATTTTTTAAATCAAGAAATTGAACTTAATATTTATATTCAAAAGTTGCTTACCTCTTCCACTGACCTCCTTTATTTATTTTTAAGGACTTCTATACATTCACAACCATGTTATTATCTTAATGGTAGGTTGTTTTCTTGTGTGTGTTAGAATTACTTTCATAAAAAGGACAGAAGAGAAATTCTATACCTCAACTGTAACATCTCTGGAAAAATTATATTTTCCTGTTAAATCTTAGTGAGAAAACGTCAAGCTGCTTAACCCACAGTTAACAGAGAATTTGCCCCAATAATTAAAAAATCATTAAATAATGCAATTTTGTTCATACACCCACAATAAAAAGGCTGAATTCTCTTCTCAGTTGCAATATACTAAATATAGATGAACAGTCAATGATGAAATAATTCTAATAAAAATGGAGACAAGACATCAGAAGCACCTTCTCTTGGAACAGAGGAGCATCATAATTCAAGGCAGGCCTGAACAGCAAAATATATCAAAACAGATCCTTATTCCCAACACTGTTTTAAAATTTCTGCGAACTTAATGGATATTCAGAAAGTACCAGCTAGAGCTGGTACTCTATAACTTCTCCATAACTTCTAAAAAAATATTTAATACCTGTAAGTGTTTTAGGACTGTGATACTGACCACAAGAAAGATGAATGGAACAATGGTACAGACATTCTCAGGAAAGGAAGAAGATAATTTTATACTTCATTTAAAGCTGATCTATAAGTACTGCTGTAATTCCACTGACTTACTAGAATTAAGTAGTGTATCAGGTGAGGACCTGCCCCCAGATGTGTTAAATATGGTGTCATATCAGATGAATCTTACCCAGAAACTAGATGGTAAAGCCCTATCCACTATCTTCCTAGAAAATAAAAACTAATTGAGGATTCATTGGAAATAATTTAGTTCATATTTGAAAAATACTTTAAATGAGTATAGACATACATATGCAAATATACACAAACACACAGACTTGTCAGAATAGAACACTGACAATTCCTTCACAGGATGCAATCATTGGATGGGTTTTTTTGTCTGTTTTGCATATGGATATAAGACTGCCTTTGGTATGATATCAGTTTATGCATTGTGGATAAACATTTTCATACAAAAAAGTCAATTTGCAGAGAGATGCACTATCTGCAGTTGGAAATTAATTCCACTTTCCACCATTCTGCTCTCCCTCATCTGACCTGTACATATTTTCATCAGGTTTTGCTCATCAGGAGTAGTATCAACAGAGGAGGAGAAAGTTAGACATAGGGAAATTGCAGACATGTTGCTGTGCTCATTTTTAA
This sequence comes from Leptocoma aspasia, assembly GCA_013399835.1. NCBI lineage: Eukaryota > Metazoa > Chordata > Aves > Passeriformes > Nectariniidae > Leptocoma > Leptocoma aspasia. The sequence goes on along the minus strand of VXAX01007759.1, from coordinate 496,376 downwards.
GCTACTTTTGTGTCCTGTCATAGACTGCACAGATGTACAGGCATGGACATTTCAATTCACAAAGAAAGGGTCTTCTGTAAGCCAGTGATATCACAAAGCAGAAAAAAATTTCCTCTGCATTATTCTTACATCTTTCTCTTTCCTTCCACACAGCTACTGTGTAATTCCAGAGTACCGGAGCTGAAAAACTGAACAAATGAAAGCATGTTCACCCTGCATTGACTATGTTGCCAATTACTGCAAACACACAGAAAGAACACCCAAATTCTGCTGTTTAACTGAGTGAAGTGACAGTACATATGTGAAAGGAATTCCTCACCTTCCCTTTGAATGTATGTAACAGATTCAATCAACAAAATAGCAGAAATTTTCAAAAGGCATCTAAAATGCCCCATTTCCCTGTTGAAATACTTTTTAGTCCATTAGTCCACCATCTATGTCATTCAACAGAACTTCAGGGAAGTGAGCTGCAGGCTGGGCAAAGCAACTCACCTCCTGATAGCAGACTCTGAATGTGCTGAAGGACCAAATATAGAAACAAAACAACTGCAGGTTTTATCTAGTGTGACAGATGTATCAGGTAACATTTGGCCAGTTGGTCTGACCAGACCCACCAGGACTCCTGAATCCCAAGTCCCTGTCCCTTTACAAGCATATGCACTATGCAGAATTTAATTAGCACCTGCCTAGCTGTTCACTAGGAATCAAGACAATTCACTGAGGTTATCTTCTGCTTGACAATACTGTTAAAATGCCTAACCTTTAGGACAATGCTGACCCAATAGTTTTCCCAGCCATCTAAATCAGGCTTATCAGGTGCAAAGGAAATCAAAGCTGCAAGATTTGTTTGAAAATCAAGCTGCTGGCTGTGACTATGATGAAGCAAAGAAGTTCTGAACAAACGTGCTCATGACAAAGGGGTCTGAAAAAGTGGCTGAGCAACCAACATATCCCTAGGGATTCAAATCTCTAGGCTGGTACCAGCTGAACAATCCCTGCCAGCCTGCACCCCAACACCTACATATCTCAGAGGTAACTAACTCAAAGCATCAAGAAAGGAAAGATTTTAATGGTGACCATTTGAGGTACTAGCATTATTGTCACCTGATGGTTTAAAAGCTATATAAATCACATACAAGTTTATATAAATGCTTTAGCAGTATTTTTCTCCTTATTTAATTCAAAACTTACTTGAGTTAAAACCAAAGATCTCACTTGAATGACTTTTAATTATATTGATTACATTATATGAACAGCATTAATTATTAAAACATGAGAAACTCAAAGAGCATTTCTACTGTTCTGCTTTTCTGTGGTACACAGGCTGAATCATTAACCCAGTATTAAAAAAAAAAATAAATCATAGTGATTAACAAAAAACCCAAAAAGCCAAACCAACCAACCAAAAAAAAGACCAAACCCAAACAATAGGAAGCAAATGAATTTGGAAAGAGAAGTAGAGGGAAAAATATAAAACAAGAGCATTTAGTGAGAAGAGGTATTTACTCCTTCAATTCATTCTTCAAAGTTTTGTGACTGTTGAATAGAAAATATTTACTGATTTATTTTTTCCACAGAGAACTAAAAGCAGTAAAACTGACAAAATGCACCATAATGTTCAGTACCCCAAATATCAACTCAGCCAATAAAAGAAGAAGAACAGCCTACCTATTCAGCCAGTTCCATTAGTCTAGAGATACTGATGGTGTCATTTCTTCTGGCTACTTCCACATAAATGATGAAAGTAAGGGTCTTTCACAGTTTTCCCCCCATCTATACAATTAAGTTTGAGCCAAAAATGTTTACCAGTAGTGACATTTGTTCTGCAAACTGTGTTAAAAATTGCAAAGCAGTTTTTGTTCAGGTGAGTCCATCAATTGCTCTTCTATACATTTTTCAGTGAACAGGAATTTCAGCAGTGAACTGCCTCTCACCTCTCAGCATGCCAGATGAAAGATCTAGTAAGAAAAGATTTTACAAGTCTTGGATATTAGTCCAAAAAGATAATATTTCTATTCCAGCTTTGGAAGCATTGTCATGTGTAGTAACAATGTGTTCCTGGTCCTGCCAGCATTTTCACACTAACCCAATTTTTGTTTTGGTCCCTAAGATTACACATGCAGCTAATAACAGATGAATGCTCACTATGCAAAACTGAGATAATCAGTGAACTCTTCATCCTGTCAAGTGAGAATAGTTTCCAATTGTTTAGCACACACACAGAAGTTAAAAAATAGAATGTTTAATGGGAAGAAAAAAAACATTCAAAATCTGAATGCTCACTGCCTGGTTCTCAGTATCTCCTATTCTCCTCTGCAGCACAGTTTAATGATTTTCTTGCTTTAAGGAAGAGAACATGCTTTCCAAAGACAATAAAGGGGCTAAGAAGGCTGCACTTAATTAGAAGACAAAATTTACTCAATGTGTCTCTGGATGTCTGTCAGATTCTTTTCAGTCAGACTGCAATCCTTAAGAACTAAAAAATTATAAATAAATCCTAGCGAACCTCCCAAAAAATTAAATGCAATATACTCACATTTAATATACAGAAATAAATCAGTACATTCAAAAGCTATTGAGACAGAAATGTCATTACATTTTAAGCATAATTTGTTGGGGGTGGGGGGAACAGCTTCCAAATTACTTTTACAGAATCTACTCTGTGTTAATGGAAAATGTATCTTTATGAAAGCACAAAAACCAGAGAAGTAGATTTAAAAAATTCTGCCAGCTTTGAAGGGCAGAAATCAAGAGTATGAAGACTGGCTAATTATTTAATTCTAGCCTATTGTTATAAATTCCATTGTCCAGACTATTCAACATGAGCAATAAAAAAAGTGCATATAAAAGTAAAAAGTGAAAACTCCTTACTTCAAACATCATTCTGCCTTATTAGTCTCTTACAGAGAAATAAAAAAAAAAAAAAAAAAGAGGAGCTGAGGGATTTTCTTTAAAAAGTCCTTTTTTACCATTACCTGAAGCTTCATTCTTTTCCATAATAGTTCTACTATATAAGAAAAGTATTTATCTCATACACATCAAAAATTAAAATACAGTCTAATACAAGAAGGAGCCTGCTTCAAATACAGACACAATTTTAAGTGAAGTCTGGGATATTCACATAAACATATAAAGATTTTAACACTTACGTTTTAAATAGTCTTTCAGTCACTACATTTAAAAAAGAATACTTACACTAAACACCAGACTGGAGTCACACTCATATCTCATTCCAAAACAGATCAGATTTTGAGTCAGATGTAGTACTGTGACAAGTTTTTGTGACACTCCTTGCTGTCACTAAGACTCAGGAATTTACCACTTTGTCACCACAGTGAAAAAAAATCAACAATAAAGCAAAAATATATCAATAGACAAAAATGTGTATATGGCCCCATAAGTAACAGATCTCCTCTCCTTCCTCCCTCGAAGAGAATATTTGTACAGTGTCACAATTTATAGAAACACTGAAATAATACCATGAATATCTGGTTATCTGCATTTTAAACAATGTAGTGTTTGTATTTTAGAAGATGTGTAAATTAGATTTTTTTTTTACTAACCATTATGCATTGAGTAGTCTGATCTTTTCAGAAAAAGGAAAGACAGTTTCTCTAGAAGCAGAACTTGATGGACACTGACAATTCTTTTTCTTGCACTATAAGCTTCTTCTCAATGTATCTCAATGACTTTTTGTCATCTCTGTCTCCATTATCAGTTCAGTAAAATGATTTACACTAGGTTCTAGTGAATGGAGGGAAAAAGGAGAAAAAGAAATAATCATGAAAAAATGGCTTATATCTTTGATCATTTCATTGACCCAGAAATCCTTCAAACACAGATGTAATTTCAGGCACATGAATAGTACTATGACTCCAATGGAAATTGCTCCTGGAAATGTACGAGTAGAAGGCTTTGTCTAAAATAAAGACTAAAAATCTCAAGCACTAAGCAAACTGTAAGGATTGCACATATACTTTTTTTTTGCTAATAGAAGTCTACAGCTTCTAACTTTCACTTAGAAAAGTTGCATTGAAGACTGAATAAAATGCCACAAAAACTTATACCAATGAGGACTTAAACATCCAAACAAGTGCAACGAAATGAGAAATTACTTTTTATATAGCCTAATATTAAATACACTTCAGATTAGGGAAAAAACCCAGCAAACACAAAAACCCAACCAACAACCAAAACCCACATTCCAAACACTAAAAGATTCCTTCAGTTCGGAGTGGAACTCATGCTCATATTGGCTTGCTGTAATTAATCTGAAAATGAAAAACCAGACTGGACATATGTACAAATGGAACAACCTCTCATTTACTCCCCTCTCCTGCCTATTTGGGTGAGGGGTCAAATAACCTTGTGATTCATTCAAATGGCCCACATATGAAGAAATTTTAATCTGCAGGAGATAATATAGGTTTTAATCCTCTAACAAGGCTTAAAGATGGACAACTGCTTACATCAAATAAAAATGAAGAAAAATTTTTCAAATTGAATAAAAATTGCATTGAAATACCCTCTTGAGAATCCGTCAGCCCTTAGAATACAATTCATGCTTCAACACAGTCTCAAGAAAGGACTATGCAATCAATAAAAGCCTTCATATGTTAGTGGACGTCAGTAATTCTTAGAATTCTGGCCATTCAGATATCAATATCTAAGATATTCAGACATCTTAGAATTCTGGCTATTCAGCACTTCACATGTCGAGCATGCACTGACCCAGATCAAATATCGTGTGCTTTTTAAATTTTAATAATGAAAAAATCATGCAGTTACAATATGATCTCCAGGGCTCAATAAATCGCCCTGCATAGAGTTTTATTCTTGCAATTTATTAATTAGTTTAAAATATATTTTGTATACAACTACTGACTTCACAAAGCCACCTCTTACATTTATTAGTTTTAGTAGAACATATTCTTTAATCGTGTATCTTAATACAGTTAAACCAACACAATAGTTCAGATTTCATCCTGAGACTCATTACATTGCTAACCTCAAAGATGAAGGTAGGCAGGAGTTAAATCTTATGTTTTGAAGCTCTTTTAATATTTGTCTTCTGCTAAAAAAAAAAACCTCTCGAAAAATGTAAGGTGGTTTAACAACTATATGTAGTTTCCTATTTCTTTACAGAGTTATTAAAACTTGAATCAAACCTTGCTCCTTTACTATTGAGCCAACCCTATAATCGGTGAATTCTTCCCACCTTGCATAACAGTGCTACAAAAAATACTTTTCCCCCAAAGGTGTACATACTACTGTATTTTAAGTATTTATTAAAACACTCAATTTAGCCAGGGCTTCTTCCCAAATAGAAGTTTTCAGAATCTTACCTTTGACTTAATTATACTTTGCTGCTTTACATATTTGCATGAAAGACACATGTATTTTATAATGACAGTAGTTTTAGAAAAAGAGATGCTCCCTCAACTATGATCACTGCATATTGCTGTGTAAGATTGTTGCTTACATTTTTCTAAAGCCTGTTAGACTATTACTTGAATGTAGAAAATCTAAGCTAGATAGACCAGTCTTCGGCTTTCTAGCCACACCACCATCAAATTTAAAAAGAGAGAACAAGACTAAGAGAGTATAGATAATTTCTACCTAAAAGTAAAATAGTTATGTACAAAAAAGTTTCAAATAGAACATCACAGTCTATAAGGAAGAATGTGTCAATGAGAGCAAAAGAATATGAGGAAAAATCATTTAGCTAATACAGTGCTTTGAAGGAAGCTATAGTACTACCAGAACTGGCACACAGTGTTTTCTTTTGAGACTGACCCTTCCCAGAGGGAGTCAGGATTTTAATTTAGACCATACATGAAAAAAACCCAAACCTGACTGAACTGAGAAAAGGGCCATCACAAAAAAATTTCACAGAAGGAACACGTACGCTGGAAAAACTTTCCATTCACATAAAGGAGGACTACAAATATTATTAGGAGGCTGGAGAATCTCTCTTATGAGAAAAAGCTGACAGAGCTGGTCCTGTTTGCCTGGAGAGGAGGAGATCTTACCAGTGCATACAAGTATCTTAAGAGAAGGTGTAAAGAGAATGGGCCAGACTTTTTCAGTGGCACCTAGCAACAGGATAAGGGGAAATGGGCACAGAGCGAAACACAGGAATTTCCATCTCAATATCAGGAAAACTTTACTTTGAGGGTGGCAGAGCATTGGAACAGGCTGCCCAGAGATCCTAGGCAATATGTTCTAGATAAACCTGCTTTAGCAGGTGATCTCCAGAGGTCCCTTCCAATCCCAAATATTCTGTCAGTCTGTGATTTTGTTACCATGAATAAATAAAACATTTGTTGAGTTGTTAAATATATAATCACAGTTTTAAGCTGTTATACCTATTGGTCTTTCACACTGATGCAAATAACACACTTGGCACAAAACAGACTTCCACATATGTAGTGTCAGTTGCAGCTATCATTGATAACTGGAGAAATTTATGGTACTCAAATATAACTACAATAATTAATTCACTTACTTTCTCATTATAAAATCTTTATCAAACAGATGTATGTGGAAATACTCTGAATATGTACAGTTCAGATTTTTCTTCAAGTGCCAGAAGGACTCAGCAACAGGCACATGCTGTGAGCTGCCTTGCTCATAGTCCCCCCAGATTAATACATGTAGAGGGGGAAGTATTTGTGGAAAGCTGCTCACAGCTTTCCACTGTGGCCAAGTGCTCAGCTGTTAAGGACTGTGTTAAGCCAGCAGGGAACCTTCAATTTCACACGTGAAAGGATGAAAGGGTAATTTCTGTGCCAAATCGAGGCCTCAAATTAAGAGTCTGGTGCATCTCTAATTCTATTTGACATGAAACACTCTCTCAGAAGGGTTAGGCTGAATAAGTATATTAAACTGAGCTCTATTTACTAGATTATGTATGAGAAACTGGGAACACAGACCCTGTAGGAAAACAAATTTTCTTCTTTACTCCCAAAGGAATGTAAAAGAAAGAATTGCCAGAATTTAGCATGCAGGAAATTTGATTCAAACGGACTGGTTAGTTGTTAACAGATATACACAGATCCAAAAGCAAGGGACTCAGATGGCGGCGTGTTGAAACAAAGGTACATCAGATTTTTAGTCCAGAATCTGGCCCCCTAGGCCAACATAAAGGTAATGCTATAAACATCTACACTGTCTCAGCAGATGACTAACAAGTAATGAAATAGGGCACAGCATTCTTGAGGAAGTTTTCACTGAATCACTGAAGAACCTCCTAGCATGGAAGAAATAAGGAAGCACAATACATACATTAAATACTGGCTACACAAATGGTTTTTTAAATGGATTTTATTAAAAATAAAGACGCCCCCACTTTTTGAGAAGACCATAAGTATTCCTCTTTTAATCTTTCTCCATTTGCCTATGGAGTACAAAACTACCAGTGTGTAGAATGAAACGTAACAGTGCCAATTCACATAAATAATCAACTAATCCAAACAGACATATGTAAAGACTTGCATGTGTTGCAAAGTTTGGCATAGGATGAAAATAAAACCCAAGATTACTATTTTTTAAATTTTAATTTTAAACTTGCTCCCTGTAGGAGCTACCAAACTTCTGAGCTATCCAGGGCTGGAAGCCTTCTTTGTATGAAGCAGCAAAAGGCTGTCACATAGATCTTGTACTCTAAGCATTTACAGAGACAACTTAGCAGCTTCTGGTTGCAATTTGTTACCAACAGTGAAACAGCAGTAATAGTTGAGGCTTCCCGGCCACCAGACTTCTAAAAGCCATTATATGGTTGACTGACATGGCAAAGGGTCAAGCAAATGCTCACCTTTACAGATTTGCTATAAGAAATGAACTATTATACCCTTTTCTCTATGGAATGCTCTTTTGTCCCTTTTCCCCCCAGCTTCTCACAACCCAGCACTTCTGCCACTTGCTCTTCCAAGCTGTGTGTCATTCAAAAGATCCTAGAATGCAGAAGAAATCCAAGCTTTTAACTCTACTCGTGCCCTGCTAGTTTTGCTATTTGTCTAGCCCCGACCTAGAGAAGACAATGCTACAGAGCCAAAGCCTTTTTCCACTACAGCAGTGTGAGGCAACTAAGCCCCACTCTGACTCTTAGTTGCAGTAATTAGCAGAGACAGCCTTGAGTGTGTCACCATCCTGAGAAGTGGGATAATGCCTTCTCTGCTTTCCAGCCACTCACTTGATGTGTGTTGACTCTCAAAGAAGCTGCTGAAGCACATTAGAAAGACAAGTGCTAGTGCCACAGCAAATGATTAAGAGATGAAGCTACGGCTTCCTTCTTCCCAGGAAATACTTGGATGTTGTACAGTTACTTATTTCTTTCTAAACCTTATACCTAAATCTGCAATAGAAAGAGCCCTTTAAAGATTTACTCAAGCTCAGCAAAAGCACTAGGTACGAAAGCACTGTGAGTGTGGGGCGTGTGTCTGCAGAGGGACCTTGGTCCCATCTCAGGTAGTATGATTGACTGACAGAGTGGCTCCTGGATGGCCAGACAAAGAAGTTTCCTTAACACATTACAGAGGAAAGAAGTGGTTATTCTAAAAATGATGTTGTTTCTTTTTTCCAGGGGTCACTAATGCCAAAATAATAAAGATGAGGAATTTTTTGAAGAACATTTACAGATACAGCAAAACACTAGGAGACTGTTTTTCATGGTCAATAAGCAGCCTGCTGCTACTACTTATTCTACAGCTGAAAAATCAGAATACATACATAAATAGAAGATGAATTTGTGAGACCTGAAATGTGCAGCAAAATTCCTTCTTCATCCCAGAAAGAAGGCATATGAACTAGAATTCAGAATCAATACCATGCTGACAGAATGCTTGCTGGAAAACTCTCAGCTCTTTACAATGACGTTTTTTTTCTTTTTTTTATTTCAGAGCTTAGTAAGAGAGACTGTATAACGTCAGGGCATAGTACTTGTACTTTTTAGCATTGACTCTAACTGCTGGGTGAGATCTGCCTGAAACAAAGAGAAAATGTGGCCAGATCAGGCTACCAAGGCACTTTGACTACCAAAGCAGGAGGTTAGCTCCTCCTACACAAATCTGTGTGATGCACAGTGGTCTCACTCCAGGTCTGCCACTACAGTTGTTGACTCCTTTCATTTTTCCATTTGATGCCCCAGTTGTTCTATTTTTTGTGCACAAAGAGGGACTCTCTGCAAAGTTCCCAGAATGTAAGTTTGCCTGATGGACCTTTATCCACTGAAAAATTATCACTGAAATCAATTATCACTAGCAACACTTGCACAGCATATTTGGTCAAATGTCAATGAAGCCATGAAACTTTGTGCGAACTGAAAGACTGCTGGTAAGTTATTGTTGGGAGCAGGCTATTATACACACAGATCAAAAGTCAATATGAAACAAGGGGAGAGCTTTTCTTCATTAAGTTTAGTCACACAGTGTAATGAGATAAAAAAACCCAAATTAAATTTTTGCTTACCTGGCCTTGCCATTTTCCCAATATGATATATTCTTTATTTAATAGTTTAAGTCAGTCATAATGAAATTAGATTTTGCCCTTCACCCAAATAGAGAAAAACCTCACATTTTTATTTTCTTGTTCTATAAAAGCATGCTTATGAAAGGCAATAAGTAAGTTCTTGCAGTTCGTTGCTGACTCATATGCCAAATAGAATCATTAAATGAAATTGTTTATGAAGAGGCTGAATTCTAAGTAGTATATTACAGCTGTAAATATAAGCCAATGACTCATTCTATGCAATTCATTACAAATCTTCTAGGCAATCAAAATTCAATAAGATTTAATCCACTGATGTTCAATAAACATGTCAAAATAATGTTTATAAAAAATAACTAGAAATCATTATCCTTTGTCTACCAATGAAGGTACTTATTTAAGGTGAACTTGTCAAATCCAAGAACCCACTGTACAAGTTACATAATTATTTTGACTAATTCAAGGACCCAATTTGACTTCAATTTTTAAATCTGGAAACTAATTACTTTTCATTAGCATTAGCAACATTTCTGACTAGGATGTTTTATAAATGACTTTTCAATAGTTACTGGTATAATTACAATTCATATAACTGTTCAAGTGAGATTTGAATAGTCTTGTTTTAAGAAGGCTTAAACCTGTGGTGTTAGTACAGAAGCATTCAATACAACTGCAAAGAAAGCACTTCGGTGGTATAATCACTCCGAATTCCATGTCACATTTTCAATTCATTTTTAAATGTATAAATTGGAAGTGAGTTTGTTGGTATTGACCAAAACCACTTACGAAATCTGAAAACCTTAATTAAGAACAGCTCACCATGGTCAACGAACAAAATTTTAGAGAAATCATTAAATTTATACGAAAAAAATGAGAAAGAAAAAAAAGAGACACAAGAAGAAACAACTTAGTAAAACAGAAAAACATAATGACTACTTTAACTTCCGTGACAGAATATTACTATCTTAGAAGTGGTAAAAAAACGTAGAGACAATCTTTCCATACCACTGCCGGTGAGAACAGATTCTGCAGAGACCTTAATTTGCTATATTGCACTGAAGTACTTCAAATAACAAACTCAGACAGTGTAGAGTTTGTTAACAAACTCAGTGTAGACTGGCTATTGGCTACACTGAGCGGGTCAGCAAAACACAAAGAGTATCCTGACATTTTTTAACAGTATTGCTGAAAAATGAGTAAATAGCCTATTAACAGAGAAGTATGGGAATATATAATCTCTCCATGTCCCCTTTGGTTCTGAAAAAAATTTCATATTAGAATTTACTCCATAATTACAAAATTATTTGTGGACTTTGCAAAGTGATAAACATAGATGCTTGAAAGTGTTCGCTTGGCCTCAAATTTCAGTCCAGACTGTGCAATTTACTTCTAGGGTTACTGACAACTCCCTTCCTTTGCAGATCCTTGGGAATGAGCTCGGCAGAGGAAAGAGCTTATATTATACAAGTCATGTGCAAACAGGGAAGGAGGAAATTAGCAAAATTTAGTAATGTCAGTGATATCAGTCATTATAACAGTGATGCATAGTTTATTGACAGGCCTCCCTCAAGCAGCCAGGTCAGAAATCTAAATATACATCTCAGATTTTACAAATTTATATAACAGAAATCCAACACACTGAATTAAGCATACAGAGAGTAAAACAGGCCACTAAATCTCAAGCGCTTCAGCCTGCCCTTTGCAATTATGCTCTTTTTGCCCTTCACAAATTCCCGCACAACTCTGGTTTGAGAGCATCTGCAGGTCTGACAAAAGCAGACTCACACATATGGGACATGAGCAGTTTGTCAGTCCCACAGCCTGCATAACTCTCCATGGCAAAAAAATTTCCCCTCTAGTCTTCTTTCTGAGTGTTATCCATAATTATTGTTAAGTGGCATACATGATTAACAACTCTTCACAAGTGAAAGAATACGTTTAAACATTTGAAACCGCAATTTCTAATTTTTTAGTGACAGTCTTGGTCGTCCTTACATTTATTTTTGCTTACAATCAATTGATGTCCCAGATAACAGAATTTAAGAAGAAGCAATTAGCTAAGCAGGTATGTCCAGTAATTTGCTACTACAATTACACGTATAAAATTAGAAACACTGTTAACAAGAGCATATTATTAAAAGAGTAACTGGCATTGGCAAGAGCCAGTAATCATTTCTAGAATGCCAAATTTTGTGTGTGAGAAGTACAAACAGTTTTTATACTCTAACTGTGGAATAAGCAAATTAGCACATAGCTTGTGATATGACAAGGGCATATTATTAACTATTCTACTTTGTATTTTCCTCTTTCAATCTACTCACAGCAAATGGTAACTGTTAACATGTCAGCACTCACAACTAAATCAGATTCAATATCACATCTCAAAAAAATTTAGAACATAATTTCTTTGCTGAACAAGTTAAACAGTTCATGTGAAATTTAGTAAATTGTTCCAATTAAACAAATAAAAATTGAAGTCAAAATTTTTATTTAAGATATTTGAAACGAAACAGTTATCTTGATTTGGCATTTTCTTTTGTTACTAGAAGACGAAAAAGGAGTATTTTCCTTCCTGTGAAGTTAATGTTTTATATAAAGAAGCCAATTTTATGTAATGCTTCACTCATGTTGTCAATTTAAAAAAAAGTGTTTTCAAGCTGGTTTTCCAACTCCCTTATTTTGTCAAAAGTCAGTAGCAAAATGGAACTATCCGTTCATAACAACCATTTCAATAAAATTCAAGTTGTAAGATTTGAGTATGTGAAGATATGAATACTAGTAAGGCAGTGTGCCTTCTATCTTTTGATAAGTTATCTACATAACTGACTCTAAATCCAGTGTTTCTCCAGGCCACCAGACCCTAAACTATATGTTTAGGTAATGCAGCATCAAACATTTGCCTGAAGCAGTTCTCTTCAAATTTTTTGCTGGGACCCTGTTGAAGTTTGTTTTGGCACCAAGTGGCTATTCCAAGAAAAAAGCCTTCCACACTGAAGTTCAATATATTTGATCCTGATGTTGAATCTCTTTTTAAGTGATCAAAGGAGCTCTTAAAATTTTATCTTTTTCTTACCTGTTTTATATTCCAGAAAATATTACCCCGACTTTTAGAAGGGTATAAAATGATCAAATGCTTCCTTTCACCATCACTTCCAGAACAATGTATTACTCTCCCAGCAAGCACAGGGAGGATTAAAAATTTTCTCCAAATTACCTCATATTTGTATTACTCAGAAGGGTACTTTCTTTTCCTAATAGCTGCATCAGTTATTCCATAAGGTTCATTGTACTCATTAAGCCTGAGCACACTTTACACCTATAATCACAGTGTAAATCATAAGAATTATGAAAATGCAGACCGTTGACATTTCATAGACAAGAAAAAGCAAAATATAGGTGCACAAACACATTATTTTACAGTTAAAACCATATGTTACATATTAATCTTCTGATGGACTTAAAGGTGTATCTGCCATCATATAGCTAAACAAATTTAATTTTAGTTACTTTTAATTCGTCTATTTAAAGGTTTTGACCTTTGTAACTTATGCTTTACTAGAGAGTCAGGAGTAACCTTCTGGACTGCATTAAAAGTTTATTTAAGTAAAATTCAAGTGAGATATACTGTGTAAGTATTTCAAATTTTATTTGTACATTTTTTACACATGCCTAACAGATGTTACAATAACCTTGATTTTCTAAGCAATTTCCTTTTAATACAGTACATCCACTCATATAAAAATTAAATACTGAAATGTTACCAAAAAGGCATTTTTGGCGCAAAGAGCCTTTTAAAAATGCTTTAGACTGAATGAATCTAGGGAGCATGGAAGAAGGCAACAATTTACTGTCAAAAAGCAAACTCAGCTATGGCTCATGGTGCAATGTGTACAGAATCAATCAACATCTTTACTTAACTACCCTGTGTTCAAAAGCCATAAAGAGATGTCCAGGGAAAAGTAAAGAAAAAAATAGGGCAAACGTACACAATACTCCTCTCAGTGCTCTTTGAGTCTAACCTTTTTTGTTAAAGGCAGCTTGAATGAATTTTCCAGTCTTACCTTGAAGCCATTTACACTGTACCAAACACAGAACTCCTCACTACATTATACAGCTGCATGACTTGTGTTTCATAAAAAACCCACCCTCCCTTTGGTTTGCTTAGAAACCAGCTTCTACCAGGTTCAACTGATATTCTCTAATAATATAAAAATAAATAATGTTTATTACAGAATGGGTGCTAAATATATTCATCTCATACATTCATGTGAGGATGTGCAAGTACATTTAATCACTGGCAGACAAGCTTGAACTTTGTGATACCTACTTATTATCAAGATATGCTTATAACTGTACATTTGAAACAGAAAAATACCAAGTCATATTTCAGTACATTAAAAAAGAAACATAATAAATTACAGGAATTCAGTTAGAATAAGGAATAGTAGAGCAGTTGTTCTAAAGGAGAATTCTATGCAAACACGTTGTCACAGTTTAGGAATGGCCCTACCTATGTCAGTGCCCTCACTGAGACTCCCAAACCACATGCTGCTCTCTCATTTCCCCTTCCTCCTGGGCAGGATGGATTTGAGTATTGGAGACTCTAAAGGTGAAGATCATGGGTTCAGATAAGAACAATCTACTGGAAAGAGCAATGAGGTAAGAAAACAGTAACAGAAACAACATCAATAACAAAAGGCATAAGACAAAGAAATTATTTCCACAGAAAGCCCGCACAATGAACAAGCACCGACTGGGAACCTCTATTCCCCAGAAGAGAGAGACCATGACTTGAGGTGGTGTAGAATAACATCAGGACCTCAGCCATGCTTCTCCCAGCTACTGCAAAAAACTCATCCTTTCCTGGCAGAAACCAGGGTAATACCACCCTGAAATGTAAGATGTAAAAGCTTACATGATTTGAACAATTAAGACAAATACCAAAATTAATTTATATGGTTTTGAATATATTCTTAGCAAAAAAATAATTAAATTCTTGCTGCTTTTTAAATCCCTTCCTTAAGGTGTTGATGCAGAAAAATAACCCTGTGAAGCTGAACTACAAGTCTGTGCCATCATCATCTATGATTACACCTCTATAATAACAGTTACAGCCTTTGTACTCCTGTTGCATTATCTTGCTGTTGCTTGCTTGGTCAATTAAATTAAAAATTAGGACAAAAACTTAAAAAAATTAAATAAAAAGAACAACAGATCTCAGAAACTCATTTAGTAAAAGGAAAGTGTGTACATGTTTATAAAAATATAGCAAAAAATCTAAACTTTGAGTATTTGAATCTTCTTTCACATTAATTTAACATGGCTATGAACCTACACCACTAAATTATCCACCTCCAAAGTACATCTTTATAATATGAGTAGGTTTTTTGGCACATATGACTGTGACAATTAGGAGGGGTGCTTGGCCAGCTCTGCTGTCCAAGAGAGATGCTACCGAACTGCCAGGGAAGCTTGCCATTGAAAGTGAGACAGAAATTAAGTACTTCAGAGGATTCAATCAAAATACAGGGAAAATGCCCACAGCATTCAGTCACCTCTCTTTTAAAGAATTTAGAACAAACGTAAAACTGTTTAAATACACCTAATAAATTACATGCTATAACTATCTGGCAGTTNTATGCCAGAAAATCAGTGATATAAAAGATTCTCCACATGGTTTCCCTTCAAAAAGAAAAAGAAATCCAAGATACAATTGGAGGTTTTCTAACACATTTGGCTGTGTACATAGGAATGTGTTTTATTTTTTCTCAATTGTTACAATTTAGAACTGAGTGGAGGAAAAAGTAATTTGCATCTGGTTTTGTACTATACTTTTTTGTTCTTGACTCATTATCTGCTTTAGTTTCGCGCTATGTCTCACATATCCATGGAGGTGACACACTGAAGATACCTACACACATTTTTTGAGCCTTGTATATAAGCAAGATTTCCTTATTTTATATTGGTTAAATTGAATATTTTTGTTAAAAGAAACAGGAACACATCCGTCCTTTGTGAACTGCCTTGTTGCAAATTCTTTTTTTTTTCCAGGTCATTTCTTCAAATAGTGAAGATGTTTTGAAACTGAAGTTGTGTAACCAACCCTGTTGAGGTTCCCTCACAGCTTCTGTCACTAGATTCAACAGGCACATGCTCTATTCCATCTCCCAACAGCAAAAATACATAACGTTATCAGAGCCAGAGCACAACCATATGGAGCCTCGCACACCTTACCATTTTAAATAGCAGCCACTGAGAATCACTGTAAGCACAGTTGCACATACAAGAGTAGCTTCACCTATGAGTTACTAATTTATGCAACTATCACTTACCGGTTTTTAAACTGAAAACTGTATCTTGACACTCTCAGCCAGAGTGGTGATGATTCCTATCTAATACTAAAGTGTAGCAACATGAACTGTGAACCGATCTCAGCTTCAGAAATATTTAGTTCAGGAATAAAGGAGAAAAATAAAATAGATTAATCCAATGCAAAAGAAAGTAATGTACAGAAGTCAACATTCATATCACTTACAGAAAACACACATTCTTCTTCCATCCTTAAACTCATTTTTAAGGTCTAAATATTGCAACATTATTCTACTATGGAAGGGAAGGATCAACAGCCCACACCACCAGACACGCTGCTGACGTAGATTAATGACATAGCAGGACATACACACTGGGTGACATTTTTCCACTCACAACCCTGAATTTCCTGAAAATTATATATGCAAAAAATAGAAGTTTGGAATATAAATGTATTTGACACACACAGATTTCTGCTCAATTGCTGCTTGCTTCCTGTTGGTGCATTTCTTCCTTCAGATATTCTACTTGTAGTTAAGTTACTCACCACTGGATCAGGCATTTACCCTCCCGTTATTACCAGCCCATGTACACCAGCAAGTTGCTTAATTGTGCTTCCAAAATAACCCAAAAGGAAACTGGAACCTTGAAAGAAAAGTGACTGAAGAAAAGGGGAGCCCAAACAGCGAGAGAGCTCTACAGGCTGGCACCAGTTAACATCTCACTTTTTTGTTTCTTTAAACATGACCTTTCTTATCTTCTTTTTTTTTTTTGAGATCATCCCTGTCCTAGCATACTGTCTTGTCAGAGCCTGAAGTGCAGATGATCTGTATCCCAATTAACTTTGCATGTGATGAATTCCCATGATATGTAAGACTGATGCAATTCTTATGATTTTAATAATAATAATGCAACTTTATTGGCTTGTACATTTGTGAGGAAACTAATTAACTTTTAAATATAGTGTCTCCTTGAGGGAAAATAAATGTGTTAGAAACTGAAAAAAAGTTATTGTTCAGAGCTGCCAACCATGATGGAATGGGGCTGAAACTAATGAGAGTGAAGACAAACAGAAGCAACATTAAGTGAAATTTGGCTTTAATTCTGATCATATGCTTAGAGACTCTCAAAGTCTCTATCAATCCTATGAATGACTAGTCCTTTTTGAAAAAGACAAATGCTTTTTAACAGTACTAGATTGAAGACTACTAAATAGAATGCGGATAGAGCCACATATATGGACAACATACCAAACAACACTCTAAAGAAAAAAAAACCAACAAGTTTAAATATCAATTTTCATCATGTTTCATTCATTACATATTTGGTAACAGTTAGGTCCTCAAATATTTATTATACTCACATCACATACTACTAAAACTGTAGTTATACATTTAAAAAATACAAGTTAATTTCCAACTTACATGTAAAATCAGCAACACTGTTTCATAAAATCAGTTTCCTAAACTTAAATCCTTAAAAAATGTGGTACCAACACTGAAGAGTAATAAAACTAACAACAGAAAAAAATCAGCTAGACTTACAAAATTTTTTTGGTGGATGCAGGGGTAAGGAGGGTCCATTATAGGAACATATAAGGTGGAGCTAATCAAGTAGAGGTGTTATACCAGGCACAGTACAAACAGACCCTGCCCATTAACATACAATTTCATCCAAAATAATGGCTGCTGAAGAGGTGAAATATTGCTACCAAAACATACACAGCAGGTCAGTGGCAAAAGTCACAACTGCCCAGAGTTACTTGAATTCAAACTCGTGCTGTTTACAGGGACCACCCTCCTTGAACATCAAATGCTGCTGCAAGAACCAGCCCACAAAAAACTCACATTTAATCTTCTTCTATGCTTGTGTTTCATCAGCAACTACAACTTCTGCTCTAGTCACTGGCCTTCTCTAAAGCAGATTTGCACCAGTTCTACTTGCTGTATTCAAGTAACATAAATTGTTCTGGTAACTGAGGGCAAATAAAACAATTCAGTCCTAAATACTGAAGATAATACCTTAACTGCATACCAATGCAGAGATGTTCTGTTATTGTTGCCAATATTCCACAGATGGTACAGATTATGCCCCTGCAGTTTATGTCACCTAGTAGTACTGTTTATATTGCACCATAATCATGTCCTCTGCAGAAAAATAAGAGCAGATCCTGCAACACCCATACAAATACCTTCCAGCTATAACAAGACAACTTGGGATCATCAGTATAGTCAAGGTAGAAACATTCACAAAAAACAAAACAGTTTGTTCTTTTTTATACTGTAAATTTTCACTACTCAAAACTGAACCAATTTGGAGGACATAATAAATTTTTTTTGTCCAAGATAAAAATGAACTTATCTTTCACTCAGATTTATGAGTAAGTTGCACAAGTTGAATTTGAATTATTCTACCAGTCCCCTCATTTTGTTAATTAGATCATTCTTTTCAGGATAATCAAGTTAGAAAAATTAATCCTTTTCTTCTGGTAATTCAGCCATGGTAAAATGTGTATATACAGTGGGGAGCAGTAAGATGATAATTATTTAGAAAATCTTATATTCTTTTATGATAGAGAAGAAAAAAAAGAAAAAGGAAGTGGAACTCTAATGTAAGACTGATGATGTTATTGCTGCACAGAGAATCTATCAATTCAAATGGGACTCTTAAGAGTAACTCCACCTAAAATAATTTCTGGGTAAAAACTTGTGTGAATTTTTATTAAGGTTCCAAAGGGGGAATCAGTGTGAAAAACTTTTTGATGATTCCTGAAATGACAAAATACGCTCAAAAGTATAGACAGGGCTGCTCAAACATGTTATTTCTTCATGGAAGCACAATTTCCAAATACTAACCACATCCAGCGTGGGGTTTTGTCCTATTTCTAAAAAAATATATATCTATAAGATACAAACTTCTTCAGAGGCTTCTGTGTGATGACAATTCAATGTTTTAAATATACCTTGTTAGTAAGTTTGTGCACTGAAATGCACTGAAAACTGCAGCAGATGACACTAAGTAATTCTTGGAGACATGTTACAAGGAGACAGGCATTTAAAGGAAAAAAAGTGATAACAAAACACAAAGCAGAAAGTTTAGCTTTATCAATTAGATACTTTCCAAAGGTTACTTTTCTGTGCTGAATTAAGAGACTAATTAAGCTCGCTGTAATACAGATGACTAAGCATCATGACAAATAGCAAAACTGTAATGTCCCTTTTTGTCTAACTGCAACACCAAAATCTAACGACAGTTTGTGGGAGGAAGCACTGTTTTAATTTCCAGTTATCCATGTCTTTGAAAAGTTTTTGAAGTCTGTGCCCTGCTCCTTAATTTCCTAATGCACTCTGGAATTAGACTAATAATACAGAATTGCTACTGAAGTTTTCTGTTAGTTTTCTGACGAATTCTGTAGTTCAAGGTCACTCCTACAATTATATTTTCCTTGTGGGCAGGCACAGGTGCCTAGTTTCACTGTTCAGAAATATCATCTTTTTCTGGCCTGTTAGTGTCAACAAGTATCACAAAGTGTAAAGAGATGCTTGGCAAAGCTGTCACAATGCACGACCTTTCTGTAGCTGAGATAGCATTTGCAGTATTGCACAAGATTACCATCTAAGAACATGTTTATTTGGCACCTATTAGAAATGGGCTACATGCCATCTTCACAGATGGCTCTAAGTATTCACCACTAAACTATCACGTAGCTTTAGAAACGTGAGAGTCAAGGGCAGGGTTTCTCCTATGAGAACATTCATACGTTGTCACATTTAAGTTTTCTGCCATTGTAATTCTGCCGTGAGCTAAATTAACCTTCAAAGTGTGAAACCAGATTTTGCACACAGGTAAAGGAATACTTGTTAGAGTGACCTACAAGGAAAGAACATGAATTCAAATGCCTTGAGAATTTTCTGCCTACTGCTCACTTTCCCTCCAAGGGCTTCAAAAGCAAATCCTATCCTACTGTACAGATCAGAAAAAAAAAAAAAATGGAATGATATTTCCAAAGATGTAATGCAATCTATGGTGAGTCTTGGAAACACATGATACTGACACCCAGTACTGTTTATCTCCTATTCTAGACACAAAAATTTATCTGCCTCCAGCTGACTCACACACAAGTTGGATGCTGCAAAGAATTCAAACTTTGCACGTTTCCAACAACTTCTTGTCAAATCAAGTCTGTCTGCAGAATTTTTTTTCCCTGAGACTTTTAAATGGGAATTTCCTAAAGCTCCAATGAACAGAGCTTCATGATGACAGGCATTGAGTAGGACAGGCCAAATGGAAAAACATCTTGCCTAATATTTTAAAAAAACATAGCATTTGAGTTCACCTGGATATAAGAGCCAACTTAATTCTAACACTAAAGAAAATATTAAATAATGTTCACTAATGGTAAAACATTAAATAAGAAATTTTACTTTTTTTTTCTTACATAATACAGCATCAGAAGAAAGAAAAGGAAGATCGTAAGGTCTATTATTTGTAGGATGAGTTTGCCTGTGCTGTAGAATGAGATACCAAGACTTTCAAGCCAGCAATTTGCCATGAAAGAATTCAAAACAATGAAATTTGTAAAACAGGACTGGACTTTTTTTGTAAGTTTCCAAAACTAAGAGCATCAGTCTTCTGTTCTTTCTCTTGTTGCTGATATTTAGCAATCTCAGACAAACTGGGACTGCGCCTCCAGTCCCAGTCTGTAGAATTCAGGAAATGCTGGCCTCCCCAGGGAAGTACTTCTCACCAGTAGTTTGAGGTGCACTGTGTTAGAGACAGGTATTACAAGCACACCACGAAATGGGTGTGCAAATGCAAAACATTTGCACTCTTTGACCAACACCACTTCCAACAAGAGAAAAACAGAAAATCAATTTTAATTTCAGCAGCTTGTACCATACTAGCTTCTTTAAAATAAACATTTAGGTAGTACTGTGTTGAATTGATGTTTGCCAGAAAAAGGTTTTTTGCCCATGATCTGATTCTGGTGTTGTTTGGTGGAAAAATAATACCTAGTGGTATTAAGTCAGAGTTCAATGCAACACTGAATGACTGAAGATACCAGAGGACAACTACTGTATTTTAAAATATTGGCCACTGAATTTTAGAACATTTGACAGCAGTCTCCCTGTAATTAAGAAACGCAGTACTTTCGCATGGCTAGAGATACCATTTATTATTTTTACATATGCCACCAAACTAACATCAAAAATGTTCTGAAAGGTTGCTACTGATCTGTTATTTCCCTCAGTATGTTCATGCAGTATTTGTGAACTAATCAAGACTCCAATGTATGACTTTCTAATAAGAATGGGCCAATTAACTTAGACAATAAATTTCTGTTTGGTGACGGGTTCATTGAAATATTCAAAGTCAAAAATAATAAGCTTCAAATCTGTAATGGTGCAAGCTTATAGTTTTCCCAAAACTTATAGTTTCTCCAAAATTATAGTTTAAGGCACTTTTAAAAAGAGAAATCAAGAAAATTTTTAAAAAATTTAATCAGTAAACCAACTTACTAAAAATACATGAAAAGCGCACTCAAAATAGATTCCATATGATTCAGACAGTTTCGTATTGAAGTTTAGATATGTTTTAGTATTTATGCTATGGAGACAGCATTGAAAACACTGTAACAGCAAAACTGCATCAGATATTTAACAACATGGAATTGCAACTAAAGAGTATCATCTTTGTAACACTTGAAACCCATTGTACTGTTTGTCGTATCAGTGACAAGTCCTTGATACAAATCCTATAATAAATTATCATTCAATTAACAAAATGCAAACCAGCACCTTCTAGTTGATATTTTCCTACATGTATACCATAATTTCAATTGCAATTAATATATTCCAGTATGAAAGAAAATGATAGTTTGACAACAACTGCCTTTTTTCTCCTCTTAGACATTAAGAGAAGAATCTGATATATATGACCTGTGGACATGACTACATAATTTTATTCATGTTTCAGGAAAGTGGTGGTATTTACATACCACCACTCTAGCTGTATTATTTTAAAAGCTTTTGTGAAATTCAAGCACAGAATGTCTCATTGGCAGCTCTGAATTTTTTTTAATGCTTATCTGTTCCTTTTCAGTAGGATGTAATTGTCAGTTTTACTTCCTAAAGGGTGAACTGACAGCTCACCCAGAAAGTTCTGGGCCCCTTTGCCCCAAGGTCTATCCTTATCATACTGGTAACACAATACCTTTCTGCTACAGGGATAGTACCATAACAACTTGAAAGTGACACTACAGACCAGTGGGAGTTTCTGGGCCCTACTTGAATTCTGCTTACAAATATCCTAATTCCTTGGAGAACTCATTTCATTGCAGCTGCAACACAAACTGATAATGAAGAACCTAATTTCCTCCTTTCTTCTCTTTGTCAGTACTAGTTTTCACTAACTATGAAATCCTAAGTTTCCTAAACTGTGCAAATTGGACACTTTCAGATTGTTTTCAGCTGAGACAGCTTGGTCTGAGTGATCCATGACTATTTCTGGAGTGGGAAGAAATGTTTAATACAACTACGATACAAATTTCATGAAAAAAAACCAAAAAAACCCAACTGCAAATGACTATCAGGATATCAAAACTCATGTAATGGGCTTGCTCTGTGAAGTTGATACATTATTTTTATACTTAAATACTTAAATCTGAAGTAATCTCAAAACCCCCTCTTTTTCACATTAGGAAGAAAAAAGACTTCTTAGATTTTAGGTAAAAAAGACCTTATGATGGACATTTCTATCATTTTCAACCAGCTATTGGCACAAATATAAATAACTTTATCTTCTAAGAGGTTTCATGAACATAGTAACATTTACAATTATTCTTAACATTCATCTATAGAGTTCTAGACAGAGGAGATAAATGGACACTTTTAAAGAAGTGAGGATGACAGCCAGTTGTCAGGCTACTGACAGTATCTGTGAAGGATGGGGGCATGTGGACCAAAATCCAGTTACTGTTTCTTTTGAAGATGGCAACTTGAACTGAGTGACAAGCTATTAGGACTTCAGTGGTGCTTTTAGTACTTCAATAACACCAAAAGATGTGCTAATAGCATATTTGAAATATGATAGAAAAGTCTCAAAGCAAAGCAGCTTCTCAATTAAAGTGAAATTTCCTCTCCTTCAAGGGAGGCCAGTACAGTTTTTGGTGAATGAAACAAGTAAATGCATCAGTCTTTTAATGACCAAGTCATTACATAAGGTGACTTATTTTAAGAGTTTTCATGTAGGTTCTAAAACTTCAGCACTGGCTGAATTAAGCTGATGTTGAAGAGCTGGTACTGCACATTAAAATAATGTTTTCTTTAACACAAAAACTGTTAGAACTTTCTCCTCTTGTCATTAATCTGCACTGCCTACAACCTCAGTTAATAGCTGCCCTCTACCACTTCAGGAGCTGTTTGAAACATGACTGTAAAAGGCTTCAAGAGACCAAGACTGCACAAGTGTAATACACTGCTACAAAATATTTGGCTTAATTGGGATATGCCAAACTGGGGCTACTATTGTACTAAGAATTCCCAGAAAACTTATTCAACTAACCACATGGAATAGCAGTAAGTACTATTGAAACAGGACCCTAGTAGCATGAAATAAGTGTAAATGGGATGAACTGGATAGAATTAAGTGGGTTTAATGAGGCGATAAACTGAAATAAATTGTTAATCCTTATCCTTGAATACATGCACAATTAAAGGATAGACATAGACTGGAAAACATGTAGGTAACACTCAAGTATGGGTGGCTTCAGAAGACCTCAAACCAAACAGTCCCACAGAAGGATCAAGAGTGCAAGATGACTTCAGTCAGAATGATTAGCAATCTGTTAACCAAAATCAGACACTTCTTCAAGTGAAAATCACTGTTTAAATGAAATCCCTAAGCAAGATACCGACATAATTCTTATAAAGACAGTTGGAATTAAATGGTATTATTCAGTCTAGAACACGTCTCATGCAAATGCATGCATCAGGTGCGCATACATGTATGTCCACGTGCAAACCATATCCAAACATAAAAACTTCTACAATGAGAGAAAAGTCACATCTTCTACTTCTTATGTCTCAAATACACTTCAAAAACTCTTGGAAAATATCTCTCATGTAATTTCAAGACACAAATAAAAAAAATAATTCCCTGATGGCAAACATCAGACATAACTGAATTAGTGAAGTGCTGCAACACAAAAAATACTATCAGCATTCCTAAAAGTAATTCTGTAATTATCTGTAATCTACATCAATACTTTTAAAATGGTATAGTTACCTCAGAAACAGGCATGAATAGTTCTGCAGCTTATATCTGTTCATCATCTCCAGTTAACCGAGTCACTATGACTGGAATAAATGAATCCTGCTCTGTGGGCCAAATCATTAATCAAGTTTGCGATGTCACTCCATTTTTCCTTCAGTAGCAAACCAAACTGTAGACTCCAGGTTTGTAAAGGACATCCAGGAGGGTATCATAAGCATAAAAAATTATGACTTTTTAAAAGCAAACAATATAAAATAGCAAAGTAAGATATGGTACAGATAAGGCATATGGAAACTAGAGTACCATAAAAATAATTCTGCATCTCAACAATATTTTTGTCTTAACTTCTGCAAGATCAAATTTATCCGAGCTGGTTCACACGAGAATTTAATAATAAAAGTATTTTCTGGGTTTTTTTCCTATATAATGCCATCGCATCCTATTTAATGACTTTTCACACAGTTCTTAAAGCTACAGGTTGTGTTTGAATTTGTTTTACATTTGCTCTAACTCAAACCAGCTTTTACTAAATTTGTATAGGCAACAAACTTCTATTTTTTTTAAATAGATGTGATTTTTTTGTGTATGTGTTTTTGTGGTTTTAGTTTGGTTTTGCTGGGGTTTTTTTTGTTTGTTTGGGATTTTTTTGTTTTGCTTGAAAAAAAAAAAGAACCAGAAAAAGAAAACCAACAAAAACCAAAGGGAGTAAAAAAGAGAGAGCATGACAGAGATATCTGTCTTTTTAATTTTCCAAAACCAGAAAACTCCAAGATTCTTTCCTCAAAGGAAATATGATCTAGAGTTCATATAACACAATAACAAAAAGTGATAAATGCAAATACCAGAGGGAACAAAGTGACGATACTTTTCTTTTATGAGAAACTAGACAAAAATTCATGCAGATTCCTCAGGCATCATCCCATTTTGAGGTAGTTTGCTTTTCTGTTCCATTCTCCTACCCCACCCAAAGGAATAATTTGTTTTGAACTTAACTTTAAAATTCATATTAATGGGAAATCAAAGTAAGAGGATAATTTATGGAAGTTCTCTCTCTAACACAAATCTTGTTTAGGAAGATCAAGGGAAGAAGTAGACAAATATGTGGTCTTTGAAAGTGTGGATAAGGAGGCTAGCCCGCAAATCCAAAAGCAAAAGAGAAAACTGGAATCCACCTCTATGTCAGAGACCAGTCTTCATCCAAAAAGCAAACGTCCCCCAATATGACATGGCACTGTTAAAATTATTTTGTATATTAGTCTGAAAACTGGGAAAACAATTGTGGAAAATAATTTTTGCTATATCTTTCTGACCTTCCCTTCTCCTATTCTCTAGGGAACAAACAAGTAAGGAAATACAAAATAACATATTCTCTACTGCAATATTTTGGCTATGTCTCACAAAAAATAAAAATATGGTTCCTTTGATAGTGTTACTAACACCTACTATATATTAGATTTGGAGCAGAAGATCTGCTTAGTGAAACAGATTTTATGTTAGAATATGGTGCTAAAAAAGAGAGCATCTATAGTATCTCATTGGGAATATATATTTCACAAGAATAAGGCAAACTACCATTTCAAAAAAAAAAAATCAGCATTTACAAAGTGTTCCCCATGCCTAATAAATGTACAGTTAAATCTAATTTGCATGTCTTTATTTCTTTCCTGGAATTTCAAAATATGCCTGCCCATATCAATAACTACCAATGACTAGTGTATTATTCCTACTAACTTTTTCATAATTTCTCCACAAATTCACTACTGACCAAAACGTGTTGATCTAGAAATTTAGTCTGGACTGTCTTCATGTTACATACAAGCTTCAAAACCAGCCAAAACTCAAAGGCATCAGAGCAAGCAGCCACTTTGGTGCTTGTGGGGGAAAAAAACTCCATCATTATTTTGGACTTAAATATGAAATATTTTTCAAGGAAATCTGCTTCTATAAACTCAAGTCCATCACTGTTGATCTAATGAGTCCATGTCTCTGTATTTGGGGTGGTTGTCCAATTCAAACCATTACGGGTCACCTGTAATTAAACAGAATTAGAGAAGAAATAAAAAGAGACCACAACTTCATTTTTCTGTGTTACAGGAGAAAAAAGCCAGATGGAGATATAGAGGAAGAAATTTATTCTGTGCTATTCTGCTAAGAGAAAAAGTAATTCAGACAATTTCATAGGAAATCAGTCCCAGTGCACCATTTAATAGATTAGAAGCCTTTGTGTAAAACAGCATTCAATCTACTGTGGGTGTCAGGCTTAAAATCGAACAGGCAATTATACACATCTAATTCAGAAATAAATTATTCCAATTGCTTGAAAGTACCTATAAGAATGTATGCTTCATGGAATTCAAAGAAATTAATAAAACCCAAAAGATTAATGGAAACTTCAGAAAGACTAGGGAAGTTATACTGTGCTCTGAATTTCTATAGTGACCAGTTCATCTTTCCACTTCAGTTGGTTGCTCTGACAGTAAACATAATTTAGAATTAAATAAAAGAAGATGTATCAGGCCACCACTAACTAAACTTAAACAGCAAAATATTAAATTGAAGAATCTAAAAATCTTTGTTTATTTAAAATTCTTAAATCAAAAGGCTAACACAAAAATAATTCTCCCTCAGAAATTTTCTTTCAGCCTTGCGACTGCTAAGGCAATCCTTGACTTCATGCAGCAAAGGTACGAGGGAACAAGAGAAATTGCAAAGGCACAAACCAGGCCTCCACTTGTCACTGATTCAGGCTCCAGCATAATAACATTTTCTAAGTCTACAAGCCTTTAGTGCTAGGAAAAATTCTTTCCAAGTAATTCTGTCTTATGGTGGACCCTTCTAGAAGTGCTATATAATTCCTTTCAAGAAGGAGTGACAACAGTGTGGTGCTTTTGTTTGTTCTTTGAAGTAGTAACAATGTAAGGGTTAATCACTCTCATCTCCTGAATTAGGGAACAGTTGCTGTGCTTTGGGCAGAATTCCACTGTTGCTTTTGTAAATGTACTAATGAGCCATTGTCATAGTGGTGCCAACCTGGCATTAGCAGTCACCATAAATTTACTGCAAGAACACTGCTGTTTGTAATTAGCTCTTCATTACACAATCAGGCTGATTTAGAGAAGCTCTCATATGATTTGCTCAGCAAATGAAGCAATATAATTACACCTCAGTTGAAATCAACAAATTAGACTGCTGTTTGCAATTGGCTGTATTATATGCTGTTAGCATGCTAGCAATTGTAGGCCTGCTGTGGCCTTTAGCACTTAAATAAAGTAAGCATAATTAAAGTACTGAATATTTTTGAATTTGCAAGATCAGCTGTGTAATAGTCACAATCAATGCAATCCTTTTCTGCAATCAAAAAAGGAGCCAAGGTTTATATGCCTCAAACCCTCCATAAGCTTAAGCTTCCATGTTGATAGCACCTAATGATACATATAAAAAATCACTTTAAATTGCAGTGAGGATATAGTCAAGGGGGTCACCCTTTGCTTCATCCTGATTTATTCTGCAGTCAGCACTGAAGACTTAAGTTTATTCAGATAAAAATGAACAGGGAGATATTAACTATGCCTTTGTTTTTGCACATCATTAATAAAAGGAAACGTAATTTTTGCTTCTTACATTTCATAAAAGATTTTAGAAACGTCTTCTTCCCAGGTACATGACTTCATGGCAATATCTTGGATAAGTAAAAGCAACAGAGGACGCAAATTCAGCTGTTGAAATATCACAAAACGCCTAAATGGAGTGGTTAATCAACAGGAGTTCTTCCACACCATGATCACTTGGGGCTAAGCTGTAATGGGATACAGGGAAACGCAGTGCTCCATTTACATTCAGCTGTTTATAAGACACACACTAACATGGAGAAGCAAAACCATTCAACAAACATTAGACATGCAGACAGATAATGTGTGGAAAAACTCCTTGAAGCCAGCATGCTTAGGAGGACACGTCTGGTGTAATTATTTATATTACGCTACTCTAAGGGATCAGCTAGAAATTGGAATGTCTGGAAGATTCTATATTGATAGGCACTAAGGAGGCAAACCCCATAACAAGTCCAGTATTTGCTATGATGAGCCAGCTTGATATATTCACTGCAGCAATGAGGGGTGATTGACTTTTCCACTTTGTTTTGGCAAAACTTTACCAGCTACCCTCCTTTACACTCCTGGCAGGGCTACTACATTCCATTCTGTGGGGATTTGAGATTGTGTTAGCTTGCCAGGAGAGATGTCAAGTAGCTTGGTATTTACAACCCATATGCATGAAGATCCTACTTGAAAAAAAAAAATCCCAAACCAAAATATATTGACCAACAATGATTTGAGCTGTTGAGTATCACTAAAGCATATGTTTTTCATTAATAGTAAAAGGCCACAATAAGATATTTATCAGTGCAACTGGACAGATTCAATCCTCAGTGTTTGTCATTCTAGCATCCAACTGTGCAGGAAAAACTCCTGTATCATGCTGGTGGGTTTCTTTTTGTTTTGGTGTCTTGATGGGGTCTTTTGGATTTTTTTTTGGCTTGTTAGTTTGAGATTTTTTCTGTTTTGTTTTGGAGTTTTTTTGGGCTGGGGGTTTGGCAAACAGTAAATACAGTCTGCTATTTGTGGTCTGATCAGGGAAAGACAGTACTGTGCTACAATTTAAATGGTGACCTCAATGACTGACATGCTAAAGGATATTAAAATATTTGTGAGTAGGAAGATCAGAAAGAAGCAATGACTTCTTTTATAAATAGAATCAGCAATTCTATTTATATAAACTTCAGGTCAGGACACAGGACTAATGAATGATAAAATACACTAGCACACAGTGAAGCAAACTACACAAAGAAAACTGGATTTTCACTTTATCATAAGCAATATTCAATGTGTGTGAATAATTTCATGCAACTTCCATGCAGATTTTGAAGTTTCCTATATTCTGTATTTTTGCATAGGATTTCAGTAAGACAGACAAATAAGAATCACATCAAGACAAAAAGTTCAGTAAGAGACTGTTAAGAGGCACATCTGAAAGGAAAAATTGCACCGCCGAAGCATTGAGGGATTTTTGGGTTTAGCAGTCTTTGCATTGTTTGAAATGATCTACACTTGTCTCCAAACAATAAACGCACAACAATTTAGAAAAAGAGACAATAAAAGAAATTCACCTGGTCAAACAGCAAGGCATCAAAGCCTATTTAAAATAAGGTTACACTCTAAGTCAAATCTAAATGATTCAAAAAACCTTCACAACTAGAAAATCGAGTGTCCTACCTCACATGGGTAGAACAAAAAAGAAAAAAAGATGTTGTGGAACAGCTTGCAGAAGTATATATGCCTAATAATAAATTTTCTTCCAAAGAGGGAAGCTTGCCAAAAAGTGAGGCTACTGTATAAAACCAGTCAGACATGAAAAGCTCAGAAATCTTTGCATATTCAGTGGCATCTGCATCGACTGTAAAGAAGTTTGTGGTGATTTTCACATTACAACTCCCACTTAGCACAGATAACGGTGGAAGATCTGTCTCAAAATTAATCACTAATAAAAGAAGCTATAAAACAGTCGTAATACAATCAGTATCATAATGTCAGAAGCAGAGGCTATCCTGTGTGGGATTTAAAGGAACACTAACATGAAATGGCTGAACTGCAGCTCCAGTCCACAACTATCAATCAGCATTTGGACACTAGGGGAAAAAAAATAGGTAGCAAATATAGCCTCAGTATTTCAAAAGAGTGTGTTTGCAGGATCTGGGCAACTACAGCTCCTAAAGTCTGACACCAGTATCAAGAAAACTGACAGAAAGTGGAACAAAAAACAGAATCAATGCACATATGAATCATATATCATACTATAGTATCTATACATTGTTTTTACCAAACATAAAAATAGGAAGCAACTGAAATATCAGGGAGGGGAAATTCCTTTCTTTTGAATTTGAAAGAATTATTGTCTAATCACAAGATTAATGATAGGCAAATGCTAGTTTTCACATCAGAGCAAAGACAACACAAATTCCACTGCTTTTCAACTTACACATATATGATTCAGAAAGGAGTTAATAGTGAAATTACATTCCTTTTGCTGACAAAACTCTCATACAAAAAATACAAAATACTCTCATACAAAACTCTCATACAAAAAATACAAAAGAAAGACTAAGTTCTTCCATCAATATCTGGATGGCTAATGGATTTCAATGCAGATCAACAAAATAAGTCACATGGGAAAGGAAAGGCTAACTTCAAATATGTGTTAGAGCTGAACTACTGAACAGAACTACTATACAGAACTACTGCACTACTATACAGAAAAAATATTGACAATAGATATAAATAGGCATCTCAGTGGAAAAAATACCTTAATCTTCACTAAGAATCAAAATAAGAATCAGAATGCAAAGAATATATAAATCCACTCAAATCCATTGTGTGCCCAAATCTTTAGTAGTATCTACAGCACTTTCTCTACTGCCACCCAAGATATAAGACAGATAAAAACAGCAAAAGGAAAAAAAGAGATGTTAGAAATAAGTATTTCTGAAACAAGGAATGATAGTAATGGTAAGCAAACCAACACTCTTCAATGTAGAAAAGAGATGACTGAAGGCTGAAGGCAAGCCTTATGTGTGAAACCATGAATGACAGACAAAAGGTAGAGTGACAACCCTGCTTTTGTTTGCTGATTCTCATTTTGGAAGAACTGGCAAGTAGGAAAACAAAAGCAACTGAATTAAACAGATACTTGTTTTATACCACATGTATTTAAAAAACCAGAACTCAGTGCTACAAAGCATTGTTCAAAATAATGACACAAATTTCTAGAAGGAAAAGGTACCAAGTTCTAAAAATAAAGAAATTCAGCCTCAAAAAGTTACTAAGCCACAGACTGTTGAACAAGTATTTAATTTAAACACCGTTCCTTTTTTGACCCGTTCTACTCTCTCAAAAACGTTTTATCAGCCTTGTGAAAAGGGGATGCAGTGCATTGGTCTGACAGTAACACATATATTCCACCAGAATTAAGAAATAACTGTGTCCCAGATACCCAGTACCACTTTAATGATAAATAACTGTTATTTTTGGCCAATGATATCCAGTCACCTCAAGAGCAAAAACAGAACAAGAAACTGTATGAAGAGTGCTGATTTTCTGTGGATACTCAAAAGGGGAAAGCATAGGTTTTTTTGGTTTTCCAGTTACTTCAGAATAAATGAAAGATCTTCAAAAGATCTACTTTTTTGAAAGATCTTCAAAAGATCAAAAAGATCTACTTTTTGCTATCTATAAATCTGGTTAGTACTCTTGTTTTTATAATTTTTAGGTTAGATCATTACAATAAAGTCAAATTGAACACTGCATCTAGTACTAAAGAGAGCTTCATTTATCATGATGTTGTACTGTAAAGATTACAAGCAAGTGGAAAAGTGAAGTCAACAATTGTTTTAATGTGCTAATTTAAGGTCTGATGTGCATGACGACCTGTTTTGAGCAAAATTCAAGTTCTGAGTATACTGTTCATATGAGTACAAAATACATACAACAGCTGATCTTGAGAGTGTGATAAAAAGACCACTTCTGTGGGGATAAATAGTTTACAAAATTCAAAAAGAATAATGATGATGATAACATAAGCTTATACTGTCAATTTTACACTGGCTGGTGACCATTACATCATGGAGGGGGGAAAAAAAAAAAAAAAACCCAACAACTTTCTCCCTTTCATCTCATGAGCATTTAGACATTTGACTCTAGGAAATTTTAAAGATTCTAATATATCTTTATTAGGTGATTTATATGAATTAAAATCTGTATTTCCATTTGCTATTTTTGTGCACTTGTCACAAATATAACAGCTCTTGATAAATTCACTTCACTACAAGAAGCTGTTATAATATTCCTCAGGGAAGAAGCAAACATTCCAGAACCTTTTAAAAACTCAGTATGAAAAACAATCAACTTAATACCTTTGTAAGAGTATGCTTTCTTTAAAATCCATCTGTAATAATACTGAGTTTCTGATAAAACTTGTCTTAAAAAGACTCTAAGCATTTAATACAAGCAATGTGCTATGAAAGTAGTTTTGTACAAGTACAGTCTAGAGACTTTTGCAAGCAGCTTTGTTAATTAAGCCAGTAATACATCCGAATACCCACAGTGGAAAATATCCAGCTGTGTTTAGGCATTCCAACCAGACCTGGCAGATCTTAAATTTGCATATTCGAGATTTACAAAAGATAAAAAATTACAAGGGGGGTGTGTAGGGCAAAGGGGTTGTTTATTTTGCTTTCCACTAGACTCTAATGCATGCAGATTAGCAGGGATAAAAAAGTACTTTAAAATCAATTAATAATAAACTTATTTAATAGACACAAAGACATATATAAATTACACAAATAAAATAATGATGAATACCATTAAAAATATTGCTACTTTCACAATCAAAAACACTTTTAAAAACAGTAAAAAGTATCTATGCAATCCTAACATAACTATTAAAAGAGAACAGTTTGCTACCCACAGATTTGGTTTATGTCTCAATAAAGATGAGGTCAAATAAAAACACATACTTCTAAGTGGACCTAGGGACACACAAAAAGCTGAGAAAAATGTTACAGACCTAAGAGCTTCATATAATAAAAATAGAGTGTGTATACTGTGAACTTATCATGAAAACACTGTCTATGCAAGAACAGATGTAAAAGTAGTAGAAAAAACCATAAACACACACAACATGTTAAAATTCTGTTTTTATTTTGTACTGTATTCTTTATCAAATAAAAGGGATAGTAAGTTATAACTACATTTCCTAGCACCTCTTTTTTTCCTTTCCGGGTAATTTCACCCAGAAGGTTTAAGCTGCTTTTATTTTTCAAGCACACAGAAGTTTCTCTGAGGTCTCTCACAAAATGTCGCCAATGTGATACTATGTTTCCATTCTTTATCTCTCACAGTTTCAGGTCAGAAATAAAGTAATTTTCTCCCAGTTTCCTATCATAAAGAAAGTAATTTGCATTAGCACTTTTGGTTGTCATCTTCACAGTGCAAACAAAACTGCTAACTAGGGAGGGAGGTGGCATGATGCTTCGATATACACTACTGATTTTCACCTCCAAAAATTAAGTTTGACTCATGTTTCATAACTGGAATAAATTTAGTTGCCTAGGTCATGATGATTTATCCTAGGAAATGACAAGACAAAATGAGCAAAACTCTCTGACCTAAGGAGTCCAGGAACTAATGTCTGTACACAGCTGAATGGGGAATTAATTGAAATTGAATGAAGTTTCCAAACCATGATCCAATTCTAACAAAAGTGCTCTAAGAAGTACTGAGACTGATGGCATACACATTGACATTCATGCTCTAGAAGGAAACTTTAGGAACCCACGCAAGAGCATGGGATTAATAGTGCACATTAGCATGAAACATGAACAGTTTACTGCTTTAAGTGATCATTTCCTACTTGGAATACTATAGTTTTGGGAATATATAATGTTAGAAAATTTTGCAAGCTATTTCCATAGAAAACCATAAGCATTTCTAACAAAGTTAAGCTGTTACACAAAATGAGAAAGGAATTAAATAATTCATGAAGAGAAAAGCACACCTGCCTCACATAATGGCAACCTTCATTCAGACTGAGGCATTGTTTAATATTTGAGGTATTGCTACTAGTCACCTTTAAAAGACACAATTAATATTAATTGTTAATGAGGCAACCCATTTCTTTTTCTTTTCAATGTACTCTATAGCAATTCCTACATGCATCAGTTGAGACAGGAACCATACTAGACATACACAGAAACACATCTCAAAATAGTTCTTGCTTCAGAGAGCCTGTAGCTGACTGCAAAATCATATGACAGGATAAAATGATAACTGAAGAAAGGGGGGAAAAAAAAAAAAAATGGTGTTGGAGCCTCTCACACATTGGCATTTATTTTATTTTACCTTGCTGCTGCAGGATGTGCATCTGTTCACTTGCTAGGTACTTGAGTACATCTAAAAGCATTTTGAAGAAATATTTAAAATGTGATCTCAGCAATAGTTTAACAGTATGTTTAAAAAAAAAACCAAAAAGGTTTTCCTTATTTCATAATTTCTGCCTTTTCTGGAGGAACTGAGAGGTTTTGCTGCTATTATTAAAGGGCAGTTAAGAACTACCTAGAACACAAAATGTCTCTAAAAAAATTAAGATTAATACAGATGCTGTGCTCTAAATTTCAGTAGATAATTTATTTAAAAACATTAAAAGACAAATTTGAGTTAATGACTAAAATAAGAATAAATTCTGAGATACAAGAGCAATTAGGCTTAACTAAGTCAGAGGGCAGGCAAGACAACTGTACCCATATATCTGCTGAATACAGACTTCTGCTAAAATTCTGTTTTCATTTTGCCTACACACGCCTCTCACATGTCACACCTATGCAAACACCTATGAGTTAAAGACTGCCTCCATCTCTAGCATTACTGAAGCAGTGATTAAGGAGCAGATAGGAGTGGAAAGGAAGAAAACCTTTATTTTGTTCAAAGAAATACTTTTTTTCTCCTCTAACTTGGTCAGGTCAGAAGCCCTTAGCACTCCATTTCCACATGCACCATTGTAACATCATTACAGATTAAATTAAACACAAACAATCCCAACCGAAAACCAAAATGAGGATATTCTTGGATATAAGGACACAGCTTTAGAAGAAACTACACAGAGAACATAACTTTCAAGAAAGGAAGGCAAAAGAGGTTAACAGCAAAAGACTACAGTGTCTGAACAGCTAAAATCAACATTCACCTCCCAAGGTAAATGGGTTGTTCAATGCCACAGCAGCATACTCCAGATGTGTGACCACATTTAATGCAGAAATTATACTTGATCTGCATGTTAGAAGTCTGGTAGATGCTGTATAGTTTCTTGCTCAGTGTTCAAAAGAGCACTACATTACAAATTACAGTATAATATGAAGATTACAATATAATATTAATATAAAAATATAATATGAATATAAAATGTACCATGTATCCAATAAACATAATTAATTGCTATAAAAGTATGTGCTTTAAAAGTTAAGAAGATTTTTAAAGTAACATTAATGGTCTGAGATGAAAGTTAAGCCATGTCAAGAATTCTTCATGCCTTTTTCACTTTCTTGCTTTAGTTATAACATACAGTCAGCTTAAATCACTCCTGACAATACTGAGGAAAGGCTGCAAGAGCAGCAGTTAGGAACACTGAAAACACACAAATACTTTATTGCCACCCTGGGAACAATTTGTGCCCGATACTAAAAAACAGTAGAGTTCATCACACCACAAGACAGTCCCAGACTGACTGTCACCATCAAGAAACAAAACTGGGGAAGGGCTGGCAAGAAGGGGAGAAGTGAGCAGAGCCTGTAGCGAAGCCTTTATTGGGGCAGTGGGAGCTAGAAGAGCATTCTGAATAACTGGTTCCCTTTTTCCTGTACAGATAACTTTCCTGCTGATCTCTACCATATGCATTTTACATTTTAGCTGCAATGCACTACTTTTTAGAAAAAAAAAACCCAAACAAGAGTTAAAGGAATTTTCATAGTGAGAAAACATTGAAAAAGTTATGACTGGGTTTAATGATCAAGTGCACCAAGTCGAAGTCCTCTCATTTACTTTCTTTCTTTATAATGTAATTTATGCTATGATGCAATACTGGTATACTGACCAGTATTGCCAATGTGTCCTGAAGTGTCACTCTTGGTATCACTCTTCAATTTATGGAAAGGTTAAGCAGTTTAATAATATAGTTGAATAATTCTATTAAAACCACATTAGGTGCTCAACTACAGTTCTGTGACCAAAATAACCTTATCATTTTAACTCTTCAGTCATAGTCTACTATTTTAATGATTTATCAAATTCTTTTCAAGCCTAACTTTTATGCTGAGGCTAGACATAATCTGAAATAAATCACTAATATAATGCCAATAAGGGCAGCCAAGTTAGGGAAGCAACTTGCTCTACAAAGCTGCTGACCTTCCACTTGATGTTAGGATTGTTGACCTTCCATTGATTCACCCCAGTGTTTATCCTGCATTAAACAGTAAAGGAAAGCCATTTAGAAGATTGATTCCTTTCGGTGTGGGCAGTTTTATCAGTACAAAAGCATTTATACTGTTAACATTTTTCCAAAACAAGGGACTTGCATAGCTACTGTAACAACAGTACAGTGACCCTCAGGGTATTATAAATTGCAGGGAAAATAGCCTTAAATGACTTAATTGTGCTCAGCTTAGGCTGAAGAAAAATGTATGTCTTGCCTTAGCTTCTCTAGTGACCTACCTGAGGCATGCCCACCCAAAATACTTCTCTTACGGCTTGCAACATCCACAGAATAGAGCTTAAAACAGAAGTTAAAATTGCAGTGGCCATTAAAACATAGGGAACAGAGGAATACTTGGTCATTCACCTAAGAGCTGTATTCCCAAGACAGCGGGTATTCAACAGTAATAGAATACAAGCATAAGGGGAACACACTAAACTTTTACAACAAACTGTGCAAAAGCAATTTAAACTTTGCTCATTATTCATTGTTTGTGTTGTACCACTAGAGTATACCACACTTTACACGCATCTTGTTTTCCTTGCATCCCACAGCCAACAAACATTTGTCTTACTGTTCAAACACTGGAGTCGTTAACATGTGCTTTGAGACACCACAAAGTGAATGTTTTCAATTGCTGTGTGATAATCTGCTGGCAAGGCAAGAGATCCGATCAGAGCGCCAGGGAACCGTGTACAGGTTTAAAACACAAAACAATCACAAATGCATGCAAATCTCGAGGCCCACCTGAGAATGTTCCCACAGCAAATCTCTTTTCCCAGCTCATATTATGTTAACAATAAGATGTTAACATAAGATGTTCTGTGCCTGTGGAATATTGCTGGATACCAACAGCAGCGATACTTGCTTGGCATGAAGCTTCTCAAATGCATAATCTTATCTGCTGGGTTAGCATTCCAGCTGGCTAGAGGTACTTCTGAGCAAACTGGTGAATGAGATGCTTTCTTTGGTATGAGACTGTCATATAAATCAACAGGAATTTTAAGGAGGCTAGGTTCATTTTGCTCAATTAGATAAGATATTGTTGGCTTCCTGGTTGAAAAATGATTATGAAAACAGACAAAGTCAGTTTACTACACTGTCAAATTTACTGCCTGATATCAAAATACCATACAGACAAGAATTACTTTGGAGTTAAATATGCTCACAGATGTCCAATATCAAGAGAAGAAAACCAAGACAGATCTTAGAGACAATTAAAAAAGCTACAAACAGGATTAAGATATTAAAATCCTCTCTCCCTCTAAGACGTGACCCAATTAAAAATAAGTTTCTTATACCAGATTGCTCAACAGAAAAGAGAGAACTTCTGAATCTGTTTCTCAGAAATTAATTACATTTAATTGTTTGTTCCACTTCACTTTTGCTCAATTCTACCATTCCTAAACCAGCAGAAGCCACTGTCCTTAGCTATACTGATCAGACACCAAACACCATTTATCAAAAGCAGCCATTGCTCACTAACTTTCAGCATAAAATTAAGATGCTTTTTCTAACAGAAGCCCACTGACAAACAGAAACAAACAATGTAATCAACACAGGAATCAATGAGATGTATTATTCTCTTTTGTTCTTCAAATATTTTTCTTTTTATTTTTCTTTTTTTTAGCTCTCAAATGCATCTTGGAACACAGCCAGCTAGCCCTATGAACTCAAAGAACAGAGGATGAAAATCATGATGCTGCATTATATGCCTTTGCATGTATTCAGGATATAATCCATATAAATTATGAAATTAGAACTAAAATGGCAAAATACACAACATGAAAGTAACAATACTATCTTGATGCTTTTTTCTAGATGCCATCTTATGCAATAGTGCTCCCTACAAGCTGCCTAACAGAAAAGAGACAAGAATGAGATAGATCTATATATAGCTGGAAACACACTTTCCTAGTGCAATGATTGCAAAGACAGTTTATTTCTTCTTGTTTCCACACAATAAATTCCTTACTTATGTTTCACCCTAAGTTTATTTGCTTTTCATTATCATCACTTGCACAGATTTTTTGTTCAATTTAAGAAGGAAACTGGCAAGATGAATACTATACTCTCTTGGCTAATTCTTCTAGCTTACTCTTCCTCATACATAATCAATCTACTCTAAGCCTTTCCCTGTAAAACAGGCGATATACCACAAAATAACATGCCTTCTGGGATAAAGATTACATCACTGACTTTTTACCTTAACACATCAATCACTCCACTTCAATTCTCCTTGACAACTACTAGTCCCCTAAAGCCACACAGAAAAACAGTGAAAAACAGCATTTTATGTCATTCCAGACCTGCTTCATCAGAGACCCAGAAACGAGCTGCTTTGATTTCTCGTGGCTTAATCTAAGTATTTTAATTAGCCACAGCATTTTCTGAGTCTTACACAAAGAAAGAAAATCGTATTTCCAGGTCATTATTATGAATTGCATTACTCCATTTCTTTCTGCATTCACTATGCTTGGCTACTTCTGGGTGCCATCCAGGCAACCATCGCTTTTGTGACACATGGCAAGGAAGCTGCTGAACTCCTCATCAGAGATACTGACCTTGGTCCTGAAGCAACTCAGTTCTATTTAAACAATAGTGGGTTGACCCTGGCTGGACACCAGGTGCCCATCAAAGCTTCTCTGTCACTTCTCTCCTCAGCTGAAAAGGCCAGAGAAAACATAATGAAAAGCTCATGGGTCAAGGTAAGGACCAGGAGAAATCCTTCACCAATTATTGTCATGAGGAAAACATTCAATCTGGAGAAATTAGTTTAATTTATTATCAAGCAAACCACAGCAGGGTAATGAGAAAATAAAACCAAATCTTAGAACACTTCTCCCCAGCCCTCCTTTCCCAGATTCAACTTCAGTCCTGATTTTCTCTACCTCCACCCCCTAACGGCATAGGAGACAGGGAATGGAGGCTGCACAATCAGCTTTGGCTCAGGCACTCACTCCTTCCTGCTCATAGGGAGGACTTATCACACTCTTCCCCCATTCCACTGTGGGGTCCCTCCCATGGGAGACACTCCTCTACCAACGTCCCCAGCCTGAGTCCTTCTCATAGACTTCAGTTCTTCAGAAAGTGCTCTAGCATGGGTCCCTTCCATGGGATGCAATTCTTCGGGAACAGACTGCACCAGTGTGGTATTTTTCCATGGGGTCACAAGTCCTGCCAGCAAAACTGCCCCACTGTGGGTTCTTCTCTCTATGGGTCCTGATAGGACCATGCTCCCCACTGTGTTACAGCACCCTTTGCCATTCCCCTGCCTTATGGTGGGGCTCCTTTTGGTACATCTCTGCTCCCCCATGGACCTCCATGGGCTGCAGGGGCACAGCTGCCTCACCATGATCTGCACCATGAGCTGCAAGGGAATCTCAGCTCTGGCATCTGGAGCACCTTCTGCTCTTCCTTCTTCCCTGACCTTGATGTGTGCAGAACTGTTTCTCTAACATATTCTCATTTCTCTTTTCTCTGGCTGAAACTGCTCTTGCAGTTAACTCTCTTAATCCCAGGGGCACTACTTCCAAAACTGATGGGCTAGGCCTTGGCCAGTGGCAAGTCCATCTTGGAGCTGGCTGGCATTGGCTCTGTTGAAGCTGGGGGGGAACCTCTGGCAGCTTCTTCCAGAAGATAGCCCTGTAGCCACTCCCAGTACCAAAATCTTGCCACTCAAACCCAAATACAAACATGAAAGAGAACATCAAATGCCTGATTCATTACTTTTCAGTAATATTTCTCATGAAGGTGGAGAAAAGCAAGTGCTGAGACAGTTGGGCCTGTTCAGCCTCAAGAAGGGACAGCTGAGGGGGCACCTCATCAATGTCTGTCAGTGTCTGAAGGGAGGGTGCCAAGAGGATGGAGCCAGGCTCTGCTCAGTGGTGCCAAGCAATGGGAAAAGAGGCAATGGGCAGAAACTGCACAGGAAGTTCCACTTGAATAGAAGAACAGCTGTACTGTGTGGGTGACCAAGCACTGGAACAGATTGTCCAGAGAGGTTGTGGACTCTGCCTCACTGGAGATATTTAATAGCTGTCTGGACACAATCCTGTGCCATGTGCTCTAGGATGACCCTGCTGCAGGGAGGTTGGACCAGATGATCCACCGTGGTCCCATCCCATTTTGTGATTCTGTGAATTGTGCTGCTCAAAGCCTTAATGTGTGTTCTTCATACAGTGCATTTCTGTAACTCACTTAAAGGAGGGAACTAGCCTGCCACAGAAGAGGCATGCCTATTTTAGCAATTTTAGAACAACTCATTCTTTCAAAAAAACCCCCACACGTTAAACATCTTATTTTTTACATTGACAAACCAAAAAAAGACTAATTGAATTTAAGAAAAATGTCCAAAAAACTATTACTGGTTTCCTTGTGTAATAATTCTAAGAACAACAGAGATAAACAGTACATATATCTGACAACAATCCACAAAGTTGGATTTGAACATTCAATAAGAATCTTTTCATGGCAAGAATGACTCAAAAAGCATTACATAGTACTTTTCCCAAAATGGCTTGAATAAAACAGTCAATTAAATAACTAAGCATGCTACTTGTCAGACAGCCAATATTGCTCAAAATTCTGGACTTGTTTTTCTGAAGTATGTATCTGATTTGGAATACTAAAGTTACTATATTGTTTATATTTATATCTAATACTTAAGTAATTCCATTTACACTCAGTATGTATGTATTTCTAACAATATGTTAGAAATATTGTAGCAACATCTATACACCACATACTAACTAGAAAACTAGAATAACCATATCATTCCTAAGCTCTGTCCAGCTATCTAAAGCAGATAAGAACTCCAGTTAAACATTGTATTTGTGTATAAGTATACTCAGGAAAAACTGCTTTTACCTTTACAGCAGATGTGAACTTGCTTTTAGATGTGTGATTGATACTTGATTAATAATAGAATGGTTTGGGCTGGAAGGGACCTTAAATATCATTCAGTTCCAGCCTCCTGCCATGGGCAGGGACACCTTCCACTCGTCCAGGTTGCTCCAAGCCTCATCCAACCTGGCTTTCAATACTTCCAGAAATGAGGCATTCACAACTTTTGGGCAACATGTTCCAGTGCCTCATTGCCCTCACAGAAGGAATTTCTTCCCAATGGAACATCTAACCCTGCCCTCTTTCAGTTCAAAGCCATTCCCCTTCATCCTATCACTACCTGCCCAGGTAAAA
Organism: Leptocoma aspasia; assembly: GCA_013399835.1. Taxonomy (NCBI): domain Eukaryota; kingdom Metazoa; phylum Chordata; class Aves; order Passeriformes; family Nectariniidae; genus Leptocoma; species Leptocoma aspasia. The sequence continues at coordinate 455,036 of VXAX01007759.1, read as the reverse complement.
AGACCCTCTCCAACTCTCTTGTAGGCCCCCTTTAGGTACTGGAAAGCTGCTCTAAGGTGCCCCCAGAGCCTTCCCTTCTACAGGCTGAACCCCTCTAAGCCTGTCTTCATATGAGAGGTGTTCCAGCCCTCTGATTCCACAGTGAGAAATTAAGAAAAATACTGCTGATTCATCTTAAAGCACAACCTTATGTAGCAAGATAAAACTCAAGAAGCAAATGCACCCCAAAATTTTAAATAAATGTATCAGAATAAATATATGTTCCTGGTCTTGATTTTTTCTGTCAATCATCCTTTTCTGCCATGATCCCTGTGTTTCCTGCAAAACAGATTCTCATTCTTGTCCCTTAGCTCCCTGCAGATTGCACTGATCAATATCCCATCAATAGACATTTTTTCGATAATAACTTCACCATCATCCTTATTCCTTTTTCTCAGCTACTGAAATCTGGAATCATTCAGGTTCCCTGGGATTTGGTATCACATTCCATAGCTGTGAAGGGGTTTACAGGTTCAGGGACACTGTGTTTTGGACAAAAATCTAAAAGATCATGATGTTAAAAACACAGCCTAAAGGAGGAGAGTGAGAACAGGAAACAGAAAAATTCTGGTTTTGCTCCAATACCTGTCTCTTCTATATAAGCAGGAATGTAACTCTGCTTACAGGATTCTGCTATCTTTTTTGTATTTACCTTTTAACAACAAGAATGCATATGCATTTAAGCAGCTTTACAGAAACACTGCAAGGATGCATAACCAAACACCCACACATGCATCTGCAGTACAACTTATAATAGCAAGATAGGTTAGAGTGACACCTTAGAGTTGAAAATTATTTTATATCAAATAGTGTGCAGGTAAATTATTGTACCCTGACCTGCCTCACAGCTTACGCTGCTGCTTCAGTAATGTAGGAGTGCCACACAAGTTACAATTTTCACACCGTAGAGAAACTACTCTGAAGCAGCCAGTATGCTGGAATAGAAGGTGACTCTATCCTGAAATAAAATATCATCTACCTAAAGAAAAATTGTTTGGGGAATGAACTGAAAGTGAACTGTGCCACATCTTTTCGAAGATTTCATGGTATGGAATGCAGATCTTTGGGGTGAGGTGGGGAACAGGTGGGCTTGTTGGGGGGCAACTGTTCTTGGGCACCTGACAGGTTTCTTTTTTTCTTTTCACCTAAAGCATGTTGCTAAAATTCAACTCAGTATATGCCAGCTTAATTGGACAGTCTAAAAGAGATACAAGCAATTTAATCACAGATCTTTTTCTGCCAACATAATTGATTTATACTAGGACAAGATCATCCCTCCTGCTACAGGAACTCTAAAAGTTCCCAAGGACAAACAAAGCCCACTACAGCACATCGAAATGCAAGTGATCGTTCATATAAAAAAATGAAGATGATCGTGACCAACAAGTATGCTAGAATAGTTTACCATTTAATAATTGCACACACTGTTCAGAATTTCAGACTTCTTTGAAGGGTTCCCAAATTCTACCCTATTGAAATAAAGGAAATTTGCTTTTAATTTAATTTTTATAACAATTTTTTCATTCATAATCAAGGCATAGCATTTTAAAAAATATTACTTTTGTTAGGTACAGCTTAACTCTCTGCCCACTCCATGAAGAAACCAAGTTGAAATAGATAGCACTTCAAAAAACTAAAATGAACATGGGACATGAGAAAGACAAAAAGGAATCAGCTCACAGTTCTTGCTGAAGCTCTAAATTCAGTTAAATTACCTGAACTAGCAACACTTACAAGACTGTACAGAAATAATCAATTCAGTTCAGAAGTAATAATCATCAATTTCTTTCAAAATTTAATCACCTCTACTTCAGGAGTACACACACAAAAAAGGCTCCAGCATAATTGGCACCATCAACCTGTTTTACGTTTCACACCCTTACATTCACAGCTGGCACACAGATTGTCACTCACTAAGAATATGTTTAACTTCCCTTCAAAGGAAAAAACACACCACCAGGAGCTATGTTTAAAAAGGATATGTAAGGTCCTGTAACCAACACACTGACTAGATGCACGTATCTGAATTCGGCCCATCGTATCAAAACACTTCAATGCTGTGTTCGTGTATTATTACAGTTTGTAGCACAAAGCTTGTTTTCTCATCATTAATATCAAACTGCCAATACAAAAACACAAGAATGAGGTTTTCAGATAAGAAGCAAGCACTTCAGCTAGTGTTTTCAGACACATTCAAGAACTGCAATAGTTTTAAACTCAAATGTAGTAAGGATTATTTTAATTTTTTCCATTCATTAGCATAATCTGTCAATGTTTTTTACAGTTAAAAACTGCAATAGGTAAACCACTCAAGAACAAGAATAACATCTGTTATGTATTGCTTTGTAGTGTTAAAGGATACTGATTTGAAAAATATTACATTTGCTTCTACATAGTACGTCTTTCTTTCATCACACCAGGAACTGCTTTATGCAAGACTATTGGAGTAAGACCCTTAAATATTTTTTTCAAGTTCTAAATGAATCACTTATACTTGAAATATGTTTTAAAGCATCATTGCTTTCCACTGTAGAACATTTTTAAAAAGAAACTTTTAAAGTTAGAATATTTACAAACATGAGTGGATTTCCTTGTTGACTAGAAATAGTGTACCACAAATAAAGAACAATTAATCTGTGTCTCTTCTGCGATGAAATGAGGCAGGAAGGGAGTGTGACAACTCACTCATGTTTATCCTGCTAAATCTAAAGCAGTAGGTTTGCTATTTTGACAGATGGGCATAAACAGCACTTTTTACAAAGAATGTCAATTCTATTTTCTAAATTCAGTATGTTGCCCTTCATATGAAAGGAAAGAAGAGACCTTAGGCAGAAATAATCTTCAACATTTGTTGAGAGATTTCTACTTATTAGAGAATTATTAGATCCCTAGTAAAAAAAAAAAAAGACAGAAGATGCAGTAGAAAAATATCTCTATGTAGCAGTAGGAGAAATTAGATTAGTTACGTTAAAAAACCCAAACAAACAAACCCAAAATCTCCCCAACTGCCCCCTCCCCACCACTCTGGCAATAGCAACACTTTGAAAGCCAGAAGTCAGCACAGACTGGAAAGCCTTCATCCCTGAATGCCATGCACATGTTTGTAGTACATTTTACCAGCGTGGTTAGAAGGGTTTTCTATAGCATATAAAAGCAAAATCCCCAGCAGTCACCTGTTCTAAATGGTTAGGATTTTCCATATTGTGTAGTGCATTCTGCTTCCATGAAATACTCTTCCATTTATCCTAATGTGTATTTTCTTGAATTTGTGAAGAGGGTAGATATGAGGGTTCCTACAGCAGGTGAACAAAAGTTACTAAGTCACTGATCATACAAATTTGTTTGCCTCTGTGTGCTGGGTGTCTCGATTATGCAGCAGCCCTGCCAAGCCACAAAAACCAAAGTGTGTACCTGCTCTCATAATGCATAAACATACAACTGGATAAAAAGAGAAAAAAATCACCACCCCAAGTAAAATAAGTTTATACCTGTAACTTGAGAAGCCAGAGAATGCCAAAAGCTCTTTGCACGTAGCAAATCATGCTTTGCTTCTGTCATTCTTCTCCACCAAAATTTTCCACTGCATATGGAACTTATTCTAATTTAGAAAACACAGTTTGACCTAGTCCTATTAAAAAAAGTAATTTATAATTGTTCAATACAAGTTATTAATGCTTTTTTCACCAAACCAGTAGCATTTAAAAAACAAACAGTGTATGACAGAGACATTAAAGCTTTCAGCCATTTATAAGCTTCATAAAATTGCCCATCTGTCTGAAAGATGCATGAGCTCAATTTGGGAAATCAGCACACACAGAAAAGGCCCCAAAGTTGACTGAATGTCTGCATAGCAATTTCTGAGAGCAGCAACATTCCTTTTCAAGTTAATCAAAATTATGATTGCATTTCTGTACAAGAAGATTTGTAACTAGACAATTCCATATGTCACAAATGCGTCCAGTGAGACACTGAAGATGCACAGAGCGATGAACAAAACATGCATAAGTACACTTTTGATTTCTGACTGCACAAAACAAAAATCTGCATAAACATATACAACACTAAACAAATAGATGCTTTTGGCAACAGGGCCTCCATTTATTCTGAATAAATAAATAAAATAAATAAAAATGATGGGGGAACTGCTTGCCTTATCCAGGAAAGTATCATCAGAAACAAATGCTGTCAAATTCTGTATTGGGTTATCTCAAAAGAAAAGCATCAAGATTAAATTAATATAGATGAATTTCAGCTCTCAATACTCTAAGAAAATATTCTGTAGGCATTTCTTTTGCTTACTTATTTGCTTTCACAGAAATAGAATATACCAGGACTTGAATAGGAATTATGAATTGTTTTACTACATCAGTGAAGCAAGATCAGAACACCTATTAGAACTCTTGAAACGTGTTTTTGTCAGGGTTACCAAAAGTAATAGGGCAGGACAAACCTTTGCTCCTCCTGTATAAAGCTTTGAAGGCATTCATCTGCTAACCTCATTAGAGGATATTTCTTCTTTCTTTAGAATGTGTTTAGATTTGTAAACTAAACACTTGCTAGCAATCTTACATATAGGAATCAGTCTAGAAAAGACAAAGGCATGTAGTTTGGGGAAAAAACAACAAACAGATATTTAGTTAGCAACCAGATCAATATTCTCCCAGTCATCTCCCAGGGAAATTATTAGAAACTGTTTATACCCCATATCTGACTGCAAGGACTTTTACAGGTCTTTTAGTAAAACACAGTGTTTTAATACCAGAATTCTGGGTTTAAAACTCTCTTATGAGTGACAATCATAATTTCCCACTTTGATCATTTCACAGCTTTCCTTATACCACCGACATTCTTTTTCCCCTCTTACTTTATGTGAAGCTCAGTACCAGTAAATGAATAGGAAAACAACTTCTCTTATGTTATTGATAATATATTTGGAATATTAGCAGGTTTCAGGCTCACCCATGATTTGCAAACAGGAAAAAAGGACAAAACAAAATACAATTACAATACAGGAAAATGAAGTAAAAGGTTTTCTGAAATTGTGTTCCTCAAGATGCATAAAATGTAGCTAGGGACAATACTACTACCTGTTCTTTAAGGATGGTATTTTGCTTGATGATTACCAGCTTACTTGAAAGTCTCCATTCAGGAAAGGTGAAATATATTTTTAAAGTCTACTTAGATGAGCTCAAATATTGCAATTAAGGCAACCTTGACTGTAACAAACTACCATTTTTGGAAAGACTACTAGGATGTCAATTCGAAAGCTTGTCACACTTTATTAAACTGCAATGAACTTTGAAAACTGAAAGTTGCTATCTCTTTCTGCGTACAATGAGAAGATAATGAGTTATTTAAAGATAACACTGAAACAACACTCATGCATGAAAAGGATCATGAATAAATTTCAATTTTAAATCAAAGGAAATTTTCTAAATAACACACAACTAATATTTGGCAAGAATCCTTTCTCTTGATACTACAGCAAAATCTAACTGATTAGCTTCTGACAAACAATAATTTTAAGATTTCAGGCCTGTTCTCCTGATTCCTAATAACAAAGCACCACCCAGAAAAGAAAAATTGAGCAGTTTGGATTTGATCAGATGGAATGTTTGAAAAAGTCCAAAGCAACAGACTTCAGCTTCCATCCTACATCACCTGTCTGCAGGTTTTAATTGTGAATATTCAGGAGAGCTATCATTTGAAGACATAAGAATTAGTTAACATCTCCATTACGCCACTCAGTGAAGTTGTGGAAGTAATACATTTGGAATACTAGTAAAGAATTACCTAATGCCAATAAGACAAAAAAAAAAAATCTTAAAGCTTATAAAGAGAAATAAAAAGTTAAGAAGAAACTTAGAAAAGAAGAAATGTAGGGAGATGTGTAAGAACAACATCTTTTCTAATTTTTCAGAAACTAATGTGCATCTTTCCAATAGTTCATTAACTGAAGCTGAAGAAGATAATTGTGAGCTAATTGTTCAAGTCTCTTGTCAAGTTGTTTAGTCTATTACTGCAATGTAATAATGCTTTTTCAAGTGGAAAGTAAACAGCTCATGTTTCAGAGAAAAGTCAATGTAGAAACCAATGTTTACGCAGTTAGAAATTTTCCTTCCTGTTTACAAGATCAAACTTGAGTATTCCACATGAGGAATTTTAAAATAATGTAATTTCAGCCATAATTCAAATTAACCCTAAGGAAATGTGAACCAAAGCTGAGATGCATAGTAGAAAAATTTGCCACATGAATAAATGTGCTTCTGTTATTTCACAATTACTCAGAGTAACTTTACTGTTTTAAATCCAGATTTAGTTTAGGTATCTCATGAACACACTTGAAACAAGCACGGTATAACACTTTTTAGAAGTTGACACCCAGAGAACACAATGTTGCCAAGTACAGGCCGCTCATTGGATCCCATCTCAAGAATTCCTCACACATTCACACACAAGAGGGATGCAGTGTGGAGGCAGGATGCACACCCAGCAAACATTTCATAGAGTGGACAACTACAGATAGACTGACCAATATAGAGTTTGTATAAACCAAAGCTGACTCCACATGTACTGAAAAGTGAAATTACTTATCTATAATAACCAATTCGATCAACTACGTGAAAAGTATGAATTTGTTTTCATATTATATTTCATCGCTGAAGTTTTCATTTTTATAGCCAAGTTGTATTAGAGTTCCCTGAGTGCAGGCAGGATTGGATGTAGGATATACTCCTAAATTTATCCCAATGGAGACACATCCTCAATTCTGTCTAGGTAAAATGTAAAACTTCAGTTATTTGAAATTCTCCCCACCTCTCACTTTCCCACAACATGACAATACTTTTATTCCAGCAAATGAAATGCATTTTGAGATGAGCTGCAGTTGCCTTCAAAATGACCATCATTCTTCTGAGCTGAACTCTTACCAACCTCAGGCCAGCCCTTTCTTTTACCACTGGTAAAGCCATTCTGTCAAGTCAAAATGCCTTCAATAATGAAACTGCTATTGCAAGGTACATCAAAGAGCTGAAGGTAAAATCTTGTATACTGTAATTTCAGAAGAAAAACTCCACAACAGAATTTATAATGTTAAATTATCAAAATTAAGAATGTAGAGTGAAGAACGGAAAACTTGGTATTACAGATTCAAGTCAATTTATTCCAACCCATGCACAGATATGCTTTTAAGTTGTACTTTTTACAGTGATAGTATTTTGACCAGAAGCAAGTCCAAGTTTCATGAAATTCAAGTAACTGAGTGCATTGTAGAAGAATGAAAGAGACATTTTATAGCTCAACAACATCAGTATTAAAATGTAAGTCTTGCACTTAGTTAGATCTCTAGTCAACACAGACATCTTGCAACTGAATTTGTTTCATTTTCTCTTTGGCCTTTTCCTTTTTTTAAATTGCTTTAAAATATGAGACTGACCTTCATATAGGGTTCAAAGTTAAGATGTTTTTTTTTCTGATGTAGTACACACTTCTGATGGAGTAATAGGTTAATATTAAGGTCAACATTACTTGAAAACTTTGCTGTATTAAACTCTGCTCCAGGAAAGTTTTACTTATGCTTTCAGTGAAATGAACAGTGCAACTCAAGTTGCTGGCATTACTCTGGCTTCCAGGATGCTGCATTAAGCAAGTGCCAAGCCACTACAAATCCTTTAGTAAGCAGAAAACATCTCTCTTTACCTTTGTGTAATTACTTGATTGCAGCAACAGGCTTCCCAGCCGGTAAGGCTGTTTCAGGTATAAGTATTAGTCTACAAACCTAACAGATTTATATGTGGAGTCACCCTTACTTGTTCACAAATAATGTCTTACATGAGCTATGCCTAACATTGCAATTTTTGGAGACATGAGCTTTCATCATACGGAGACTTTCTGTCTATAGCAGAGCTTTCCCATGACAGGACAGTAATTTGTACAAAATAACTTTCCCTTTCATTTAATTAGAAAGTTACATCTAGCCATGATCTGAAGCCAAGCATCCATACATTTGAATTTCAATGACATGTCACATAAACTGTCTACAAACGAAATACAGGGAATTTCCACTTCATGCAATAGCATGTATTCCTTCAGTGGAAAGTGGTGCAACCTGATAGTCTGATAGAGCTGCTTTGCTTTTAGCACAAACTCTCTTCCCTTACTTTACCATTATTGTATTTGTCGTTTACAGAACTACAGTTTAAAAAACCCCAGTCATACATCAAGTCATCTTCCATGTTCACAGAAAAAAGCAAATTACTGGCACAGAAGTTCACTGACTAACTACAGCTCAGATGAAGTACAGGTTGCTTTTGCACACTGACTTCTATGTTATTAAACTGGGCTATTCAGACAAACCATATGGTACCTGATAGGGGACACCAGGATACTCTCAAATGAATGATGCAGAAAACAGACCTAAGCAAGGGGACAGATACAGGAGAACATAATAGACAGCAATATGAGCAGGGACTGGCTCATCAACATGAAGGAAAATTTCCAAGTTTGTCATTTTCTACCAAAGAAACAGTTCACTGCCAGTGAGAGGAGCTAATTGAGGAAGAAGCTGTTGGCTACTAACTCTCCAAATTCTTTTTTTCCCTTGGCAAATCTGAGCATTTTTTTTCAAACTAAAATACTGCCAAATAATTGTTGCTGCTAATAAATTTACTGTTGGCTGTGGCATTGTTTATTTTTTTCTTGTAACAGGTGTTGTACCGGTTCAAGAACTACAGGGTAAAGTCAAAATTCTTCGTAAGTCAACTTTACATTCATGGGCATATACCGTCTTAATAACAGTTTACAAGTCTGACTATGCTAATAAAGTAATTTAAAAACAAAAAGAAATAAAAGCTGATGTACAGACCTATCATATGTTGGCAACCTACACGAACTGTTTAACTAATGAAAGATGCAAATCTATGTTTTTCCAAAGTTTTAAAACATTACTTAGAATTTTTAGTATTCCTCTGTAAATTCAAGCTGCTCCATAACTGAACCAATGAAAACTTGCTTTCTTTTTCATTTTGCCTTTTCCTTTAAAACTGTTGCCCATATTCTGCTTCTTGCCCCTTTTCAAAGATCTGTCTGCTGACAGATGACTTCAAAGTAAACTATGTCAACAAGATCCAATCTTTAAAGTCAAACCTGCAAACCAATCATCCCCACCTTTCATTTTAAACAACCTTCACACAACCCCCAAAACCTTCCCAGAAAAAAAAGCCACTTTCAACAAGGCTCATTTTCCCAGAAACCAGGATCACAAAACTAGAGCTGCACACAAAGCCACTGCAGATAATGACACAGAGGTGTGTTGGTATCTCCAATATAAAGGTTGATTTTCCATGGTAGGTGACACTGAAACTGATAGGTCTTTAACTTCGAGTATGAAATACAGGGCTTATATGAATCCGGTACTGGATTTGCAGCCCCAAGTCCCTCACAAAATCAGAAACACTTTGCACACTTTAGTATGAGTATGTAAATTAGGTACATCATCAAAATGTACTCTTATTGTATCCATAGCTTTCTAAGGCAAACTAAGTAGAAGCCTATTATTTTCCTTCCTTTTATAATGCTTAAGTGACAATGTATTTATTTTACATTTATTAGAGCACATACGAACTTCAGATTCAGTTTCATCTCACCAGTACACCACCATTCTGCCATTTGTGTTTACAGTATAAATCAAAGCTGTTATTTTTGCTGGAGTTCCACTAAATCAGACATTTTTCTCCAACCTGTTGCTTCACCATTTTTTAAATACAAACACTCTCTATAAATTACATGAATAAAGAAATCTTGCAACTGTGTACCTATATTTAAATCTACATTTCTTTCTGTTATAGGTAACTTCTAATATTCATGTAGTATTTTATATTAAATCTGTCCATAACCAAATATTGCACTTTCATGTTTCATAACATTTCCTTACCTCCCTCATAATACCAAGCCTTTAGTCTGCATTATATTGATATTTAAAGATGTGCAGCTGTCCTTTTACTTTTATAACATCTAAATGTCATAATTTATGCAGAATATTATGCATGAAGTATCTAAAGACTTTGGTTCTGATCATAAAAGCCAAAGGAGTGCATATGAATAAAATGAAGGCATACAAGTAATTTTGCAGACAAACCAGCAAACTCTTGGTATAGAGCTGTTCACTAAAACGTTTTCATCATTTGTTATCAAAATTTTTTCAGTGCATTTCAGTATTTATATTTTCATTAGTTAAAAAGAAGGAAAAATGCTGGAGCCTTTTTTTTTTACATCATTCACACAGCTTTCAAATTTCTTCTTTCTCTCATTTACTGCTTCTAAAAGGAACTGACTTTTCATAACTTCCTAGATGTTTGTAAAAAGGAACAACAGGATTAATAGAAAACTTTAGAGAAAAGTGTATGTAATTTAATCCCTACTTTAAAAATACCATTGTTATTGAAATACCTCATTTTCACTTTTGACTATCTACACACGATGTTTAGATTGCTAACAGAAAACTCTCCCTTTATAATATGAAGTTATGGAACAAGAATAGCACACACATGTCACTTGAATAACATATAACTGATTTCACAAAATAACAGCCATTTGTCAGCTATATGGCATATGCAGCTTCATGAAGGAATAATACAATAAGGAAAAGGAATATGAATTTATCACTAATCACTATACTGCCTCAACACAGCAGTAAACTTTGCTTGCAATGGTTCTGAGTTTTGACAACATCTGAACACACAAACTTAATTTTTTGCCTAATCTGGCGTCAATATCTTGTATGTTGCTTTAGTCCTATCAGTCTCAGAAGGCAACTAAAGGGCAAAAGAAATCCACCACTTCTTAAAAACAGGTTATTTTATGAACTGGGAGGGGACTTAGATAGGTATCAGTCAGCATTTTCTTAACATAAAATAATCCAACTCTATCATGTGCGACTACCTCATAAAAGAGAAAAAAAGAGCACAAGAAAACACAATATAGCCTCAGTTAACTAATGTTTAGAGGATCACAAATAGAAGAATTAAATTGAATTCAGGTGTACCAAAATGATCCATCTGACCTCAAAGTCAATGTTACTGAATTCAGAGTAGAGACTGCAGCAGATTTTTCTTGTCTTATCTCTCTTCTTAAAACATACAGTACCGAATATGTTCAAAACTGGAAACCATCCCCAAGCACATTTGTGAACTTTATTTTAATAACACTAATAAACATAACTAAATAATTTTACTGGTACTACACTTCTAGATCCAGCTTCATGTAAGTCCGCTTTGTAGATTTTTTTCAGTTTTTTAAACTTAGACTAAACACTTTTGTTAAATGTTCCTATACTATATGAACCGCTTCTTCCAGCTGAAAACTCTTCCACTGAAAAGTCAGATAGCTTTATATAACTGGAAATGCAAAAGACCATGGAGATTTTTATAGTGTTATAGAAATAATATTACTTCCAGCAATCAGCAGAAACTAAGTTAGAACATGCAAGAAGCAGCAAGAGCCTATTTACTGTCATTAACTCTTTTTCTAATAACCTGGAAGTAGATAAGCTTTACAAAGCACTAGCATATTTTAAAATGCATCAACAATAGTGATTATGTTCTTCACTAAAAAAATGTTACAGTATTACCATATTGAGCAAGCATGGCCTCAACAGCTGCTATTTCAGCCAAAAAGAAAAAATAAAGGGGGAAGAAAACCTAAAATGGCTTTTTTACTTGTCAGATACCTCATAAAACCAACTTACAGACTTCCCTGTGAGTTGTTTACTGCTAGGAAATTGTTAGTCTGCAGAAACAGCCTGAGTGTGCTGTTTTACAGGTCTGATTTCAAAAACTGTCATCTGTGGTCTAGATTTCATAAACACAGAATAGTAAGAACTGTACTCACTTTACAATTTCACTTAAATTGCATTACAGATCGAGAGGCAGTTCATCAAAGGACATATTGCAAGTAAACCAGCAGATATGAGAGGGCAAGATAGATGTGTGCAGCAGTTATCTTTCCAAACCCTGAAATATCAGGTTAAAAAAAACCTTACAAAAATGGTTCTGCTACTGCAGCACTCTACTAATATTTGTCTCCCTCACCCAGGGGCTTCTTAAAATATGCAGGTCAGAAATCTGCTCCTCTAAGTTCCTTGCTGAGACAAAGGTTTTAAGTAAAACATTAGCAAAGGGTACAATTTTCTCTTTTGCTATCAGTCTACTCAGAGCAAAGCTAACACACACACCAGAAACAGATGTTTCAATAAAAACAGAAAACCCACCCCGCGAAACACCGAAGTCAAAGGCCTTCATGCTTAAACTTCTGAGGGATGAACTGAAATTTGAAAAGAAAAACCCCTATTTCCTAGTTCCATATCCTTATCATGGACAGATTTTACCTAAAGAACTGTTAAAATTCATTTAGGGAACTTGAGGCATTGATTTTTTGTGCTGCATTCAAGAAGTAATGGCAGCATGAGACATTAAGTGATTGAAGTTTTCTTAATTTTACTATATTTAAATGATGTAAATTTTGATCAACTATTCGAAAGCAGTTTTTTCACATTTCATTCAAAAGAGCCTCATTTCTCTGTATGGCTATTTTGTACTAGTATGTGAATCTGCCTAGCTCAATAAAATGCAGGATCAAAAGCTAATGAGTTGCATCCGAAATGCTCAAAGTTGATATATTTAACAGAGTAAAAGGGAAGTGTAGGGAAAAGATGTGGAAACACTAAAATTTGCAGTATTTCAGTAATAACATTCAAAATACAACATTAATAAAGCCTAATTAACAGCTGACAGTCTATCCTCCCTTCGACATGAATTTCAGCATTCGTGCCAAGCAAAACAAAAGCATCCTATAAACACTAATTCCTGCTAACCATCAAACAGTACTTCAAGGCTGTTTTTGCATCCCTTTAGTTTCTCTCTGGACCACTATACATTTCAAGTTAAAACACAACCAGCTGGGCCTTACCTCTGTCGCTGAAGTCATCCACCAGGATGATCTCTGCGATCAGGCTGTCGGGAGTGCGGTTGATGATGCTGTGGATCGTGCGCAAGAGCGAAGTCCAGCCTTCGTTATGAAACGGGATGATGATGCTGGTGTTTGGTAGTGTTTCCAAGTACACCTTGTGCTTACAGCTGCAGAGGCAAGAAAATAATTGCATGAGCACACTGAAAATCTGAGTTGGCATATCCTGCCGTCCATTTGGGCCATTCAACCAAGATGGTTTCTGGCATAAAATTCAACAGTGCAATCAAGCGGTACTTTCAAGTGAAAATAGCTGGATCGTTGAAAACATGTTGCTTACAACAGTGAATAAATTGGAACAATGACAAAATTTAAGTGGAATGAGTGAAAAGAACCTAACTGGCTGGAATTATTTTCCTTCTCTGAAAACCTTTTCCTGCAATATGACAGATGACATATCTTCTATGACATCATTTCCAAAAACCAAATCTTTTTATCAGAAAGAATTCTGAAGCATAATATGAAGCTAATCTGAAATGATCGTTTGGTCTACAAAGAGATAAACTCGAGAAAACAATTCAGTATTATCCCAGGTGTTATGTGCTTGCAATATGAAAAACAACTTCCACACATACAACTCCAACTTCACATCTACAGATCCAAAATGATTGCTCCTACTAAGTAGAGAGATAAAACAACAGACAATTCTGGAAATGCAGATTTATAAACAAGGAAATGTAAACAAGCTTTCATCTTCGAAAGGAAAGCACCTATGTTCAACAACTTAATTGCACAGCAGCTATGGAATATCAGTGCTTAACCTGACTGTTTTCAATATTGAGTTGTTTACACATTTCAGAAAGAAAAAAACCCACAACACTCAAAAATAAATAATGGCCATGCAAATCAGTGTCTCCTAATATCAAAATATATTTCATTGTTTATGTTACCACAACTGATGAGATTGCATCTTTCATGTTTTGTTGAAAAAAAGAAAAAAGGGACACATTCCTCTGTTGTTAACAAAGCCTGGCATTTTCACCTCTGGGGACAAAGTAACTGAATGATTTCTCATTCCTCAAAAGAAAGTCACATCCTGATAAAGGTATCCCTAGAGCAGAAACCTGTCAGCTTTGCAATAAACAAGCAAAATTAAAAGTTTAGCCCTGCAAATTCTAGGTTTAAAAAAAAGTATAGATGTCTTTGCTCCTTGTCAGAAAGCATAACTGTGCATACCAAAGAACTGCTATAGGATATAACTTTGATTTACATATATTTGCAACTTAGTTTGCATTTCCTCTTCATAAATGTCACTTAGAAATCAATATTTACCAATACACTATACAGCTACCACACTCATGAAATGTTCCAAAGAAATAATAAAAATTCATAGCTACTATCCTGCATTTGCAAAATATTAACTGCTATATAGCTATAAATAAACTAACTAGTTTTTAGACACTTTACTAAGAAAATAAGATTTAAATTTGTAGTTCAGACTTTTCTTCCTAAAACATTGTGAGAATTAATGACAAGCCATTTTCTGAAATAATCACTGTGGAAATGTTTTAGTAAGCAGTTTGCTGGTAAAGCATACACGCACACTGGACAGATGCTTTGCAATAATGTGAAATTCTGGAGAAAACAGTGCTCAGAATCTAGTGACAGCAAAATCTAAGTATGTACATTTAAATGTTTTGTGAGAAAATCTACTGCAGCAAAAGAATTTAGTAGAAATTCTTTTTCCTATCTGTAGGAAGAAGTACAACAAATGAAGCCCACTATTAACACATAGCTGTTTCAGTTGGCAAATTAGCAAAGTCACCTACCAAAACCAACAGGTATTGTTGCCAGCTGCTTGTCAACAGTGATGCTTCTTGGACTAGAACAAATGCAACTAACAGACATACACAGAACTCTCACTCTATTTTTAAAAGCAGAAGTTTTTCCTTCAGCATTTTTGACTCTCAGTAAATATTATTTCAAAACTACTAAGTTTTTACCTCCATAAAACCCCAAGCCAAAAACACCAAGCAAAAGAACCTCACATATGTCAGACTAACAGTTTCTAAAGGCTAAGAGGAAAAAAATCCCCAAAACACCCCAACACATCAGAACGCCATTTCTTTTTTAAAATGTCTCCTATCCAGTATCACAAGATACCTTTTGAAAGCAGTTGCACTGACATTTGCATGGTTAATAGTGTAACCTTATGCATGTAAGGATGGGTAGGACACTGGATTTGGATATTTTCAGTGACAGTTTCAGAATAATTGCATATGCTAAAGCATTGAGAAAGAGAAGCAACATTGATGGATTTAGTTTATAACTATTCCATTCTTGCTGCTGAACAGATTGATCTAAAACAGAGCCACACTTAGAGGAGGAAAGCATCTTACACTTTCTTAACATTTCTCCACCATTCAACTTTGACCTTTAATCCTCATTTATATTTACATTTGATTGCCATTGCAAAGGTATCTGGCTATATGTGAATTGATTTCTAGCAAGAGCCACAAACAACCAAAACATCCTTTTTCTTCTCTTATTAAAAAAAAAAAAAAAACCAAAAAAACTGGCCAGATTTCAAATTCAGAGAAATTAAATCTTAAATTTCATCATTTTCTGCTAGGTTTCATAGTAGTGCTTTATTTGCCTTTCTTCAGCAAGTGGAATTCTGCTCATTTTTAGCCCTTGTTCTCTTGACACAACTCTAACTGCGACAGAAGACCACTGTTTTAAAAAGCTCAACATGAAATCCACTTTATTTGAAGTTCTATTCAACGCTTTCCATAGCAGAGGGCAGCTAGCTCTGTGCTCTGACGGGCTGCAGGACAGACCTGGTGAACAGCTGTAAGGCTCAGGAAAGGCCCATGGACTGCAACAAAGATGCAGTTAGACCTCCACAGCTGAGACATTGGATGTACCATGAGAATAAAGCTATATATTTTCATGAGAATACACATACATAATGCATGCACCATTTGTTCCAAGTCCACAAGTGTGCTTCTTTATATCCTGAGTTTTAAAAGTGATGCCAAATACCCTGGCTGCAAAAAGGACTACTTAGAAGCTACAGACATTGCTTCTTGTTTTAAAAGGGAAATTCTTGAGTCTCCAAAGAAATGTGAAATTGCAATTCCGGATTCTTTCATATTTCCTGAAGAATGCAATCTTACCAAAATTTACTAAAATAAAAAATAAAGCAAGGTTTGCTGTAGAAAGGAAAAATGCTATGTATAAAAGATTACCATAACCTCATATACATTAGGTAAAACTGTCTAGATTATGATATACATGTTAAATGAAACTGAACTGACTACCTACAGAAATATTTAAAATACTACTGAGCAAAATAATATTTTTCCAAGAGCCTAAAAATTTCGGTGGAAAATTCAGTCAAACTTGTGTCAATTTAGCAAATTATAGTACTTGCACACATGAACTCCAATTGCTATCCTCCACATAAAGACACTGCAAATTACTTCCACACTAAGTGAATGTATGCTTTATGTGGACAGTAAGTATCATTTGGGTAGTTTGAATGGCAGAATAAAGTGTACAAAGAACACAATGACTTTCATTGAGGCTTGAAATACTAGGAAACCTATAGAGGCTTGGAAATAAACCCTAAAATCAATACTCAAAAAAGGTTAGTAGACTTAAGATGGACAGTTCAGCCAGTTTCAGTGAAGTAAGGGTTTGCTCCAAGATGTAACTCAGCATAGAAAAGATTGCAATGTATCTGATGTCAATCAACATTACTTTAAGCTCTCCTCTTAATTATGAAATCATAGCTCAACTGATAAAGGCAAATATATTACAGTAGAGCTTCAGTGTCACATCATATTCTGATTAAAGCATTAAAAAAAGATCAGTGGGGAATTTAAAAATGGATACAAATACTAGGTCTTTCAAAGTAATTTTAATAGGAACGTATTATTTGCTATTTTTAGCTTGTTTCTATCAGGACTAGTTTTTGTCTTAGTGGCACTTTAAACTGGATTAACTTTTAAAATAATATATGAGGATTCTGCACTAACAAGACTGATTTAAATGGCAAATGAAGATGAAGACAGGTTGACTCTGTTAATTCATTCTATATATATTATAAAATGGCTTGTTTGAATGAGACCTATATTAGTATAAACACACAGAAAGTTTCAGAAGAAAAAATTGCCATGATATTTTATAATTTTGGGATTGAGGGGAGAAAACTAAATCAGCCTACCTGAAATTAGTACACCAAACTGATTTTTCACCGTGGCTTTGATCACTGTAATTTCCATGCAAGTGTTTTCTGTAATCAGCCCTGGGTATGTATGTATGCTCTTCATTCCCATACTGATAGGAGGATAAATACTTAAGAATGCTAAGAACACATTATTTGACTAGTCTTCCACTGTTTTCATTATATTTTTCCTCACTTTTATCCTTACTTCCATACTTGTGTTTCTTCAGATAACCAAATAGCTCAGTCCAGCAATATTTTTAATATTTAGTGTTTGAGGCACCACTCATTCACTTTGCTCAGAAACCTCACACTAGCTTTTCCTCAGCTTACCTTGTTCAGCTACAGGACTAATGCAGCCTCCTCATTAGTGGCTGGTAAGTGATCATTTACAGAACTGGAGGCTTAAGTGCTCAAGGTTTGAAGGATGCTGTCTTCCACAAATGATTCCAAGAAATCCTTATCAGTCAGCTTAGCTCACATCTATGCTTGTATCTCTAGGCATGTGCCATGCTACACCGTCAGTGCCCAGTGCAGTGTGGCAGTGAACATCTGCACATCCTGTGGCTCACCCTAACTGAATAGACACAGGCCTCCAAGTCTTCTCCAGAGGGTGGATTTGGGATTGTTACTACCTCCATAGACTGCCAGACTAGGCTGGTGAATTTAAACAGCTTGCCCATTCCACAGCCAGGACTGGAATCCAGCAACGTATGGACATGTTATCTCTCTTGTCCTTTCACCACACAGCCTCATCATATGCAAGTAACTTGCCAACTCTTCTCTTAAGAGCTGTAAAAGGCAGTGGCCTTCAGTGTTTATGACTATGCTGCCTGTACTACTGATCATCTTCATCTCATGGAATCCCTTACCAATACTTTCCTTAATGGAGACTGGGAATCCATTTTATTGCTGAGTTCTACAGTGACACATTTGACCACACAAAACAAGGGAAAAAACTAGCTCATCATTATTGCATACAGCAAGTTAACGATTAAACCAAAATAATTTACTTCTGTAGTATAATCCTACTGTTATAATTGGTCCTGTTATACAGGCAAACTGGGAAGAGGATGTCCATGGTGTTGTCTAGGTGAACTCTTTTTTAATTCAAATAAAGCGTATACATTAAATTTTTGTATATTTACACAATGCACTCATCCTAGACACTTAGAAATGCAGAACACTTCAGAAAGAGTTCAGTCAAATAACTACTCACCTTTTGGTTGTACTTTTCAAAACAAAGAAATGGCTGGCACCAAAAGATATTATTTTGAGCCCTTTCAAAAGCAAGGTCATTTATATCTAGAGGGCACTATCCAAATGCCTGAATCAACAAGTTGGGAGGGGATAAGGGGATGAAGAAGCAGCAGTATATATCTAGGACTCATGGCAGGAATACTATTCAAGGGGGTGAAGAACCTGATGACTGAAACTAGAAAAGGGCGCCTATTCAGCAGAAGCCTTTTCTGCATGATCTTAACAGAATACTACAGATTGGCCTTAGTAATGTACAACACAGGCTTTCCTAAATATGTCTCTTTTATTGCATTTAAGCATAACATTTTAGTGCAGCACACTAGCACTTATTCATGGAACAACACTGAATAATAGGTTCACTACCCAAGGCTGAAAAACTGAAAATTTCTTGGCATAAATAACAGATTTCTTCAAGCTTATTTACTGAAGACTTAAGTCTCAAAATAACTTCTGTGTTATGTCTGAAATGTCTTGGTAGATACTTAGCAAGAAAATAACCATGATAAGCTACATATCTAGTTAAGTAGCTCACAAGCGTATTTTCTTCCTGAAGTTACGACATTACCATTCAGAACAATGGGAGTGTAGAAGAGGACATGCAAGGGGTGTTATGGATTGCCACCGCACAAATACTCAGAATTATTAAATAACACCAGCAATGTGGACTTCGCTAAAAAATATTTTATAAATGCCAATATTTGTGTAAAAAAACCCCCAAACAATCAAAAACTGGCATCAAATGATGGATATGCTGATGAGTCAGATACAAAGTCATTTTCAAGATTATAATGAATCAAAAGTTATGAACCTTCAATTACGCTTTCAAATATTTCAATCCTCGATCAGTTTAATCTCTCTTTCCATGATATTTCAGAACTTAATATCTGGTATTTCCTATCAAAGAATACCCATACATCATTAAATTAGTCTCTCAGAGACTTCTGGATGTGATTTTTACAAACAGAGGTCTGATCTACCACTCCACAAGTTGTTTCCACATTGTGAAGTTGTACTTACTGTTTTGAAAATCAATCTCTGTCCAAATAATCTCCTTCCTCTCTCACTTCTATTAGAAACATAATTATGCACTAATCATATGTATGATTCAATTTTGTAATTTATTACTCTTTTGAAAAATTGAACTCGGAAAGCTGCCCAATACTATTTATTATGCACTCCTGCCACAGTCACCAGAAGATGACTACTTATGAAAACAAATTTCTTAAAAAAAAAAAAAAAGAGGTAGAATTTATTTGAAAATAATTCCTATAGTAAAAAATGAAATACACAAAATTGACAAAGTAGAACTTTTCACCAGCTTTGTATGCTGCTCCTACAGTTTGGTTTTGGAACTGGCCACTGGGGTCTAGGAGTTCAAGGCTTATTCATCAAAAAAACAGACAGTCACACCTTTTAACTTGCTTTAAAACACTCAATATTGACTTAATTTTTCCTTTGAGATACAGGATTCTTCTGCAGGGTTGAAACAAGAATCAAAACCAAGTTTCTGAACAACACCATTTTAGAGTTGGCTTCAAAGTTGCAAGGAGACTTTTAGAAGGTTAAGGAAATAGCAAGAGGTTCCTCTATTCCTGAAATATTAACCTGCCTGAGGAAAAAAAAAAACTGTCCCAGAAACACCATGAAGCAATCTGCAGCAAGCACCTTTAAAATACAAACTGAAAAGTTGGCTATTCATAAAAAGAGAAGTTATGAAAAGAAGTTATAATTACACTCCTTTCTTATTCATTACTAAGAATCCTAAGACTATTATGATTTCATTTTGTAGGTTAGCCCACTCTACTGGGCAAAAATAACAGCATTTTTTTACTTCAAGGAATAAGAACAGTTCTGTTTGCTTTCCTTATAACTTGATATTTGGAGGGAAAAATGTCCTCATCACATGAGCTTAAGAAAAGATGCACAACTTCCAAATCCTCCCTCTTTACAGCTTCACAGTTAAAAGAAACATGCAGAAATACACTGGCTCTGTAGAAGACAAAATAAAAGAATATAGGCTTCTAAAATGATGAGAAAGGAGAGGAGAGCTGGCACCATTCCAGCCACTTGACAGCAAAAGCAGCAATTTTCTTGACCCTGTAGACACTTCAACAATGTTTTATGCACGTTAAGGGATACCACTAGCAGTGCTGTGGTCAGTTACCAGGCTCTGTGCCTTCCAAACACATCAACAACCTTGAAAATTGCCCTGATGGATAACAACATAGCAGAAGTTAAGTGTCTCACAGACATCTTTTTGCTGGATTTA
This sequence comes from Leptocoma aspasia, assembly GCA_013399835.1. Classification (NCBI taxonomy): domain Eukaryota; kingdom Metazoa; phylum Chordata; class Aves; order Passeriformes; family Nectariniidae; genus Leptocoma; species Leptocoma aspasia. The sequence continues at coordinate 434,277 of VXAX01007759.1, read as the reverse complement.
GGAAACAAGGCAGCAGCCTACTACTGCAGTTTCTGGATCATAAAAGTATCCTGCCTCTAATTTTCTCCTCTTATAGGAAGTGCCAGAGAAAGTTAAAGCAAAACAAAGAGATTTTCAACCTTTTTTCCCCCACTGGCTTTGTCAGCTCTCACTCTCTTAACTAAGCTGCTTTTTCAGATCTGACCTTTTCTTTCCCTTGATTAAAAGAAACTACAGCACTCACCGGGCCCCCAGGTACTGACAAGACCTCTATGAGCTACCAGAACAAAACATTTCCCAGTGAAATTTACATAGTAATTGTCCTAGCATGTCAAAGTATTCAATTTACAGCAACAAGCTTCAGTCACACCATGTTTCTGCTCCAATCTAGTCTTGTCAGCTGAGCCTGATTAAGTAGTGATAACTAGTAATTTCTCCTGCTATTTGACAAGGCTGTAAAATTAGCTTGGGTGTGAGTTGATGGCAGGGAAAGTAATCTTTATTTTCACAGTGACTCACAGCTGGGAAGCAAGCAGGCATTTCTGGGTATGGGCCTCAATAAATGTCACAACACTTTACCAGAAGAAATAAGCCTCCAAAACATTAGTACTATTTTCACAAAAAAGAAGAAAAATAAACTGTACAGTAGAAATTGTTTGTGAAATTGCTACTAAATGCATTTTCAACATGTCTTGGGAACTAAGGAGGCAAAGTCCTGTGCTCTATGTAGACTTCCCTCAGCATGGAATTCGTGAGAACTGATAGAGCTGAATTAGGTGCTTGTTACCTTATGTCAAATTGCCTCATTTTGGCATGTCATGTACAGTCTATTCAGTAGCACTCTCTGTTTCTGAAGAAATCAAAGTCTGTGAGTTTGCCTCACTTTGTCCTTCAAACCAAAAAGTTCCTCTAACCAAGGGAAAGTCTAAGAGTCAGATAAACTATATTGACATAAAGCACATTTATGTTTACAAAGTTTAATTTTACGAGACAGTGACTTATAAAATCATCATCACTTATGGAAAGATGTTCTAACTAAAAATAAAAATCATTAGTATGTTTTAAGAAAGTTATCTAGTCATCCATAGGTATTAAATCTAGGAGGCTTGGGAAACAAGACATGTAGTCATTTTATACTCTCAAAATTCCTCATTAGCAAGTGCATATAAGAAGGCATCCTAGTACTCTAATTATATTTTAGCTTAAACCTTGCACTTTGTTACCTATGAATTCAAAAATAACATCAACAAATTGATTTAATATATACACAATCAAACACCTTCAAAACACTTTCTTTTTTAAGAGAAGATCAGAGAAATAGCAATCTAGTTAAAATGCATTCATTTAAGATGAGCATACTTATCTGATTGTCTCTCACAACTAAGGCAGACCTCAACATGATCAATAAAAAGCCTCTATTTTGAGTCTGAGGTAATTTTCATGGCTGAAGAAGAAACAGGATTAGAATTCAGGTTTTTGTCACTTCAAAGTGCATTCTAAAGCACACTACTTCAGGAACAAACCAACCTATGACATTCAATTACCCTTTAACTTCTGTTCCAGAAATCCTAGTTATCTTATTACCACTTGCCCTTATATTCCAAAGGTACCCAATAGGCTTCTAGGAACCCTCTAGAAGCTCAGCCACTCCTCCTAGTTTTGCATCAGTCCTCAGGTACTTCTCTCAAATGCTGTGATCATTCAAAGACCATTGAGAGGAGCTTCAGACAGACATCCATTCCCTCACCATTCATGGGTACATCCCATCAGGCCCACGGACTTACTATGTCCAGTTTGCTTAAGTATAAAATACTTAATTTTCAAAGGCAGTCTTTCTGTGATCTGCCTACATCTCCTCTCTTCTCACTGCAATAATCGCAGTGAAATCGCAGCTGGTAAACAAGGGAGCAAATGCTGTGAAAAAGCTGTTGGGCCTCATGGACCACATGTGCCAACAAGATCAGTAAATTCTGATGCCTACTACCATATCCTGTGGCCAAGCACAGCCTTCAGAAAATTGGAACTCAAGAAGCTTACTCACAATCAAATCAGGCAAAATAGAAGTTGTTTTTCCACTCCAGCATTGCTGCACATCTGCTGTCCTTATTACATGGGGTGCAACAGCTAATTGTGCTGCCATTGAGGATGTAATGCCGAGAATGTACAACCTTACTGAGTAAGGTATACTGAGGCTCTTCATAAAACTACTGTAGTAACAACATATCATTTTCACCTATGAACTTCAGAGATACAAAACCCCAGAATACCCCACATTCCACACAAATCTTAGCAAAGCTGGACATACTTTCCAATTTTACTACAGTATTATTTGACAGTTAAAAGTTCAAGCTTTAACCATTGCCAAATGATAATAGACTTGGCTATCCCAGATGTACAGAACTTGCTGGAGGGTAAATATTCTCCAGAATTCCTGTCCCCATTAAGTTTAGATTTCACAGTTATGTCTCCTGCAGCTTGCTATTTTTCCAGCAGCGTGGGAGGATTTACTGGAGTCTAAGTAACATGCAAGGCATCTAAACACACAAGAACTACTTTCCTCCATGTGTGTATAAACAGATTATTTCTTTTATCAAGTAATAGATTATTTCTTTTATCAAGTAATTTTCAGTAATCAGAAACAGGCCCATCAGGCTTGGACTCTCCCCACTGGCCTATTTAACACTGCAGCCTATATCTCAATAAAAGGAAGGAAAAGGGATCATCAATCTTCAGCCACATTTTTGCTATTTCTGCCCTAAAAAAAAAAAAAGAGACACACAAGCACGCAGAAAGCACTTGGGAATTATTCCATATTATTTATTCCTATCAATACATATCCTATAGAAAAAGTGACAGCAGGCATGACAGAGACAGAAAGCCATAGGTTTTCTTGGGTATAAAATATTCCTGATCCTGTTTTGAGGAGCTGCACTTCAAATGGGATGCCCTAAAGCAATTGCAGAGAACAATCTGGTCAGGGTTGGAAATGGGGACATTGCCTATCATGTTTTGGACCACATGACTTTTCGCTTTCACTACATTATTCAGCAACTACATAAAACAATTTGAAAAGCACAGTAACAATCTCTAGCTTTTCCACAACCCACTAAAAACACACCTTGAGTTTGAACAGGTTTCTCTGTGGCCAGATAAATTAAGCTAATACAAGTAATCAGCGGTATGAAGCAATGCAAAGTGTATGTGTGTCTGAAGACATTTCTGACTCCCCAAAATGAATGGGAACTAGAAAAAGCCTTCTACTATCTTTGTTTCTTCCACCAAATGATCAAAAATTCAACAGAAGATCAATAGAAACAACCAATTAGTTCCATAAGACTTATTAAATCTAAGTTCAGCATACTTAAATGGTTTAGTCCAATTTTTTTTTTTTTTTTTAGCAAGGCAGAACAACCCCAGCCTGTCTTTAAGATCATAGACTGCAGAGGGAATTAACTGGAATTTATCTTGGAGCATTGGATTAAAGACAAACTTTAAAATTTTAGTTTTAGGGACAATATACATAGGCTAGATTGTGACAAATGCACTGTATTTATAAAAAGAAAGTAACTAAAATACAATGTAATAACTACTTTTTTAGGGGATTCAGATATGTACTACTGCCTGAACTATATCCCTTTCCCATGAGTTTAGTAATATTAGAATTTTTGCAAAGTCTACTAAAACATAGAGATTAAGAGCAACTCCAACTCTGTTAACTCTGCAACTGCTCTAAAGAAACACAAAAATGGAATCAATCAAAAAACATACTGCCTGGAGAAATCCCATTACATATTAATTTTAGCCTCTTTTAAAAATACAATGAAGAGCAACCACACTGCATTCAAATGTTTTGAAAGAGAACCATTCGGGCACTCTCTCAGCTTCCGCTACTGAAAAGGAGAGTTTCAGTTATGCAGAACCCATGGAATGAAATTTGGTTTCCTTATTAGAAAGAAATAAAAACCTCATTAGTGTTCGGGGCACAGAAGATGTAACCAGTCCTCAGATAAACACTCTTATTTGATTATGAAAATGCATTTCTTCTGAGGGTTGTGAAAAATTTAGTGCCTAAGAAAAATGAGCATAGTTCAGACTTCTAAAAAGGAATATTGCTGGGAGTGACAGTGAAGGGCCAGAACTTCACACATCAACAGCAAGACCAGCAGAAAAGGATTGAAAACACTGACTCCAGCCCATACGGGCTAAAAACCAGACATGACAAGACTCAGGTTGGACATTTTTACTGTACAACAGAATGCTAAGAATTTCATTAGCAAATGAATCTAACTATGCCCAGGGAAACCTTAAAAGGGTGAGATTTCTTGTGTTAGATTACTCAGGCAAGCTGAAGAGTATTTAAACATCTGATCTAAGACTACCCAAGACACAGAATCATTGAACAGCTTGAGCTGGAAGGGATTCACAAGGATCATCAAGGCCCTGCACAGGGCAACTCCAACAATCACACCATTTGTCATAGAGCATTTTCCAAACATGTCAGGCCTGGTGCTGTGACCACTCTCCTGGGGTGCCTGATCACCCTCTGAGTAAAAAACACCTTTGATCTAATATCCAACCTAAACCTCCCCTGATGCAGCTTCATGCCACTCCTCAGGGTCCTGTCACTGGTAACCACAGAAGATAGATCAGTGCCTGCCCCTCTTCTTTCCCTCAGAAGGCAGACTGCAATGAGGACTCCTCTCTGTCTCCTCCAGGCTGAACAGACAAGTGACCTCAGCCACGCCTCATACAGCTTCACCTCTAGATCCTTCATCTTCATGATACTCCTCTGGATGCTCTCTAATAGCTTTTTTATCCCTCTTACACTGTGCTGCCCAAAACTGTACTCAGGACTCAAAGTGAGGCTGCACCAGCATAGAGCAGGACAATCCCCTCCCTTGCCTGGCTTGCAATGCTGCACTTGATGCACTCCAGGATATGATTATCGATAATTAATCTACAAATTTTAGAAAAAAGAAGACCTGTTTTTGAAATTAAGATATACAAACATAAAAAACAAGGTATTTTAAATTATAAAGCTTGCAAATGTATTGGTATCAGGGACTAACTTGAATTCCTTGACTTAATAATGAAAAGCTTAAAAATTGGATTGTCTAGTATAAAAAGACTTAGGATCTTGAAACAGGATAAGTCACAAAATTTATTTTCACTGTTCAGACTAGATGATTGCAATCCTTCCCCCAAGCCTCATTAAAATCACATTTAGAACGCTATTCAAAATGCGAGTCAGATTCAGTTTTGTTTGTTTGAACAAAGCTGGTATGAATAGCAGAATATTTGATAATGTGGAGAAGATAAGAATTAATTTCAACTGGTTCATTCAGTATTAGAATAAGTAGTCTTTCTCTTTCTACAATAGAAAATAATACTGCCAACTTTTTCCCTAGCATTAGCAGGCTTGTTGTATTGTAGACTACATAAAGTGGCACAAAGCAGGTGAAAAGAAAAGAGAAGCGAATGAAAACACTCTTCTTGTGGGTTTTTAAGTATTTCTTATATTGGTACAGAATTTCTAATCTCTAAATATTAATTCCATTGCTTTCTCTCAATACTACTCAAAACTCAATGTTACCTTCCACTTTGGGTGACTAGAACTCTTATTTTCACTAAATCATTTCTGGAACCAAATAAACTGAGGTGATAAGCCTCTGATAAGGTTGTTATTTAAGTTTAGGGAAAAAAAAAAAGTTGTTTTGTTTGATTGTTTCTTTGTTTAAACTTAAAGACTCGGGTGATCATGGGCAGAGAACAGAGAATTAGCTAATGTAGCTTGGCACCCACTGTGCCAAGGCTTTCACACAAGAGTGGAACAGAAACAAGACATCAAAAACCACTCAGAAATGGAAAAAATGTTCTTTGAGCACAACTATGAGAGACAGAAAAAAAAGCATGGGAGATGTTAGAAGGATGCAGATATTAAAGATGCAGGAAAGGTCAAGTCAGTGTTACAGACCGTTAACAATAGATGTTAACTGTTTCATTTCACTACAGAGTTTTTTTTTTTACAGCACACACATTTTGATTCTTCTTTCCTTTTTAAGACAGCAATCACAACATGTTACTGAAGTATTTTAAATATTACAGGAAAAACAAAAGAGTATTATTAAATAGATTTGAAAACCTGAATTTCTCAGAGGCCAATCATCTAAGCATTTGTTTGGTTCTACCCGTCTGCCTGCAAATCCTGAGCCCTATTTCCAAAGAAACTCAGAAAAAGAAAGTTTATTTGGATTAAAAAGAACAAGATTTTTCTGCTGTATTTGCATACTTCCCAGAAAACCAAACAACACTTGGAAGTGGTTCTTCAAGTTTCTTTGGTTTGACTTTGGAATAAAATATTTTTGAAGCTATCTTAGAAGAACACAGAAACTACTGCAACTGCTGTTTTGATTTAAGTAAGTTTTTATTCAAATTACAGGATTTACCACTCAGTTTTGTTGCATTTGAAGGTTAATTTTGTGAATTTTCTCTACTAATGGCAATAAAACCATTCTATTTGGTTCTATAAAACATATCACAAACAGTATTTTCAGGAAATCCATCTTAAGCAGAAGACAACCATTTTCCCTGTGCAAATGGCATACACTAAATAGAGACAGAGGATCAAAACTCAAAGTTTATAATACTAGCATCTCCCATAAATTTGCATAAGATGACAGCTGAAGGCCTCAAAGCAGTTAGAAGCTCCACAAAGCCAAAGCCTTTATAACATTCACAAGCTGGCCAAACTAGACCTGCCTGCTATACCACACCTGATTTATCTACTATAAGGTTACTGAAGAGCACCCTTTTCTCAAACAGAAATTACATAATTTTCCAATAGTTTCTCTGAAAGCAACTCTACTAGTGCCATGGTTTAGCCCCAGCCTGTAGCACAGATGACATGCAGGTTCATAAAGAAAATTAACTCTACCCCAGCCAAAACCAGCACGAAGACATGTGAACTACTTCGCATTTCACAAACGCTTCTGAAGAGAGGCGACATTTCCAAAAGAGAAGTGCAGTTTGAGACTGGCCATACTTAACACACAGCAGCCAAGAGATGTATTTGTTTCTAACAGTAGGTCAGAAGGTAATGTCAGACTTCTGTGTCTCTTGGAAGTTCAAGAAATACACTTGCTTCAAGGTATAGCCATCAGAAGTATTGAGCCCAGCTATGTCACTGTAACTGACACACTGCTTAGTAGGCAATTATAGCCCAAGAACATTTTTTCTCTTTATCTTTAGATGGTAAGTGATAGAGTCAATTAACTAATGGGCTACTTGTATTATGTGTGTTTAACATAAGGAAGGTTAGAAGGCCATGACTCAGTTCAGTCAGGTCACTACTAAAACATCTACCACATGGGATTTCACTGGATGCCACAGGAACCTAGCTGAATTGGAACATGGAAACAATGCAGGCACCTAAGGACACAAGCTTCCTAAACACAATGCTTGGGTGCAAGTCAGAAAAGGATTTGTGCTGGGGAAAAGAGGGCAGAGAAAGTCTGGTGTGGCACTGACTTGTTCCTAATATGTCACTTCTGACAACACATCGCTTCTGGGGACATGCATGGAAATGTCAGGGACTGTGAGGACAGCAGCAGGTGACAAAGAAGTTGCCAAAAGACCAATTTACAAAACCACAAAGGAATGATAAACCTGACAGCTTCCTTTTGTGTTTAGTCATTATCCTCTGCAATTTTGCTAATAGAGGAGGTTGCTTGATGAACACATTTATTATACCAACAATGTAATCTACCACAGCTTCAATACTATACAGCTGTACATTAGAACTCAAACTTCTTGGAAGCACTCATTACATAATTTCAGATAATTTGTCAAAGCAGAAAGCAAAGAATGTATGCAAAACATACAGCTTGTTATAAAAATATATTTCTTTTTACTTACTCCTATGAAAAAATACTAATATATTGTTTACAAATTAAGAGAGAAACAGTTTTATCAAAACAATGCAACAATTAAATTAGACAATTAACAATTAAAATTGAATTAGAAACATCTCTAACAAAAGGTTAATTCCTCTGCTGTGAATTTCTTTTTTTAAATTCTTATTATGCAAATATTTATATACTATTCATTGTTTGACAAAGACAGTTGCACATTTGACAGAAAAATGTGCTAGTTGCCATGATGTTTCTCTTTTCCCCGCACTGAGAACTTCTGTCAAACTCTGAAGTTCAGCTCTGTTCTCTGACAACTTTTCATATCAACGTAAGTTAAGAAGTGGGACAAAATCTTAACATGAATCTTTGTATAACAGAGAGAATTGTATCTGCAGGAAAATACAAACACAGTCATGGAGACAATTAGTTTTGTCTCACTCCTGTACCTTTCCCCCATACACTAGTTGCATAACATCCAATTAAATGAGAGGGAAAATACCAGGTAAGGAGACAGATCAAATCAGCTCCCTCTTCAGAGTTCAGCTTCAGAATGACTCTAGAGGGACAAGAGCCTGGAGCTACGATAGCAATAGTGCCCCTTTTCCTGTCACAGATACAAAGTTCTACCCTTTGTATAAAGGACCCAAAATTAAGCAACATGAAAAGCAAGTTAGGTTTGCTGGATGACGACATTTAGCTCAGTGGTTATTTCCCAGAATAACCTTCATCCCATTTCTCTGAATTATATTAATGCTTTAGGGAATAATACCATCATCCAGTGCCCCCTGATTCTGCTTGTGCATCATGCACATTCTGTTTTTACACAATCCTATGCAGCATAAATCAGCTGATGTATCAGCACTCAGCAGCTATAGGATTGTTTTAACTTTTTATGTAACAAAACAGAAGAAACACTCTGCAATCACAGCCAAAAACTATACACAAGTTATCACTCCGCTCCCCAGCCCAAAGATCTGCAGCTATTAACCAAATGAGAACATGAGAAACTACGTGAATGCTTTTTAACCCAATTCACTGCTACACAGAAATTTAATAAAAATCATTCTGTAATGAAAAGAGGCCTTTTATAGTCTTAATGTGTAACTAATCAGATGAGAAGTCACTTTAAAAGACAGAGCAAATGATTTAAGAACAGTGGTAAATTTTCCACTTCCTATAAAACGAAATAATTGGTTTTTGTTGACTGTTTATGTTTTACCTTCCTGGAAAACAGCTTATTTAGAGATACACAAAGATAAAATCTTAACAATTAAGTAGTCCAGGAAACAGTTTACATACTTAGGATGTCGGATGTCTGGCAGGGATCGCTCCAATGCTATGTTGTTGCTAACAAATATGTTGAAGCCATTTTCCCTATAAGCAGAATCATCATGGTCTTCCTCTGTAAGAGGGTACGGTTTCCCATGTTCACCTTTCCCTATAACAAAACAAAACAATTATTTGCCTCAAACTGACAGCAAAAATGTACTACAAAGACAAACAAAGTTACACTGAACTTCAACTAGTCCACCATGCCTGGAACACCTCAAAGAAATTTCTTGCAATGTCTTTAGCAATGCTCCTGTTATTTTCAATACAAAAACAGAAAGTAGGTACAAACAACAAGATTCAAAAGCCCCTCTGCAGTCACCCAATTCATCTAACTTTCTTCTATCCAGACACAAAATCAGCCATTTTATATAGAAAAAATTCAATTGTAAATTACACTAAGACCTTTCTTTTCCATAGCAAAATTATGAACAAATGGATCAATTCCAGCAATATGCCTTTCAGTTACTATGAGGAACCTGGTTACTGAGTTACTTTACGTTACAGCACCCCTAACAAGCAGTCATGTTTTCAGAATGCAAGTTTAGCATTGAAGTTTAGGGTGTCCAACCTTCCAGAAGAAATGATAAGGAAAACAGATGTTTTGCTCTAGGCTCCTTGAACAGCCTTGCACTCCTAGGGACAAGACAGATGTACTCAGTGTTTCTAACGTCACAGTACTGTGGAGCTGGTTTCAGAAACTGGCCATTTTGTGCTTCCCCAAAGAAATTATCTGCTTGTTCTCTGGCAAAGCACAGACTTTCTATTCCAGCTTTTTATTCCCAAGTTAGTTCTCATCATCAGTCACTTGGCTTGCTTAGTACCTACCTCAGGCTACTATACCTCTATCTCTTCCAGTAAGAGAGAAGAGAACAAATAAAAGCACTTCAAAGAAAAGAAAAAAATAAAAGCCTTCAATTTTCTCAACTATTTTTATTCTTCCCATTCTTGCAGTGGATGTACTCTTCAGAGCTTCAAAACCCTTCAAGGCTGCTCAGGTTCTCAAGAACGTTTGCTTTCCTTTACATCTCATTGATCAGATTATAACCTCGCTATCCTTCTACCACCAGGCTCCCTCTTAGGAAAATACCTCCTTTTACCTGGGCTCTTATAGAGAAATTAATCAGCTGGATTCAATAAGTGATCAAGGGCATGTGATCCTCAGCTAATCAGGAACAGCTACTGTAGTGGATGAAGAGGAAAGCAACCAGAAGCTGAGAGAAACATCCAGTGGTATTCTTAAACCCCATAAGGCTCTGTCAGTGCCCCATTTCACACTGCACAAGCACAAGACATGAAAAACATAGAATATGCAATTAAATGTGTTGTAGTGACTCCATTATGAACTTTTTTCAGCTAAAATAGTAATATTTTTATTCCAAAATTTGTACATATATTTACAATTTCATTTAAATTCTTAATGTAAACAATTACTGTTACTTATGGGGGGGGGAATGAATTCCTATCATGAAACCCTTTCTCTATATGCTATTTCATTACTAACAGGTATTTTGTCATTTTTATCCCCAAATGCATGCAACACAATAACATAATACAAAATCTGAACTAAGCTTCTATGTGAATCTTTATGATTTCATACTAATGATGAGAAGGAACTATGAGTCTAAAAAAGCAGCTAATGAGTCAAAGTACTACTCCAAATTCAATGGTACAATTGTATAAAATATGATTCATAATAAAGTAACACTAAAATAATGTCATTCAACCTAAGACACAGAAATTGTAGCCCTTCTCTTTCAGCACATACTGTTACTTATGCAAAAGTAAATATTTTAACTGGCTATTAATAAGAGTTTTATCCAGGTAGTTACATAATAATAATTGTGAACATTTTGAAATAAATTACATATATGATTAAAACATACTATTGCAAATAATTCTTTTTTTACTATAAAATTTCCTGTATATTCCAGCTATTCACCCTGTATAAAAAGAGGTGGATTCTTGCTTTGCTTTCCTTAAATTAGTCCATTTGGCTCTTCAGGAAATGAATATTTGTCCTAAGAGTTTTCTTCACAATGTCCCTTGCCAGCGAAACTGAAGACGAGCATTTTTAAAACAGTCTTCCATTCTGCCCCATCAAATATGGAGCAAGATCACTGTGCATAACCCAAAAGTAAAGACATCATGGTTGTTACCTAGAGCAACTCAGGAATGGGCAGAACATTCCCCTATCATGCTAAGTATTTGATCAAATCACTTTTGCACTTATGGAGAATACCTCAGCCATGAGTTGCACTAGAAGGTGTGAAGCATGACTCTTTCCTAACACTTTATTAAAATACACATGTACAGCATAAACAGAGGCTTATGCACTTTTTGAATGTCATGACTATTTCTCCCAGGTTTTTGTGTGCTTGCTCTCTCACCCTGCAATTCCTCCTGATTAGCTAGGGATCATTAGCTAGGGGAGCCACGTATCAGATCCAGCTGGAAGCAGTTTGCTAATTTCTCTAAAAGATCTTTGGTAAAAAGAGACCACCCCATATGAATAACCTTGGAAGGAGAAAAATAGAGAGCTCAGAAGATAAGCATTAAAAAATTAAGTACAACTTTTGGGTGATCATTAGGCTTGAAGGATCCCCTTTGTAGAGAAAAGTGCCATGTATGAGCCTACTCAGCATTAAAAAAACATCATAAGCACAGAAAACTCTCCTGTCACTGATTCACCTTCCTAGATGTCTGACAGTAATTTCTATCACTGCACAGTGGTTTGGAGGTGGACCTACATGCCAGGATAAAAAGGGGAAATTTCATAATGCAAGAAGAGTAAAATTATGGTGAAAAGGACCATAATTAAGTATAATTTTAAGTATAATTACTTGCTACAGAAGACTACTTTAAATCTATTGATAGACAGATGTAAGCCCTCTTATACTGTCTCTTCTGTCTGAAGGCAAAACAGCAATACAGAAAGTGCAACAAGGCCATAAAGTACTGTAGGAATTGAGAGTAAAAATCCCAATGGTGATTTTTTTGCCTCTTTACATCTAAAAGGGGACTCATCCAAATGTGACAGATAAAACCAACCCACCACTAAGACTTGATACTAACTCTCTGAGGCTGGTTTACAATTGCAAAGTAAAAATAACCTCATAAACTGAAGACAATCAGAAGTTTTAGTTCAGGATTTTGATTTGTCAAGGAAGGGAGAAACCCACAACAATGACACAGAGATTCAACCTGGGCCCAAAAATCTGATTAGAATACTCCACTGCATGGGAAGCCTTACAGCAATGTTTAATTCATACAGTGCTGTCTTACCTTCGTGATTACAGAACTGTTAGTCTGATTTTTAACTCAGTAATCCTCTTAAGACACTATGATGGTTTTGGAGTTAACATCTCTACATTGCTTAGTACTGTGTTATTTTAAGGGTTCTAATACACCGCCTTAAAATGCTCCTCCATAGATATTCACTTAAAAATAAAGTAAGATATTGCAGGCGTCAAGACAAAGTACTGGCTTGGCCCTGTGTTAGATACTCTGTAAGGCTTTTTTAGCCCTACTCAGGGATGTTACAGTCTCCTAGGAAACCATACATTGTATACCTAGGCCTAAAAATTTTCAGTTGTATGCTTGACAACTTGTGATAACTGATAGGTCAAGGACAATTCAGTTAGGCATCTTCTGCTTATATATAATGCAGATACAGGAGGAGAATAAGCCCTCTTGTTCAACAGATGGTTCAAAGGGAAGACGATTAAGGTGAAACAAGAAAATAAAAAACCATTCTGTATACTCATTACAAAAGTCTAATTGCAGAATAATGGGTCTGGATCATCCACATTGGCATAGTTGCCAGGTACTATAATTATAAAGAGAACAGGGATATTGTTGGCAAAATAGGTCTACTGTAAATCGGTTTGAAAATGCAACAGAAGAGGAGTGCTACACTACTTCCATATGCAATAGATAGGGGACCTTGCTTAAAACTATAAACAACAAATCAAATGGCAGCAGGTTCTCATTTCAGGGTCTTTTGGGTTTTCTTCTGGGGTTTTGTTTTTATAATTCAGACAAACATAATTTATAATTCAGCAGGCATGGTAAAAAAGATTGGCTTTGCCATATAAGTTCAAGAAGTTAAGCAACTGCTTGACATCTTAACACAGGAAACCAAGTGGATAAAGAACATAAGCCATTCAGTGTCTGTGGAGAAGAACTGTGTACAAATCTGAATTATTTACTGCTTATACTCACTGCTATTAGTTTACTCAGGCATGACTACACAGCCATACCAAGTCAAGACTATAATTCACATAAGTATTTAAGCACAGCCTTTAATTCAAAGCACAGCCTTTAACCCTAAACCAGTAGTAGGGAATAAGAATTCGCCATGTGCTAAACGCTTTAGTACATACAAGGATTTTATTTTAATACGTAAACATACAATTAACTCAGTCTTCTTACTTATAGTTAATTTTGTTATTTTGGATAAGTTAATTCTGCCATTCTTTCAAATATATATTAGGAATTATCTCTAAATATTCCACCAAGAATCTCCCCCAGTTCGGCTGTGCCCATCATACATAAACTCCAAGTTGGAACTTCCCTCATGGAGTTTTCACAGTGAGAACAGATGTCTAATTTTATCCTAGAGCAATCTTTCAATACAGAACTGAAGTCCCATGAGGAGAGAGTGACTGTATTTCTTAGCAAAGGTAGACAGAGAAACACAAATTCCAAATGAATGCAGTCACACATCAGCCTCAAAGAAGGAGTGTGAGAAGTAAAATGGGAAATAAAGATCAACAACACAATAAAAACATTTGAGTCAGAGATCTTACATCATTTTGACACATAAATTTTCACAAAACAAACCTTTTTGATTTTGATATGGCAACTGGCCAAGTCAGAGGGCAAAAACCCTGTTTAAACCAATCTGTGCTATCTTTTACATAATTTATGAAGTTTTCCTACTGCAGGTGTATACAAGTCTTTCATCTTCCACTGCAGAGATCAATTTCATATTATTTAGATATTTAAAACAGATTAGCAACTCAAACTGCCAGCACATTCTGCTTTTTTGGAAGTGAATTTCCATTTGAGTACTAACAAAATAATTGTATTCCTCATTTTTCCTTCTCCTCACAGACAGGAGGGCAGGGTGCAGAAATGACCTTCTCCTTTCATATTAGAAAAGGAATTGCTTGTTTTGAGCAAATGCCTTTTGGGTTTTATACATTTATGTTAATTTCCAATCAAATGGATGAAAAATTTAATTTAATAAATGCATGAATGATCTTTGACAATTTGTTACGGAGACAGAAAATTAAAACTGCATTTCTTGCATTAAATTCCCTTCATATCAAAAGGAACTACCCAGCTTGTAAAAAATGTATAGGTGTATATTTATATGTATATAAAATGGCTTTTCAGATTGAAAGTAAAAAACATTTTTCCAATTGTATGACTAGTAAAACAATGGAGCAGGCAATCCAGGGAACTGTGGTATCCATGTATAGGCACGCAAGAAATGATACCATGCCTCAGAAAGATGATTGATACAACTCTGGTCATCTATTAAGGTGGATCCCAACCTTAAATTTCTAAGAATGCTATGAGAAATAGGAGGAAACTGACTACAGGTTCCATCAGAATCCACAAAACTCACATCAGAAACTGAAGTATATTTATCTCAAGTTTATTCTATTTTCCTAAACTTCGCAGAGTACCTCACTCAGTTGAACAATTTCATTACCCTAATTTATATAGGGAAAGGAATTTAAGTGATTTTAGATCAATGGAAATAGGATCAAAAGTAGCTTTTAAAAAATATTTTATCACTACCTTGTAGCAGCTTAAAAAGACACTACAGTAAGATTTACAACACTTCTAATTATTTATTACATAATTCTATCAAGGTCTGCGGCAATAGAAAAGGCTTTTTCTTAGCATTACAGAAGTAATCAAATCTTACTTCTGCAAAAACCTTGTCAAGGAAATCCTGAACAATTAATTTTCAAGCAAGAATGAATGATTTTTTTATAAATATATAATAAAATTTATTTAATACAGTTTCAGTATCGAACTATTACAGAAAACAATCAAAAATTCACTCAGTTATCTGTTAGAAAGCATTTAAGTCCCTACTATTTTATCTATGTTCAGATGACAGTAGTACATACAGGTTTTCTTTCCCAAGGATCATGTCGTCCTTGGTAAGTGGCATAGAGATGTTATCAGAAGCAAATATGAGGCTTTGTCCTCTCTGGATTGCTGCTACAGTAATATGATGTCAGCAGGAGAAATATGAACTAAATTGCTTCTCTCTTCAGGAACAGCTTTATACAAATAACATAGGTTGGGAGAAAAAGGCAGAAAAAACATATAACTTTAAATTTTGTTATTTGACTGCCTGCTCACATCCAGAACTAAAGAAAAACACTGAACAATCAAAGCACAAGAACAAAAAACCAAGAAACCTACAATCAACCAAACAAAAAACCAACAGAAAAGAACATGCTCCTTAAAAAAATTTAGAAGAGTACATTCAAATTGTACTGTAGTTTGATCTTTGGAGTGTTGTTTGCTTATCATTCACATGAGATAAAAATTAAAGGAACCTGTTACAAACACAAAATTAAATCCCTACTTATAGCAAGCAGCGATGTGTTCTGCCATTCCTCAGCCCAGAGTGGGTAGGAAGTAGGCAAAGGAAGAACATTTCCAGGAGAGGAAATGAGAGGCACAAATAGGAACCTCTCAAATGCACTTATTTTACAGATGCTTGAGAAGCATTTTTATAAAAAATGAACATTCAAGTGGAAAAAAACAAACCTAAATTACAGCATTGTAACTGTATTAAATATAATTTCCAGATTTCCACAGACTTGACAGGCCTAGGCCAACTCTTCACGTTAATTTAAGATCATAACTTGCAAGGAAAAATGGGACAACATTTTTTTTTAAGACTTCATGAAGCAGGAGAAGCTGATTACCAATATTCTGTATACATCAAGGACGTGCTAGCATTTCATGTGCATTTGTTTAAAGTGGAAACAAGATAAAATGATACAAAATGACAGCGGGTCAGGCTGAGCAGCACAAAAATGAGGAGCAGTAGTGGCAGAGAGCAGAAGAATGAATGAGTGTACCAAGTGGAGCAAGCAACAGCAACATCTGGCAGAGTGTCAAAAGCCCCAGGTCACAGCACAAAGCTCTGGAAACATCAGCTGGGGCTTGTTGCCTCACAGGACTCCACAGTTCCCACAAGGAAGGCTTTGGCTCAGGAATGGGGAACAATCAGCTGGCCTAGCTGTTGCCTTGACAAAATGGATTGAAAAATTATTATTGTTATAACTTTAGGAATTAGCTCTATAATGTTATCTGTTTATCTGTAATAAAATGTTGTTTGCTGAGTTAATTAATTTGCAAGAAGGAAAAATTAGCTCAGTGCTCCTGAGATTAATTCTTGCAGGTATCTAGGCATTTTACTAAATGTCACTTTAAAATGCAACCAGGCTTTTACTATTGGCAGTGGTGTCCTAGCAGAAAAAGGGCATTATACAGATAACCACTGGAAAAATCCAATTCTGTACCTTTTAAATAGTCAATATTAAATGATTGATACAGAAACAAGAAACTATGGTTTATCTTAAATATATGCATTTTTTCAATTTGTGATTTACAATTAATTAATCAATAATTAATTTCTAAGTCTTACAGCCTGTGCTTTACAGAATATTAGAGTACAGTACCCCTCCTCTTTTTCATTCATTTGAAACATTAAAAATGCAGCCTCTAAATTTCCAACATAGACATTGCAGAGTAAAAATACAGTGTGTATGTGTCTGAGGGAAGTGATTGTTTTAAAATATATAGTGAGGTAAACTAGTGAGATTGTTTTGTTTTAGCAGAAGAATGACTGCATATGAACCCTGAAAAGTCAACTGTCCAAAGGCTTCAATAGATATTTCACAAAAATAAGCAGCAGAATTTTTCTTAAAAGACATGGTTTTTAAAACTTGCTGCAAGTACTATAATGGCTTACTGGGTCGAAAGACTCATTCTAACCCCTCATTTCCACTTTAATAAATCTAGCAAAAATAAAAGAGAAAACCAGACCATGCTATTTGGTGTGTCCAGTGTATTTAGAATGCCGCAGTGTACAATGCAAGATAAGCAGCAACACATGCTGTTTTGATATGAGTTGCTCTATCACTGCAGCAGAGAAGCAATATCCTCAGTAGTATTCTGCAGGCTGAGCTGAATCTAATCATAACTCTGTAGCCAAGGGATGCACAGTACATCTTCTATTTAGTCTAACTACTTATCACCAAATGCCACAGCCACCAGAATGTTTTTTCATTTAACATTAGACTGGCTGTAGACCATTAATCAGAGCCAAACACTCAATGAGCAAGCATGTGAGAAACAGAATTCAACCATAAAAAGGCTTCACAGTTTCAGTTAGTAACTGAAGGACCTGCTAGGATAAAAAGCATCTACTATCGAACATGACCTGAAAAAAATCTAATAATGGTAAGGTGTTTGTTTCTGTACTTAAATAAATTAATTAATACAAAATGCCTCAAGAATGGCATTCTAGCAGTCTCTAATACCAGAAAGTCTAACATAATTAATCTGTATGGTCAAGCTGAACCAAAGTGTCCATAACAGGGTTAGATACAGGAACCAAACAGATCCACAAAATTAATGCAAAATTACAGTTGCACAGGTAGTGTTTCAGAAAACCCCGAAGTACAAAATGATAGGGTCATAATAGCTGTATTTAACATAAGAGTTATCCTTGCTCCTCTATTTTTCTTCATTCTAAGATATATTATAACCTTGTGCTGTTTACCATATACTATCACATGAAAACAAATAGGATGTTCCATGGAACAAATTTCTTAATATGGAATATTTTTATCTTTTTTTTTTTCCTGAATTCAACCTAAACTAGCTCCAGAAGCTGGGTTTCTGCCACACGAAGAAGGAATAACCTGTAAAAAATGAGTGAGTCAATGGTGCACAACAATGTAGTCACTCTTGTACATGAAGCATTATTCCATTATGTGTATCATCCAGAGA
Organism: Leptocoma aspasia; assembly: GCA_013399835.1. NCBI lineage: Eukaryota > Metazoa > Chordata > Aves > Passeriformes > Nectariniidae > Leptocoma > Leptocoma aspasia. Next base: position 415,999 of record VXAX01007759.1, on the reverse strand, counting down.
ACACACGAGCTGTCACATCTCCCAGTAAATTTANGAGATAGTAAATATTCACAATTAAAGTTTGAGGCAGACCCAAGAAGCAGAACTAAGCCATCTGATTCCCCACATGGTGACTCAGTGACAAGGACAAACTTATTCCTTCTGTAAATCTGAGAAGAATGCCAATAAGCAAGCAGTGTTTGCTCACTCGGGGCAAGTTTCTCAGGTAGTACAGAAATGGTTTATTGCTTTTTCAGGTCTGTTCAGATTTATACATTATCAGCTGAGTGTGCAAATAATTATCAGGGATAATATAAAAAGCAGGCACCCCTAAAAATTCAGAGATACAAGAACTATCATCAAGGCAAGCCATATAAACCCAGATGAACAACTGAGACAGGTAATGCCATGTTCTTGGGACTGGTCTGCACAAGTTCTTCTCCCTTACTTAGAACAAAATGCATTTTATTCTATCACACCCAAAGTAGCACTTTGAATCTCAATGCTCTTCTTTTTTTTTATGTTTTCTTTTGGCAAATCAAACACATTACTCTTGTGAAAGCTTTTGATTACTACATATACTGCTCCATATGCTCACTATCACTGCACTTCCCAGCCACTGCTTTCCTTCTTCTTATAAAAGGTACTAATGCTACTATTGTTAGTATTGCCTTCTATCACTCATTTTTAAATGCATGGTTTTTAAAATGGTTTAAAATGCATTCTTTATTTTAAAGAGCCTTACAACTGACTGATGTTCCTGTGGTAAGGAGAGCTAAACTTAAAGCTTGACTTGCTCTGAGCACAGTACAGCTCTCCACAGCCCTTCTCCTCCCTTGCCATTGATTCACCTCTTTCTGAATAATACAAGCCTAATTAAGGCCAACTATTTTTCAAATGTCTGACACCAATTTGAGCAAATTTCCTGTACTAAAGTCAATTGAAATTTCCAGTCAATATATGCTGTTGAGTCATGCAGAGGCAGAAATGGAGACTTCATAAACCACCTTCAGCCAGGATCTGAACAGATTTTCAACTAATTAGTTTAAAATATTTTCTATTCAAAAGGACAACTCATCACTTACAGAACACAACTAAACATTTATCCCAAGGCCACATTTATGCATAATTCAGTTGGAATCCAATATGTCCATTGGGAACCTTTCTGAAAAAGTTAACTTATTAAAAACTGACATCTGGATTCAGACAAAAGTATTTTCTGATTTTTTTTAATTGCTGATACATGGGTTAAGAGAAGCAAATAAAAAATTATATTTTGAAAGACAAAATTTTAAAATTGGACTATTTTTTTCTTTTTGCCAAGTCTTACAGAAATGACAGAACTTAACGAATATTAATAAAGGATAGACACTCAAGTTAAAAATTTTGGTTTTGAACCAAAGCAATACTTTCTCATTTTATCACAGACAGAAAATGTGTCAAGTACCAGCCGAAAGTCCCACATGTACAAGCTCAAAATTTCAGATGTATATAAACAAAGTCTCTAAAAATTTCTTTCTCACTGAGAAAATTAAAAAAAAAAAAAAAGTTAAATTCCATTATGCAGATTTACGATGTATTTATGCAGCACACAGTAACTCTGAATTCTACTTATGGCTGTATGATCAAGAGCCCCTCAATAAATCCATTTTTTGAGGAGAAAGATCTTTAGCAACCATGTTACGAGAGCAAGCATACACAGCCCTCCATAACCACAGGTAACAGAGGAATAGGATGTAAATCAGAGATTTACTTTAATTGTAGGTTTTGTTTCAGATGCATTACCATAAATTCCACCTTTTAGTTTGTCAGGTATATTTAAAACTAGAAAAGCAGAAAGAAAAAATAACCACACCTCACATTTTCCAGAGAGGAAAAAAACCCACTTAGTTTATCTATTTTCGTGCTATTAATTAATCTCTGCATGTCATATGATTTAACTTAGAGAAAGTGTTCCTGCCTATATTTAATTTAATTTTTCCTGTACTTGCTTAAATAGTAATCCAACACCTTTACAATAGTGAGAGAAATTATGACAAAGGACTTGGACTGGATTAAGAACTGATGTTCTACAGTGCTGATTTGACCCTGGCTGGATGCCAGGTGCTCACCAAAGCCACTCCATCACTCCCCTCCTCAGCTGGACAGGGGACACAAAATATAATAAAAGACTTGTGGGTTGAGATAAGGTCAGGGAGAGATCAATCACTAACTGCTGTCATGGGTAAAACAGACTTGAATTGAGGAAAAATTATCTTATTGCCAAGAAACGCTCAGGGTCTCAAAACTTCTATGTGTGACTTCAGAAGTGTCCAAAAAGAAGCAAAAAAGATGAAAACACGATCTTTATCACCATTTATCACAGATTTTAAAAAATTGTTCATTGTATAAACTGGGGGAAAAAGTCATTTCAATACCAGGCTGAAATGACAGCATGTTAGTAACTTGTTTAACTTACTCATTAACAGCAGCTAATTAAAATGTCAGCCCTCCAGAACTTTAACTGCTCACAGCTTTCACTCCTTTTGTGAAGCATATGAAGTTTGGATTTCTTTCCCGTATAACCATTTTAGTGAACACTGGGAACAAAATATATAGGAAAAAGTCCAAATAAACTAAAGTTATTTATTTAGAGCCTTTTCTTTTTGTGTGACAATATTAGAAATAGATTACTCTCTCAATGAAAAAATCTGTGAAGTATTCAAAAAACAGAGTTTCTCAGAAAGCAGATCTGGGAGGACAATAGAATCAGTATCCTTTTAGAAAGTCTGTAACTTGCCCTCTGGAGACTACTCCTTCCCCACTTTACACACAAGTACTCACTGTGTTTCAGATCAGTCTCATCTTTTGCAAACTGGCATGGGAAAAAAATGCAAGAAGCAAGTAAAAGTACCAGTAACCTCATACACATTCACAGTAGTTTCCAAAACATATACAAGCTATCCGATAACTTAGCATGTAAAATAGAAGTAATGGGCAGGGTAACCTGAAATTACTTCACCTATCTTTTAAAAATATAAAAATGTAAACCATTTAATGAGAAATTTCAAGAGAAAGACTGTTTCCATGTTTTAAGAATACCTATAATGAAACTTAAATATGCATCGTGATTATTTTTAAAGCTGAGCATTTTTCCACTCAAACTCCTGTCAAGTATTACTATTCACATTTCAACATCACCTGCTGAACTTTTAATCAAGATTGCCTAAAAAAAAAGTAAAAAAGTTTATTTATACCTTGTAGCCAGCAGAACTGTCACACAGGTTGGCAGAACAAAATGCCACTTGTAGAAATGTGGTTTCTTTTTTCTACTTTCTTTATATTAGGAGGAGGACAGATTCCCCTAGACAACCCTTCACTGCAAGCATGCATGGCAGACAACTTTGTGTTACACAGTCCCATCCAAAAGGTAGCTCTGTTCCTTGAGAAGTAGTGATTACAGGGCATAATTTGATGAGCTAGTGTCTATAAAGTAAATTATAGCAAAACAATCGTACATCTCTGCCTTTTCACATATATTCACTGGATGTCAGACAAATGGTTTCACCAGTCCAATAATTTTCCTCTGTCAGCTTATTTAATGAAAACAGGAAGGAAAAGAAAGAAAGTCACCTTACACATATTTCAGTCATAAACTGCACTGAGATAACTATACTAGACTTTTGTACTTGCAAACTTAATTCATATCCTCAAAAGAAAGAAGCTATGACAGGAAAGCAAGCACTATTTATTTGGTGTTTTAGTTGTTTGGTTTTTTTTGTTTGTTTGTTTGTTTTTTAGGAATCCAAGCATCTTGTTGGCTTCTTAAAGACCAAAAGGCTAAACCAATACTCCAAAAATGTTTTTGTGAATGTAACCACATCCTCCGCTTCTCTCCTTCTTCTCTATATTTAACTTTTCACAGCAACTAAGCGACATTCCTTTGTTCCACTGAGTCAAGCAATTATTGCCCTGAACTGACAAACTTGATCATTTTTACACCCATCACAAGAGCTAATAAGATCAATTTAGATGATCTATAGAGCTTTCCTCCTCCTTACACACAGACAGGTCTAGCCTGAAGGTCTCTAAGCTGTCTGGTTGCTCCAAACCCCCTCTGCAAATGAGCCCCATGTTTTTGAAGACTATGCAGGTAAAATCTCTTTTTCAGAATTACTGCAAAACATCTCTCTCTTTAAAAAAACCCCAAATATAAAACCAAACCAGCCAAGTATCTACAAAGAACTCCTACTAAATATTACTTAGATAGCCCTGAAAACGTTTAAGCACAAAGAGAAAGATGCCTAACAGATCTAAAAACTGAACCATTGTTCTAGAGTGCAAATGCCAAATTAAAGGATTCATTTTAGCTGAGACATCCTCTCATGCCCCTCCCTCCAAAAAAAACCCAAACACAAAACTTCTAAAGTCAAGTTTCCTCTTTTTCCAGACAGTAACTCTATTAAGTCACCAAGTATTACCCATTAAGTGCATTCACCAGTGTAATCTCTTATGAAAGCTTTTAGCTCTTGATCACTAATACTGAAATAAGTCCATGAAGACATCTTCAATGCTATACAGAACAGAAAATACTATAGTTGGGACTATCACAAGCAGATGGCATCTGCTTTTTTTTTTTTTTAATTCTATTTTTGTTTTGGCTTGCTTCTTTCTTTTTAAAATTGTGTGAGCACTCAGATCAAGATTCAAATACAGTGGGGGAAGGTACTAGAGAGTAAACTTTGGTTTGTTGAGGATTTGAAACTACATACTCCCACACAGACAAAAATATAGAGAAAGATGAAAACCTAGCAACTTTAATAATAATAACTTTAATTTCTCTAGGAGAGCACTTCTTGAATTCTGGATACTAGTTTCATTTGAGAGTATGTATCACTGAGACAGTGACAGTCAATAGATATTTCTTGCCAAGTTTCTGGAAATATAATTTTCTTCCTGCCTATCAAGGTAAAAATCAACATGCCAATTCCCAGCACAGAAAAGCATGCAGAAGATAATTTTCAGTGAATAACAGGAGTCATATTGCCAACTCTGCTTCCCCCTCCTTGGTCACCCTGGCAGCTCTTAAAAATTAGCTTTCCAATTACATTGAAATGGTTTAACTGATGAGTTTCCAAAGCGTATGTGTGTGGCAGGGGGCAGGGACAGGGAAGAACAGGGAAAGAATCACATTTACTTCAACCACAAAAAGGGCCTCATATCTGGCCAAGGCAACAGAGGCATTGTCCTTAAAAATAGAAGCTTGGCTCTGACTTATAGCCACCTATAAACTGTTTTTATGCGTAGATTTAAGTGGCAAGAGTTAGTTCTATCATGTACACAGTTTTCTGACAGAGAAATTCTGTACAGCTGCAGCCTTACACTTCCTAGCTTCTTCTGCAGCAGTGAAATATAAAGTTGTAACTTGGGATCCACTGAAAATGTGTACCCAAGCTACTGCTTAAATAATACTGTCATATGCCATTTCACAATCTGAGGAAGCCAGTCTGTAGTTACCCACAGAAAACCTAAAGGCCTTGTGATGAAAACCCAAACCACCAAACTGCATTTTCTACCTATCAGGGCTTAAACTTCTTAAGAAGGCACCACTGGAAAAAAAAAAATTCTCTTTCCAAATCAGTATTTAAGAGTATAATAGTTCCATCATGCTTGGCACCCAGCTCCAGGCTGATCTCACTGTTTTCAACAGGACATCCAGACCATTAAGAGTGGTAGATCACAGTCTGCAGCACTTGATTTATGGAGCATGTGCATTTTAATATATGAAACACTTTATGTAACTGCAGTGGATTGCATCCATCTTTCATGTTATACATCCTTTATGTGCTGTCTCCTTGACAAGCCATGATTAACATTACTGTCTAGAATTTTTTAATCATGTTAGACTTGCATTAAGATAAACTGACAAACATTTTTCTCTTTTACAAACAATACATTGTAAACTGCATGAAGCATATTCATGATTAATGCTATGAACAATTAAGTTATGACTGTTTATTGAGACCTTGGCTACCACAACAGTTGAAATTATATTGCAAATTCTCAAATTCTTTCTAACGGAACTGCAAGTTTAAAGACCTAAATTAAATTCAGTAAACTTGTTTAATACATAATGCTGAAAAAATTCCCAGTGCATAATTCCATATGAAATATGGCATAAGTAAATCAGTATTTTAGTACACACTTCTTTTCCTGCACAAGTTTTATTATATTTATAAGTATCATAGTGCTAATCTTTTTCATAGGCAATACAGAATTACAATTAATGTATCCTGCTGCCTCATATCTTCTAGAAACACTCTGGCACTAGGCTTGACAAGTTCTTCTGAATTTAAGAATGGGCTCTATTCAAATTTCTTATAAGGATTAACCAAATATTTGAGCAGAAGTGATGGCAAAGGATCACCAGTGCACAATTTCTTTAAGTGACACTAAAGTCAAATTTCAGCTGTTCACTACCGATTATTACTGTATAAAAATGCTTGTGTCCTTTGCCTTCTTTTGACATTCTACCCCAAGGATACAGAGCTCCAATCTATTTCCCCTGTCATCAAAAACATGTACAGGTCACTTATTTTTCAATATTTCTGCTTAGCTTGTTTATAAAACTAATCTGTATGAATGTTTGTTTGTAGAACTATAGAATATACTGTCTGTTTGTATATTGAACTAATCTCTATGAAAGGCCTGCACTGAGGCATGTAAAGGTCAAGATCTTTAAAATCCCCTTCTCCCAGTCAAGGTAACATTTTGAAGAAGCAGAAAGGTAAAGACAATCCTGAACACAGGGAAGAAATACAACCTTCATTCCTTCTCTCCACATAAAGCTTCAACATGCTATTTAAATATACAAATAGGAGGAATAAAGACTGAAAATGGCTTAGTAACTGCTGGAATAGACACACTAGGTGTTACAGTACATTCAAAAAGGTTTTTCCTTTGAGATCTTTTTAGCAGACAAGACCAAATTGGCTCAAGAGTCAAACATAAAAATATTGACAGACATATCTCTGAAGTCACTTATTCTATTCCTTAGCCAATTTCTTTTGAAGACAAAGGTTTTTATAAATTTATATTAACACAGCTTCTTATATTTTACCATTCTCTCAGAAATTAGTTTATTACGCTAAATTTCCAATCCACCTCATAGAATGTAATCATTTCAGCATGCACATGCAATCAGGCAAAAATACCTCCAAAGCATGATAAAGGAAAAAAATCTAAGACTGTGTTTAAAGAATAAAAACTGAAAACAAAAAACACTTGCAGTATATAGTCTTTCTATGTGCATCTTATCAGCTATTAATATCACTGATAGAATTGATTACATGCTTTCAGAAATAAAACCTTAATTTTTCCCTTTTTCTATTCAATCTGTTACCCTTTTGTAATACTTTATGTTGGAAAAGTTATCACTTGTAGTTAGAAATAGGTTGTCATGATCAGAAACAGTACCATATTTGAATATAAACGTTCAATCTGCACTTCTTTAAAAGCCCAGGAATCACACATATGAATCCTTCCTCTTGCCTGAGAAGGGTTGAAATTCATCATTACTGCTACTACTCATAATTGATGATAAAGCTGAGAATTTCTTGAGTGATACAGATGAAATAACTTTCAGAAATGGAAGAACATTGACTGATTCTTGAGGACTTTTAATCTCACTACCCAGGACATAAAATTAGAGGTGAAACCAACATGATGTCTTCTCATGGATGCTTCTGATTTACTACCTTAGGCTTTCCTGGCTCTCTCCAGTGCATCTCATCCCTCATGGGAGCATTGAGGGATCTCAGACTCCTAGCTCTACACAGAAACCATGGAACACCAGTGCTATCAGAGCCACAGAAGCTGCCATGCCCCTGAAATGAACGTCTTGGTAGAAATGTCCTCAGAGTCCTCCCTATACAACTGAAGTAGGGAAGTCTCTGATAAAACAAAGAAATGGCAACTACAGTAACTGATTCATGGCAAAGCCAGGGGCCTCAGCATCCAGGATCTCTACTCTCTGTAGAGATACAGGTAGATTTACAGTGCCCTGACACGGCAGGCATTGCTGTAGCTGGGCTAACACACACACACCACGAGCTACCTGGGCCATTGCTATGCAGGCTGCATAGCAATGTAGGGTGCACCCACCACTCTGAGATCCAATACAAGAGCACTCTTCTGATATACAGAAGTCATTGTTTATTACTTACCAAAACAAAAACTGACAGATGTAGGATTTGCATTTGTTTACAGTTCTCACATTTTTAATGCAAATTAAACATATTATTCATCAAGGCACGTCATCAGTTGTATTCCCAAAGGAAAAGAAATTAATAGAAACAGGTCTTATTTTAAATTCTGATTTCTTGTCAAAAAGCTGGCATGACTTATCAACTCCAATAAAGTCGGTTTCTCTGATTAGCTTATTTTGTTCCCTCCTACTCCATTGTAATATCTGATTGACTTAATGGCTCACTTTAGAAAATGGAAGCAATTAAACTTTTTTTTCCTTCCTTCCAAAGTATCTATCACAACTATTTTGTTAGGAATTACTTTTTTTTTTTTTAAGGTTAACTTTTGCTATCCTTTTCCTATATTTCAGTCACTGCTTTTGAGCTAATGACAGAGCAATATTCAGAGAAGAATGTAAGTGATTGGGTTGCCTGAATAACTTAATTTTCATTTCACTACACCTATTCTGTACTGATAAGATGATAAGAAGTATATTTAAGTCATTATATATTCCTTTCTGACATTGCATAAATCAGGGCTTGGATAACCGGCAACTAAATGGGTAACTTCCCTGTTCCACCAACAGTATAACAATTAGTCCCTCTGCAACTCAACAGCATTTCCCTGTCTTCTTGAATTTTTCTATCAAGATTAACCAAGTAATATTGTTAGAACTGGTTTGGAAGTCTTTACAAGTGCTTTTAAATCAAGTTCTGGCTATGTGTAAAGCCTTCCCTCTCCATCCTTCCCTTCAAGTACCGTCTCAAGTAGCATCACCATGCTAACAAAATGGGAAGTAACAATGGAAGCATCATAAACACACATTTGAATCTCAGGTGTTCCAACAAAGCCCTACAAAACCAAAAGTAACACAAACTCATTTCAGGATTTTTATGCAAGATCATTAGTAATTTTAGAGACAAAAAAGATGAGCTAAAACACTTTATATAAATAGAAATAATATATTTTTCTTCTGCATATCTTGTAAAAGGCTTTACTATTGACTTCAAGAGGAGAGACCATTCAAATTCAGAAACGTAGGTTTTAATTGGTAGAATGAGAAGGGATTAAAATATTTCTCCATGAAACAGTAGTAGTCATGAAGAAACTAGTACATCTTCATAGTTAGAAATTATGAAATTCACATTCTCAGTGCTTAGGAAATCGTAAGCTTTCCAGATAAACAGCCAGACTGAATTAAAAAAATACTTCACTCCTTTCTTCTTTTCTATACAACAAGCACTGACTGCCTTTCCTGAAATATCTCAAGAAGACCTTTCATACCATGCTTTCAGATAGATTTTTTAACTAATAGTGTGTTTCAGCTAATGTTATTAGGAAGAAAAAGTATATTGTACGTCCCAAAAGAGTGCATTGAGATGCTCTAGCTTTGCATTTGTATTACCATATTGTGATTTTCAAAGAAAAGAGCATTAAAAGATATTTTAATCTATTGAATAATAATGAGAAATACAAATTATTTAAAAGATATATTTAAAATGTCAAACTCAGCAAATGGTAAAATAAAAAAAAGTTTTATTAAAAAATGTAAATAAGTCAGAATATCTTAATATTCACATACTACTACAGTTATCATGTTAGGTTTAGGACTGGGAATTAGAAAGCTACATAACATGTTTTTTCAGTTTCTCAGCCAACTCCATGCAGTGGCTTGCATTACATTGGCAATGCTTTAAGCTATCCATCAGACTATCATAAGTACTACTGTTATTGTCCAAAACATATGGGGACCACATTACATATTTAGAAATTAAAAGTACATTGCCAAATCATCCATGTACGTCCCTTCCAACCAGCAAGCATGATATTCCCCACATATGTGCAGGTTTCCAACATACATGCTGCTTTTACTTTGTACCTTCTCTCTTACATATTTATCATTTTATGTTTAGCAATTTGGAACACAGCAATTATTGATCTGACAACTACCAAATTGCCAAGAATAATTTCCTTCCCCTCCCTACCTTTTTTACCTCCTAAGCACATGTGGGAGGAAAGGATAATTTCTTTAGTTAGTGATCAAGATCCAAAAGAGAAAGGGAAAAATAGCTTAAAAAATAACATACACCTGCAATATTTTACTAGTTCAGACTCCTGCAAAATTAAGTACTTACCAAGTCTTATGAATCTGTCAACGAGATTCAGTTATAGAGATATTTTGGGGGAGGTTTTGGCTGTCTCAAGACAGTGGGATCAAGACAGCATAATTTGTTTTACAATAGTAGATTGGCCTTTGTCTAATAATGACTATCAAACACTGATTAAGGTGTAATCCAACTGCTGTTTCTCTTCTTTCTGTCTAATTTAATTCATCTCATGTTGAATAGTTGTACATTATGTTGTAAAAGAAGAATTCAAATCTGAATATGCTCTGATGACAGAAAGAGGAACACAAACCATACTCTCTGCACGTATGGGATGCAGTATGTGAAGGTACATTAAAATTACATTACTCACTGTAACAAAGTGTCCTTCAGTCTATTTGCAAACACTATTTTCTCCCATTTTCAAATAATTGTAGACTGTCAGAATGAGATGAAGTTTCTTTAGCAAGACTAAAGGATCGGAGTTTGACAATGGTAAAAGTGTCAAAGGTTCTTGGCAGCTATAGGTATTGAACTCAGGTTTTGTTCATTGATTTAAGGACAATTTGGCTTTTTTTGTAACATGTCCTCTTTTACACAAACCAACACTCTGTTTGGTCACAGTCTGACACCTGATTTCAACATGAAAAATAATTTCTTGATAACATTTTTGCTGATTGCACCATCATTGTATAGTTACTAGCAGGAAACACATTGTCACTTGGCTACTTTCAGAGATAAGCTATTTCTGCTTGGTCTGACCCCTCAATTCAGAGCACTATGACCTCGTGACATTGTTGCAATCAAAAAAAAGTTGTTAGGAATGCCTCCTAAAGGACTCAAAAGAACAAACAGTCATAGAGAGAAAGAATGAGTAAACAAACCACTTCAATTTGTTCTGAACTCATGTATACCTGAACGCATAGCATCTTTCTGAATGCTTTCATAATCATGCCAGTCCTTCCTTTTCAGGCCATCAGTCCAGGTAAAGAGCTGTCCATCTCCCAGCCCCAAAGGAAGTGTCTGTGAAAAGAGTAAATAAACAAACAAATAAATATATACATACATATGTGGTTCATGTTATTACAGAGTAACCCTCATAATATGGCAGTAGCCATATTCAGTTTATTCAATGCAAATATTGAAACTTTACAGTGATAAATGAAGATATTTTTCTAAATACTGTGAGAAAACAGTGAATTTAGTTTTTGACAAACAATTATTTGAAGTATATCAAACATCTGGAGCTTAACATTTATCTTTTCAGAAGTGTTCCGATATGACTGCTTGGCAAGAAGCTCATGGAGATTAAATGGACCACTTAAACTGAACAGGTTTCAAAAATGCCTTATCCTTCAACACATGAAGGACTTTGATTTTTTTCCTTAAAGTATCACTTGTGCAAAATTGAAGTTACAGTTACGCAGCACTTTACAATGTTCCCCTTTAACTTTTTTGGTAAGATTTTTTAAATAGCTGCTACTAAGTTATTGTTGTTCACACAAGGTCAAATGACTGCATCAAAGGCCCAGAGCAAAGAAGTTCTCAAAGCACTTTCAAATCCTGTAGATCTTCACGATAAGCGATAAGGAGAAAAATACCCCAAAACACACCACCAGCACCCCCATCCCCACAGAATATCCAGAAAAGAAACCTGCATACAATGTGTAGTTGGTAAGCTGAATTCCCATTTCCAAACTCCAAATTCCTGGGTAAAGGTAAAAACTGTTTTTTGCTTCTAAGCAAGATTATCTTCCTAGAGCTCTTTTTTTTTTTTCCCCTCTCTTGATTCTTTCTGCTGAAAGCTAGTATTTATATGAAAATTAAGAATCAAAAAGTACCATTAGAAGTACATGAAATGGAGATTCACTGCTAATAGGAATAACATGAAAACTCTAGCTCTGCTACTTACAGGTTTAAATCAGTAAGTTGTCCAGAACAAAAGGCATCTATGAAATGCATGCTAGAAATGTTCTAAAAAGTCATGAGAAAACACACTCAAATGGCAGTTCCAGGGACACAACATCTGATCAGCCTTCTTCTAGGAAACACTGAAAGCCCTACAAAAATCTCATGCCTGTGTAACAGTGAAGCTTTGCCCTTCTTGTTTGAAGTTTGTAAACCCAATGAACACTGGACTCACCCATATTCTCTTACTGATTTTACACCACTGGTGCACAGAACTGGATGACACTCACTGACTCCAAGTGAAGTTGTCCCAGCATGCTTAGTTAGGGCTTTTTTTTTTTTCTAGGACAGACAAATATCTGCCAAGCTACATGATGCAGATCTGGTTGCTAAGCCATCCTTAAACTGGGTTTCAAAGGCTTTTGGATTTGTAAGCAAGAAGTTAGGAATGCCAGGCATGACTACCTTCAAGCAAAGGATGCTAGAAATCCTAGCTGACAAAGATTTATGCTGAAAATATCTGCTTTGGGTCAGCTGAGAATGCTGGATATTCAGGGCAAAGTTGTGTGGGCTCAGTGCTCTCTAACAAATCCCTGAAATACTGAGGAAAATCCATCACACTCTGCTAGCATGGCCTAAATTTCTAAGTTTCAGTATTAAAGGTAACTTATGTTACATAATGCCAAACTGCAATCTAGTTTGTTTATTCTTCTATTACCACTTTTGCAGACATATTCCAAGAAAACACTGTTGTCATATTTTAATATGATAAAAGTCAGAGGTTCACATGTAAAAGAATTTAAGAACTTAATACATCCTGATAAAAATATATCAGGTTATCAAAATATCTAACCTTTCATGTCATTAAAATGAACTCATTAATTTCAATAATTCTTGAGTTCAAACAAGGCTAATATTCTAATAGTAATATTAAATTGCTTGGGTTTTAAAATCAGAAGCATAAGGCAGAACACAGGCTGCAAAAGCATTAATCATGATTCTTAAACACAAATTTCTAAAATAATCTACTCTGAGGAAAATTGATTCTTTAAAAGTCAGACCCAGACAGATTCACTTCAATTAAACTTGTACCTTTCTCAGTATGGGTACAGCTGGTGTGAATCACTTGGGTCCAAAAATGAAAGACTATTTAAACTATCAAAAGCAGGATAAAGTTTACTTTTGTGACCTTTTATTCCTGTGCTAGCTTCTTTCCCTAGAAGTAGTTATTTAAATGGCAAGTTTGCAGGACACTAAAAGAAAGCTGAGTAGTAGAGTTTACAGCTGGTTTCTTGTTATCTATTTGCATTTTGATGCCATTACTCTTTAAAAATATTAATTACATGTAGTTACTTTACCTGATAGCATTTACAAGTCTAATGTACCAAGAGACTTTTGCAAGCATAATGTAATTAAATAACTATATCCACTAAAATAATTCTAGCAAAAGGATAAATATAAATCCAAACATTATATGACAGACAAAAACTAATGGAAGTCTTGCTGTGGCTCATATTTTGGATCAGTAACATTGCCCTAAGAGGAAACAGGAAACAAAACACTGCATTGGTGCTATTAGAAGTTCCAGTTTAAAACTGAGAGTATTGTTTGGATTGCTGGGATTTCTTTTTAATAAATCCCTTAACTCCCTCACATTGTACCATGGCAATTTTTCAGTTCTAACATCCTTTCAGTGTAAGGGGAATTCAATAGAACGCTCTCATGTGTCACGGAGTAAAACCAGTATTCAGGCAACATCTCATGCTAACTGAACAGCACTGAACACAGTCCCTGTGACCCCTACAAGGACTGGACTTCATGAAATTCACTCTGTGTACACACTAGTTTCACCTGTGCAGTCAGCATGAAGCAGGGCTTAGAAAGGGATGTCGAGCTGCACAGACAAACTCTCTGTGCAAGAGAGAAGAGCAAGAGTTTTGTAGTCCAAGTTCTTTATTTAGCTCTGAAGAAATCTGAACTGTCTTCGGTCCCTCAACTAAATATCTCCCTTGTCAGCAACTGAAGGATATTTTTTTCTTTTTTTTTCAAGTTGCTATATTGTTTAACAAGATTCAAAAGCACTTGAGAAAATGGGTTTCTCCATTTCACTTCTGCCTAAGGGTAAACAAATTGCATTTTGAAAGACCTTAAAACACAGTTTCTGGAATTTTTCAAAACTGCTAAAAGGCTCCATTGTAAAACTCTAAGTATGCTTACATGCCTCTTTTACCCAGATGATAATGACTGGAAGAGCTCCCATTTCTAAAGCATTTCTAGCTGTGGAAGAAGGAAAAGAAAAAAAAAGGAAAATAATGTAGTATTCTTATTCTAGCATTTGTCTTCTCCCTACATACTTTTCTTTCTCAGTTCTCCATGTTTTTTGCTACCTTGACAATTTAAACTGTTTTGCATCAAACTAGAAGCAGCTCTGGTTTAGTTATATACAGGATGACTCTAGTGTAATGGCTGGATAATAACAACCACCAAGTGTTGCTACTTGTAAGTGCATACAAGAAAGCCCACACAACCCTACATCCCATCTCAGAACGACAAGTTCAGAGTAGGTGAATTTGACATCAAAAGATGGAGTGTGCTAATGAATCTGGATTCTGAATTTTTGCTGAACACATATTTAACCATAAACTGATGGACTCAAGCGAAATAAAATTAACCACAACATAAGTACAAATGCTAAAGAAGGCAACAAAAGAAATTCTTCATTCTTGGGGTAATGTATAAACAGACCAAAGTGATTAAATTTATGCTCTAAAATGCATAATGAATTCAGCACAAAAATGGGTTTAGGTGTTTAAACAAATGACCAAATATGGGTTCCAACACATAAAAGAAAAAATTTATCAAGGATTATTAATCTCTGTGTAAACAAATTACTGAACCATACATCATAGAAGACATGGTATTCTGGAAATACACATTTGCTATTTGCACATCCTGGGTTTTTATGCACTTAAATGGCAGCAACACTCCATGGGTAGTGTGAAGAGTTAGTTCTACATGTGCCTGTAAGAGCGCTAATAGTTTTTTGGCATATGCAAGGGCCTTAGAAATTGAAAGCATGACTTCAGAACATTATGGTTCCTTCCCACATGTGAAGTAAGGCTTCTTTCTGATGGAAACCAAGATATGAGAAAACAGAAGACTCAGGCACACCTGCCCCTGCTTACCCCCAGCACTTCTTCCTAACACAAAAGTAAAGCTTACATGTATTCTTTACTGAAATATCAATACATATGGGTAAGAAACCAGCTCAGCTAAGTAGCTGAAGCATACTCAGGGTTTTCCCCTCCAAAACATTTCTGTATGTCACCCACAAATAGTGCAGTCTGCCCCTACAGCCCTTAGCCTCGACCTCATGAACCATTTTCATCATTGCAGAACTATTACAATAGCAAATATCCCATTGCCTACAAAGCCTTGGATTTTGACTGACTGTCAAAAAAATCCTACAGCAATTTATCATCCAATCATTTGTTACATGTAGTATGTGCCTCTGAGTTACACATTTTTAAGTGCTTTAGTCCAAAAGGGATTACCCACCTACAGGAACGTTACATACAGCATCTGCCTTACTATTTCATTTTCACATTAACCTCAAATCTTTTGGGATACAAGACTGATACAGTACTACATTAACTGAGAAGACTCTTCTCCTCCAGAGAAGACTTAACATCTGGTTCAATTACAGAGAATATGATAAGCACAAAAAATAGTGCAATTACCAAAAACTCACTCACAGACTATTAGATCGCTCAGAGAGGAAAAAAAAACCTTCTCTACTTTGACATTTGAAAGCTTGAACTAAGAAACAAGTGCCTTCATTGAATAATTCATTTATTTTTAATTTCACTCTGTGGAGGCAGACAATTAGAGGGGACTCAGGCAAAGGAAGATGATATATCAATGGAAATGCACCTTTAAAAAAAAAGAAGATATTACAGAAATTACAGATTTACTTTGAGCCTGAAGATTTGCTCACTGGCTCTAGGGATATTTTACTAAACACAGATATATAATTGAATACTGCACTAACAAAACATCATATAATGATCAGCATAACCACTTCCAATTGTTTAATGAATTTTAGGAAATAATCTTATTTAGACATAAGCACTTGTTCACACTCAGGAAAAGATACACACGGGAAATAAAGGCATTGAAGAAGTACTTAGACACCTTGGAGATATTTCAGGAGAAGCATAAAAATAACCACTGTTTGATTCCTCTTTGTTCTTGGAATAAAAGCTTCTGTACAGTGTTTGTAAACAGTGATGTGTAAACCACATAATTAACTACTTTTTTTGTATCCTTCTAACACAGATCATTCTCAGGACTCTCAGCTCTGACCAACTACTCTGATCAAAAAAAAAACAATAACAAAAGAATCAGAACTCATTGAGCAATTAAATTCATTCCTTCATCAAAATAAAATTAAGGATATCTTTTTAAATAATGGTGTCACTGGATGTAAGACCATGTGTTCATTATAAATGAGTTGCAAAATCACAATATGTTCATTTACCAAATTTCTCTTCTGGTATTATCAAAAGTATATGAAGACAGATATTCTCATGAAGCTTTGTCTCCAGCAGTTGGAAGAGTCATGAAAACAATTTATTTCAAAAGATTTCCCCTTTTTCTGATTATGATACATTTTAGCACAAGATCATCCAAGTGAAATCTTAGCACTATGGCAGCCAAACCTGAAGTCAAGCGCTCAAGCAAAATCCATTCCGGTGCAGTGACTGGGTGAGGATATTAAAGATGAAAACCAAAATATAATTTCCCCTAATGATGTGCTTGATGTAAGGCAGCCTGATCTATTGAAAAGGTGTAAAACCTGAGCATCACACTATCTCATCTCTACACCTTTATGCTTAAGCTCTGAACACTACCTGTGTGGCTCTTCTTTCCTGCATCTCTTCAGTGTGAGACTAAAAAACAAAAGAGGTCCCATATCTGAACTGAGGTCTGTGTATAAGTACCACGCACATAGAACAGGTACAATACAGCCCTTAAGTGCCTGTGAAGCTCCCATCACATAAAATGGAAGTATTACATGTAGCAATTTGGATCCACCATGAATATTCCCTAAAGATAGCAGGAGCAGGCATTGCATGGCCTAAAAATATCAGCTGATAGTTTTGAAGCTCCAGGTTACATGTTTCCTGTCTGGATCCTTCCCTGGGATTCTGTCCCTCTAGGAGGGGAGCAGTGGCTGCAGTACATGCAGTGGCAGGCTTTGGGGTGGGCAGCAGCTGCCCTGCACAAGAGGGAGCCCAGGCCTCGATGCCATCCTCAGGCAGTTCCCATCGGTCCTGCACCCCTGCTGGGCAGCCATGCCTGCCAAAATTGCTGCCCATCGGAAAGGCACTGATGGTGAAGTCAAGGTTGGCCAGTAAAATGTAGAGAACTACTATTTGCTATCAAGAGAAGGTGGTAAAGGCTCTAAATCTAGAATATTTCAAAAAGAATGAAAAAATCAAAATACATTGAGATATAATTACTGCCTTTTATTTTTATTTTTACTCCATTTTTATGTACTTTTAAAACACTTTTAAAAAAGTGAATCTGAATTGTTTTCCATATCCTTGGCTTGAAGCCATATAATAGAGACTTTAGGACATGATGAATTTCTTCATATGCTCAGATTTCCTGTGCCACTTATTTGCTATGCCACAGCAAATAAGTGTTCATTGCACTGACATTTACATTAGTAGAAATAATTAGCCCAGCACATCAAAAAAAGGGCAGCACTTGATTTAGTCTGCGACATCTGAATGACTCTAGGTTATTTCATTTTCGAAACACTTATACCACACTTTTTGTGCTTGTGGATTCTAGATTACCATGGACAACCCAGAAGCATCATGCCATCAATTCCAAATCAAAGCTGTTAATAACATTATTTAGAAAATGCCAAGCATTTCATTACAGAGACTTTTATAGACAGGTATAAAAAAGCTGTTATTGCTGAATTATGGTTATGTATTTCAGGTCACAAAACTGCAGCAAAAAAGATTAAGTTAAAACATGAACACGGAACTCCAGAAGAGCTTGTACTCCTTATCTGAAACATCATTGAATATGAAACATCATGAATTGCCAAAGGTGACCTACAAAGTCTGGCAGTGAACCCTGGCTTCCCAAATGACACAATATGTACTGACTGTAGGACAAGACGTAGAGTTTAGACTTAAAAGATAATAAAGAAAAAATAAAATAATAAGAATAAAAACATATTCCTCAGACCATGCAACTCCCATCTCTTTTTATCTGACCGAAGCTGCTGATAGATTTGCTCAAGAACTAAAACACCTAAACCTATATTTTATTATTTTTCACTTGTGTAATTTCCAATTCAAGGAAAAGAAATCAAACTCAAGTAACATGAGCATCTATGATGGACCTAAATGAACACATGCTGACCATGCACTGCTTCTCCAGGTCTTCTTTTTCAACTGAAGACTACTTTGGCAGCACAACAGGGTCAGCTTGCAGAAGAGCCTGCATCCATACTGGACTATTCATTTTCAGGAAGTTTAAAAATCATACCTGAAATCGTGTTAATGCTGCATCTGTTTAGTAACTACCTTTTTCAGAAATTATTTTTAACATCAAAAGACCTGAAAGGGGTTTGAAGAGATTCAGCAGCATTTTTGAGAGTATTGGTTGGTTTTGAACCAAAAAAGAACCGTAAGAATATTCTGATGAACAATATAAACAATGCCTTCGAGTGACTCCTAGAAGAGTTTATTATTCGCCACTTTTCTGAGGTGTTTCTGTGGCATATCCATATGCCGCATGGATACACAAAACTTTAATTATGTTCTTTTATATGAACAGCCTTCTTCTCCTTAAAAAAGCCACAACAAAACTGAAAACCAACACAACACCAAATCACAAAAATCAAAACAGAATCCTATGTTCATGGAAAGAACCAAATTTTTAATAATTTTGTAATTTCTAAAAGGCTGAATAATAAAGATATGACAGTGCTTTTTCTTAATAGACTCTTTATATGCATATTTTTCCTGAAGTTTAGAAAAATGTCTTTAGATTTTTACTATGCTAAGTGTCACGCTGTTTTGCATTGGCTATGGCACTAACTTAACATAAAAAGTGCTTTTGAAGGATTCAAGCGTTAGGTGTTTTAAGCGTGAATACATTTCTTGCCTTATCTGTTCAATGGTGACTAAAAATCTTATTTCCTTATGATAATTTCTGATGTAATTTGCCTTTGCATTTCCTTTATTAGAAGAGCATTCTCTCTTAGGAAACAGACTTTATAAACAATGAATAATGTTCACTACAGTTAGGTTACCCCTAATGAGTAAAATTCAACTTATGTGTTGCTTCATGAGGTAACAAGATAATTTCAGAAGCATTTTCTATTTTTTTTTCCTCCTCTGGTGCACCTCTTATAAAAATACGAGTTGCAGCAGAACTGGAATAATGTTCAAATCTCTGTGGTACAACTGATAACAGCTTTGCAGCAAACCTGAAACCACTGACCCAGCAGACACAGCAATAGTAGAAAAAAGATATCTACCAATTATTGTCACTGATCAATATTTTCAGTAGAAATGGCTATTTTTTTTTTTTTTGTCTTTTAACATTCTATTACAGGAGAAACATTGTAAGAGAAAGGTCAGATGCAGAAACTAACTTTAGCCAAATTTTCTACCTGGAATGTTTTAGCACAACTTAAAAATTTGTTACAAAAAATCATTTTCTACAGCAATGAGATAGATTATTCTATATTTTTGACTACAACATAAGGTAGAACTTAATTTGAACCTCCAAGTATATATACTAGGAGTAATTTTTTAACTGTTCAAAAAGAAAAGTACTAGATTTTTAAACAAGTATTTTAATAACTTTAAATTATAATCTCTACAGTTACATCACCATACAACGAAACAGCTCAACATACAGGTGAAATACAGTGACTTTTTATTTTATCTAGTTGTCTGCACATTTTTAGAAATAGTAGAGGGAAAATATGCCTTTGTTTGAATAGTATTTTTAATGTTTCTTGCTGATTAATGCCACAACAAAATTCATATTCCATAGGCACCTATTTGCAGCATACTCAAGCTTCTGGCATTAATAACCAATTTTGTAATTTGCAGTTTATGTTACATTGGATTTAAGAAAAAAAATGAATGTTTAGTTAACTAAAGTAATGAACCCATGTTGGAAAAGAATTATCATCTTGCACTTTAAGGAAGACCTTAAACTAATCTGCCCAAATGAGAGAAAACACTCTTATCAGCAGGCTTTCTGATGCTGCAGCATATGCGTTATTACTCAGTCTCTCAGAATTCTTTTCTTATGTGGGCACTGGATAATAATTTTTTTTGTCTAAGAGGTTTTCAAACAAAGTCCACAGGCTGCTGCAGAAAACAAGCCGATTAAACATGACTGACAGGTTTACATTCTTGTTCAGTCACCTTAACACAAAGCTGATAAGGAGACCTCTTGCAAGGTCTCTGGAAGCACGGCAATTTCTGTGCTTTGCGTGGACTCAATGCAGATTTACTGAGACCAAAGACAGTCTTCCTAGTGCTTCCAGCATAATGAGGTTTGCACCTAAAGGAACTAAAATTTTTGGTGGTTGTACATGTTCACAGATGATCATGTCTGAGACTCATCTGCTTAAAACAGTTCCTAAAACAGCATTTTTTTTCCAGTCTGCACCATACCTCTTTTTACTTCTATTGATAGTTTTTAGTTTTTCAGGATTTTCACTTTATTTTTTACTTAGGTCTAATCATGCTTTCTCAATATGACTTAGCTCCACACCTTTTTCACATTTAGTCCCCCAATCATTACCTTTCTTGTAAGAGTTTTTAAGTCAAGCTATTCCAACACTTGCTTCTTTTTTATAGGTAAATCTCTAAAAATTAAGTAAATTGAGGGAGATTTTACAAAATAGCACTGTTTTTTCTCCTTTAATGTGAGAAAAAGTTTTTCACTCTTACTTTCTAGCAATGGAACAATAACAAAATTATATAACAAATACCTTAACATATTAAACCAGATTAAATTTGGCTCACCTTTAAATGAATCCAGTCAATTACAAGAACAGATAAATTAATAACACCAAAATAAATTACTACTTCGGAAAATTTAAAGGATTTTTTTGTGAAGTTCAACAATCAGTTGCAGAATCAAACATGTAGCTCGAGGTTCCTTTGAGGTGTAATCTTACCCCACCTCATATCTGGACTGGGTATGCCTAAATCACATCTGCCCTTGCTGATTTCCAATAGCAAAGATTGCACAAGCAATTTCCTTCAATACTTCTTTATTCTTGCAATTAGGAAATTTCCCCTTTCATCTAACCTGCGTTACTTGCCATAATTTAAGCCTTTCATTTCTTTGTTCTTTTCACCAGGGACAAGAATAACGTATTTCCTTTCCAGCAGCTACATTTTCATGGACATGAAAATTATTTTCTCTCCTAGATTAAATGTTCTTATTTTTTCAACTTCTTCTTAGCTCTTGTTGCTGACCCTGAAATATATGGAACTTTGAGAACAACATTACTTTGTTAGTAATTGGCTAAGGCTAAGAATAGCAAGTATAAAATGCTTATTAAAAACCCCCAAACAAACCAACAAGAAACATGATTACTAAATGGATGGAGAACTAAGACAAGTACCAGGAGGCTACATTTCCTAAAAATAAGCACGATTAAGTTATTTACTGTAACATGCTTTTTCCCTGTCTGAGAATAGCCTTGCATACCCATGTTGTGCTTCATGAATACTTCATACTTCCTATCCAACCTAACACTATTTTATGCAGCAGCAGTGAAGTCTCTTAATTAAAGTGGACAAATGACTGAAATGTTTATAAATAATTAAGACAGTCCACATTAAATTATGTTATAAACCCAAAATGACACTGAAATTCAGCAGGAGTCATATACCTAAAATTACCAAACTACTAGCAATTTTGATGAAATACATCTTGTACTTCTGGTTGTGCCTGAATCAATGCTGAGTTTTCCCCTAGCAGTGAGAGCATATTTAAAGAATTCACATATGCAAAAAAATCCATCTCCATGTGGGAAAATAAGAACAAGAGTAGAAGGAGGGAAGACTTATGAGAGGTTCAAATTCAAACAATGACCTCTTTTTTTTTTTTCTCTGAACCAAAAATTTTGGTAATAGACAAACTGATTATCTCCTCTGTCTAATGCCATTTAAGATGACCTTTCCATTTTATGCCAATAGTTTTCAATTAAAAAACCTATCACAATATATTTCACTAAAAGGAGTACTGTGATTAGTTAAGTCTAATTTTATCAATAGCCAGAATGTGAAAAGCATATTAAAGTAAGGTGAACAGCTTTGATTGATACACTGAGTTTTAATTTCTAATTCCTCGTCTCCCACTCTTTTGGTAGGAAATGAAGGTTACACATCATTGAGCAGGGTAAGCTACTGTAACTCAAATGTAGCTTCAAAGATTTGACCTTCAATTTTTCTCACACTTTTTTTCCCCCACCCTGTACTATATAGACACCAAATTGATAGGTCTGGAGCTATGAGCAACATTTTTAAACATAAAATCCTTTTTAAAAAAGAAACCACAAAAACCAATGAAGATGAGCATTAAATTTAATTGTCATAGTTCTTTTGGAAAAAGAATCTATATACACCTTTGCTATGGACTATTTTTATAGATTTTGAAAAAGTCTTACTTAAAATGCAAAATAATTCTTTTCCAATGTGAGTGCACTTCCTGAGTTAATTAAGATGCCCAGTTTTCCAAGAACTAGGACCTATCTCACGTCCAAAGTTAGGTATTTAAATTGGTGTTTACATTAATTAATATAGCCCTCCTAATTTTCATCGGTACGCACAACTCCTACAGATGTTACCTTTTAAGTTTGAGAATGCTAATGTTAGTTACTATATCTAAACATCTTGTACTTCAGACCATCCTGTGGCACTGCACCGAGGAATTCATGCAGAGTCTGTGCTCAAGAGCCATTAAATGCTGCAAAAAACATGGCAGCCAGAGAAATGCTAGTACACTCTCCCCCTGGAGAACAGGTGCAGCAAGGTGTGACAGACCCTGTCCATGTCCCCCTGTCTGAGGGCCAGCTTCCAGCAAACTCCAGGCAGCAGACCCTCCTGCAGCCTCCTGCGGGGTCACAGCTGCGGTACCAGTTAACCCCAGCCCCGCGGAAGCTCTCATCCCAGCAGGCTCAGATCTGCCTGCAGGCTGGCTTTACCAGGCCTGGCTGAGAGCTTAGGAGAGCCTTCCTTCTGTCTTTGCAAAGTCTCTATGCATAAACATAAAACACTTTTATTCCCCTCACACTACCTTAGCTGAACTCAGTGTCCTTATGTTCCCCAGCAGAGCTGATATCCAGCTATGCTTCAGTGGCTCTAAGGCAAACTCTAGGGCTCCCTAAAAGACCAATTCTCTCTACAAGCATGGCCATTATTACCATGTGCACACAGAGGAAAAACTATATTATGACAGCTACCACCATGAAGTAGCCGTTCTTTAAAAACTGACTTTTTACTGATGACTGTTACAATTATAGGGATTAATATTATTAGTCCCCCTTTTCTCTTAGCTGGCTATTTCAATACTCAAAAAAATCTGAGCTTTAAAATTTCTCAGATCTGGGGAGGAGTCAAAAAGGAAATACATATTAAACTGACAATTTAATGTATTAGAATCCATGGAGACGTTAAATTTCACTTTTCATCTATGAATATTAAACATTAATGGGGCTTGAGGTACAGAAATATTAAAGTGAAGCATCAGAGAGCTATGATTTAGCTCGGATACAGAGAAAGAAAGTTCACAAGGGAAGCTAATAAAGGTCCAACCCACAGAACTATCATAATCCCGAACATACAATAGAAGAAAAAGAGTAATTCAAGCAAACCTGACTTTAAAGGGGCTATTACGAACTGTAGACACATTTTCACAAACAGAATTTTCATGTAAAACACAAAGAAATGGGAAGTAATTAAATACATAGTTCTATTCTTGTATAATATTCAAATTGAGAGACGACAAATACTTCTTGAGTGACTTGAGAACAACTTGTGGAGGAAGATGACTAACCTTAAACTGAAGAATTCATAAGCACAAATAAAATCACAGTAATAGCTGCATCCAGATCTCCCCTGTTCCTCCCATGACTCCTGTTCTGGAGACATCAATGTCTATAGATATAAATATAATAATGCAAAAACCCAGACACACAGGGATTACACAGTAAGGTTAAGTAATATGCCCTGATTGCATGACAGCACACACAAAATATAAGGAAAGAAATATCTAAGAATAAACAGGAAAGCAAAAGATCATAGGTCAACCAAGTGACAGCTTATTTTTTGTACATTTATAATTTGTTTTTCTTCCTCTATCATTTATTCATACACACAACCCCTCCCTACAGGTATAATAGCAGATATTCCTTTCCTCCACCCCGCATATAAAAATTTCTAGTTACAAAAGGAAAAACCACCTGGGAAATATTTAGAGGCATTGTGTAGCACATTTAAAAGAAATATACTGAGGCAAAATTCAACACTAGATGTTCCATAGACAAAAAAACCCCAAAACCTGAAAGTCACAGACCTCCTTAACTTCATACAGCAACTAGAACTGTTTCTAAGTTGTATTCACGTATGTAATTCTGTAAAATCAGTTACAAGCATATGACACCTAGCACAGCACATTCTGAAGGCTATCAATAATATCAATTTAACTAAAAATATTCACTTCTAAATGTTCTATTATCAGCCTATTATCACTCTGCTACCCAGTGTCTTGGCACACATACCATACAATAAAATATGAACAGCTCAATAGTAATTTGTAAAAAATCTCAGAACTAAATTTAGAGATAGATATATAACAAGATATTTTTATTGTGTTACAGCATCTATCACTGTATTTACAGTAACCAATATATGTACCTTCAAAAGATAGGTATCAGTATCTGGACCTTTAGATCTTAGATAAAGCCATTTGAAGAAGCCCATCACTTATGTGAAGTTGACCAGGTCACCATAAACCCTTGATGAAACAAAGCTCTGACAGAATTTTCCTCCAAGTAATTTTCTGAGCAGCAAAATCTGAGCCCCCAGAAACACCTGTGCACAGTCATGTGCCTCCCTGAGTTTAGACTGGTGAAGCCTGTTAAACCTCTTATTGCAGGTGAATTATCAAACCCAGTCAGGGTGAAGGAAAAGGAATAAACTGAAATTGTGCTCTTAACTGTGCTCAGCATGAACCGTGTTAACAGAAGGAAAACAAAAGGATTTAGTTCTGTTACTAAATTACACCACCCCTGCATTCATACTAACTGCAAATCTACTGAACAGAAGATTTCTTTTTAAACAGAATTTCACAGTGCAAGTAAATCTTATTAAGCTTTTACCATGATCAAACTGTCAGAAGTATTATGAACAACAGTTGCAATTAAAGTTTTATTGTAGATACTTCACTAGGACAGTGTCTAACATCCCTAGTTAAGAATCATAAGCCTACACTGCTCAGCAGCAAAACCTAGGTTTTGTCCAGATGTGTTTGCAATTAAAGCAAATGAGGAGAGAAATATAAGCAATGAGACAATATTATTCAACATGGAAAACTATGTTTTCAGTGCACTATGAACCTAACTAGTGCTAAATTCAAGAATCCATCATCACAAAAAAGGATTTCCTTTTTAATTTAGGAGTAGTTACATTATTTCATAGAGCGGTACCTTCTGCTCCTGTGAGGCAACACAAAAGGAAGACCAGGATTTAGACTGAGATCCATGGACTAATGAGAATTGGTATTTGAAGATCTAATAAAAGAGCTGGAGTAATCTCCAAACCACTTGAGGATTAAAATCAAGAAGAGAATGTTTAATGTTTTATAATAGGGACAACAATGAGACATAGTCAAGGCAGTAGTCTCTTCCTTGTTCTTTGTCAGCTGTAAGGAGAAAGACCCAACAGGGATTGGGACACTAATGCTTGAACAAATACTCAGCTCTGTGGATCAATAGAAGATGTTGCGTATCCCTGAAAACATGGGGAAAAAACCTTAAGTTTTCGATTTGTCTCCAGACAAGATATCATACACTATCCTTCAGAAATAACTAACTATCAATCAGATAACTCTTATTGATAGTGATAATAACACTATCAATCAGAAATAACTCTTTAGCTTGCTGATTTTTCTTGTAATTGGTCTACAAATCTTTTAAGATGCAATTTTCTTCATACAAATCATTAAGCATGCTTCTTGGGTTTGTGCAGTCAACCAGACCCATGGATTCCTGCCCTCCCAGTACCTCTTTATCTCACTCATACGGACACTCACACGGCCTTGATGACAAAGGTGATGACACCAAACTACGTTGTCACAAAAGGCCTCATGTCACTCTGCTCTTCCTGAAGAACATGCACGTGCTACAACCCTTTGTCAGGTCTATTTGACCAACTGCCTGTATCAAGCCCATACTGCACATGCAAACCCAACAGAAAGTGCATCACTTGGGCAGTGCAACATCTTCCCAATGACATGTCCTGACTTGGAGAAGTCCTCCATCCACTGCTTTTTGGAATGTAAACATGCAGGATTCCTGTGCCCACAGTTTCATTTGCATAAGCTGCTCTGTATTCACTACCACTCATTACCCATTAAGGCAGTAATTGCCATTCATCTGTGCTCAGGTGGCTGTCAGATGGCCTGTGTTTAGTACCACACATAAATAATTTAAGAACCGTTTCTTTTAATGTTTCTGCCACCCTATTCCAGTTCAACACAAAATTCTCACTAAAAGTGAGAATAATTCTCCTTAAGCTGACCTGAAGAGGAATTAAGAGCTTTAGGAGAAGTTATAACCTGGTCCTTCTCATACCACGGGGGCAAAATGCCCTGCAGTTATTGCTAACAGTTTCTTCTGAGATGAAAAATAATCTCTATCTAACATCAGTCTCTGCAGCAAGTGCAACTTAAGGAATTCCTTCAATAAGAAATTCAAATAAAACAATTCATTCAACTCAAGACTCATTCAATTTCTGCAGCAATTGGCTGTAACTTGTTTTTCGTCCAATTATGTTTTCTACATCTCTTTGAAGGATGGGATCATCCTTTGATCAATCACCAGGTTCCCATAGCTAATACACATGTGGAAAGGGAAAATTCACTGCAGAAAAATCTTTTGGAAGAATTTAATCTGAATTTTAATTTACATATAGCTTTTATCTTTTACAATTAATTTATATTATCTGAAAAACTGTGGTTCTCAAAACAGAAATCAGACAACCATAATGTGATTGTGATGAATGCTATATTGAAACATTTTTCACAAACACTGTATCTTAGTTACTACGGTGGCAAATAATCACATTACAGCCATCTTTAAATGTTTCGTAGTTGTTAGAATTAATTGATATACTAGGAAACCGCACTATGTCAGGTACTTTTAATACTGAATAATTTTGTTCAGACTGCAACATCTTCCCCTGTAGGGTCTCATTAGGGAGACCCAGACCTTACAAGTGACCACTGTGGCTAAACCTGGGGCCAGTCCCCAACCTACAGGCAGCCTGCTCATTCCTGTGTTCCTGCGTGGCCATGCAGGCTGCACCTCACCCTGGCTCTCCTCTGATCCTGACCCTCACACCTGTGTGCTGGTGGCCTGACTTGGCTGTGCCACCAGGACCCCAAGGAGTGGCCTGGGCTTACAGCTGGGCCCTTGCTGCTCCTGACCACTTCTACATCAACAATATCACTTGCTTTCCCAAGTCCAAAAGGCCTGAGAATACCTTTAAAAATATGTAACTCACCAGAAAGCTGGAGGTACACTATCCACAGAAATATAAATCATGAAGTGGGTTGTTATATAATGGTAATTAATACATAGCACAGTAATGACTGAATTAATGAATTGTTACATAATGTGAAGAAAAGTCAGCTAAAAAGTTAACAGCCACAGCCACCCAACCACCACCATAGGATCACACTGGTGACTGGAAACTAAAAGGAAGGTCACAAATTCTCTCCAGAAAGCTGCTTTTGAGGCCCAGGAGCCATCCATCCACCTGGGGCTCTGCAGGATAAACCCAACACCCAGCAGGGCCCAGAGCAGAGCATCTGCTCCAGTGGCTTGCTCAGCGTTATCCCAGGAATGCACCGAGTCTGGCCTGAACTAAGGCAGGGGAACAGCAGGTGGAGGTCAGTTTTCTATGGCTTGTGAGGCTCCTGAGGTTATGATGACCCAGAGGCTTCCTCAAAGCACCTCTGCTGACTTCCAGACCCAAAATGAGCCATTTACAAGAGAAACACCACACTGCTCGGGCCATAATGCAGTCGGTTAAATTAATGTACCTGAAAAGAAATGCCATGAACAGCAGTCTTTCTTTGAGGAAAATACAAGGCTACACTTAAGCAGTACTATGTACTAAAAAGCAAAAGAAAGAGCTTGCCATAACCCATCTCAGTCATGAAAAGGGGGAAAAAAGGTAAAAAAAAAAAAATAAGGGAAGAGAAAATCATGAAGAAAAATAATTGTACCACATGTAAGTCTGAAAATCAGTACCGAAAAAAACCCTGTCATCTATCAGAAAGGTCCAGATAACATAATAAATGAGGCACTACATGAAAGCACTGATAAATGATGTAATTTGTTGCTTTTAAAAGGGTAATAGTCTGACAGAGTGGATTGCAGATAATGAAAGGTGACAGGCTATACACTGCAGTATACATGCAGGGTAGCAACACTTTTAAAAGTGCTTGCGAGTACTTTTGGGCAAAGGAACATGGCCTTTTATAACAGAGAACCATTAGAACAATCCCTGTCATGCTTTTGTCCTTTACCAACTAGCCCACATACATTTCTGCAGCAATTATATACTAATTATCAATTCACATCCAGTGTTTTCCATCCAGATGTCTTGTTCTGGAAACCAGGAGCTGCACAGTTAGGATGCTGGCCACTCTGTAACAGTTGGTCACAATTCATGGAAGTGTCAATAATTTGAGGTATTACATGCAATAAAAGCAGTGCTTGGACAAAGTATTAATGCAAACCAGTCAAACATCAGCTGCCTAATTGCATCATCCAATTTCTCTGTGCCAAAATTTAAATGTTAGAAAAAACCTAAAAAAAAAAAAAAAGAAAAATAGAAAACTCTTTCATATCTGCAAAATATAGTGGACTGACTTAATAAAAAAATTATAAATACATTACCTGTAACTCTCCTAAATTTCGAGTCTCAAAATCAAACTATCAAAATGCCTGCTGAAGACACCAGAAGTATTATTGTAGTGTATAGCAGAGCACTGAGCAGCACAAAACCCAAATTTTCATTACTGCAGTTAGTTCACAAGGTTTGAATGATCAGTTGGTATATTTCAATTCTGGTACAGTAAATACACATAAAAGACACAGCAGTATTATTTAAAATGGTAAAAACAATTAAATCTATAAAACAGTCTTTGCAGACATAGGAATAAAGCCCGCATTGTCTCTCATTTATGCATAACTACATAGCTTGAATGGTTATTTACTGAAAGTAGAGAGAATTTAAGTGCCAAAGGTGTTTCCTATACCTTCCTCTTACTTGTCATACTCAATACCAGCACTACAAATATGATGACAATTCAATCACAAATACTGAAGTACTACAGCTACTTTACAGTCAAAAATGTATGCAGACAGAATAAAATCTTCATGGTCTCTACCAGATTCTAAACACCATCTTATTGTTTTCTGCTTTATTCCACAGCTTAGTGTAATAGACACATGTCTGTAAACATCTGTATCAAAAAAAAAAAATTACAGTTGCCTTCGGAAAAATGTGATCTATATTTCAAGAAGATATAATCTGTGAGTAGCTGCCACAGGTAAGCTGTGTTGACAGGTTTTTGGAAGCCTGTCACCTTCTTGGATGGCTTACACAAGTGTCAACAGTTGTGAATGTCATCTCAACATAAGGACTTGACCCTTAAAAGAAGGTTTTGCTAATGAGCATTTCTGAAGTGACTCTGAGTAGTGCGTGTCATAAGAATCAAGAAAAAATTATTAAATAAAGTTTTTTTCTTGCTTAACCACCAAGGTTATCAAAGAGGATCTGTACATGTAAGAAAAGATGTATCTTCGAGGGCATCTGGTCTAAGGAAGTGAAGAGAGAGGACAGACAGAAGACCTTGCTATGTGTTCTCACTTCTCATGATGATCAAAAACTTTCATATGCCCTGAGCCCCTGATCTTTTTTTTGTAAAGCCCATGTTTCTTATTTTATTTTACAGAAAAATAAAGGTATCTGCTCTAAAAAAAGTGGAAGTTTATTCCACTGAAAAAGTAAATGTATTTTTTTATAAAAGAAAATATATTTTTGCTAATGTTTTAAATTTAATACTTCAGCCAAACTCAGAAGATGTAGAATGTTTATCTTAAAACAACTTCATAGTTGCAATAAGAAAGCTTAAGTCTTCTCTTGAAAACAGTAGTACTAGAACACAGGTACTGATGACTCACATACTTTTGAAAGTTTTTTTATGTTTCCTTTGTGACTCTAAATAGCAAATTTCCATCAAGTTTCATTGCAAAACTCTCACAAAAACTTCAACTGCACCCAAGGGATGAATGTTACATCTGTGATACCATCCACATACTTTCCTTATGCATTTGTTCCTATGACTTTTGACTCTATCCTTGTTCAACAAGCTGAAAAGGACTCTTTTGATCACAAATCTCTCTTGAAACTAATTACTGCTTGGTGAATACTGTGCTTTCTGAGAGTGCAAATATTTTTAAAGTCAAATTGAAGGGATGGATTTTTTATTTTTAGAACAGTTGTTGACTTTGTTATTCCAGAGCAGATTAATAATTAAAAAGCAAAACTAAGGAAAATCATGACCACAAACATAGGTATAGCATTTAGGCAGATATGAAATTTCAAATGCATCCAGAAAGAGAAATTCTCATAGGCCAGAATGAAGCCTGATTAATAACACTCAGAACTCCATTTTTTTTCTGATATGCTGAGTATCTAATAAACACACATAACAGTCCTTGCTATCTTACACTGCAGAAAAGTACCCTACTCAAAGAATGTGACAAATCCAGAATGTGGCCCACAGCACAACAAAGTAGAGCCACCGACTCCATCTGTTCCCTAGAGCAGTACATTTTCTTTGCACAGATGGGATGAGTGGGACTAAGGAAAGAGAGTTGAATTTCCAGCTGAACTCGTGGAAACAGATTCCTTTTAAAATAAGAGGATGTTTTCTACTGATACCATATGTCATGTATTGATGTCATATATTGAAAAATAATGGGCAAAGAGTCCTCTCTGCCCAATCCAAATACTCAGCTTGAACTGTAAGGGTATTTTTTAACTATCTTTCTCCAAGTTCTTTTAAAATTGGCTCTTGCTATAAGGTTTCTCTACTGTGCTGACATTTTTGCTATCTGTTGTATCTATGAACGGGTCAAGCTTGATGCCTGAGTGCTATCAAATGCTGAGGGAATGTCTGGGTGAGTGACAATGGGGCAGAGACACTGGGACACCCAAGCCATGTGTTTCAAGGAAATTTGTTGGACCAGAGTCCCGAGACTAAAAGAGTAGCCAGAAACTCTGAGCAGAAACAGCTAATGCTTCTGTGCTTAGGCTGAGGATTTTGGAACAGTTCAGACCAACAGCCCTGTGATCACATGGTTGCAGGCCAGGCTTTAACATGTATGGACTTGGTATGAAGGACAAATTTCAAACTGCCATATATTATTGCTGCTTCCCCCACATAGCCTCTGGAGTTCTGGTCAAATTTTGGTTTTTACCACTTTTGTCCTTCCTCAAGTCAGGTTAAGTTTCACCTATGAGAGTATGTTTCTTTTACTTAAAATTGGGCAACACTACGTCACGCCATATTGCAGAATCCTCTCTTTCTGTTTGAATTAAATTAGAGTAACAAGAACTTATTTAGTTACTTTTCAAGATGTGCAAAGAAAGTGAGTAAGTGATAGAGTGGATTTGGAGCTTTTAAACAGGAACCACGTTAATAGCTTAGCTGCTAATACCTCCTTTGGGTGTGACAATCATAATTATCAGATCTCAATCTCTCTACCTGCTCTTCCTCCAAATTGTCTTGAACACCTCTGGGTGTCTTACAGCAGCACAGGGTTCCTGTGCAGGTAAGAGGACAGCTAAACTTGTGCTCTCATTTCCACAGGATCTGGTGAGACAAATAGCAGAATTCAGAGAATGTGCACTGAAACACAACAGTTATAATCAAAAGCTTTATTTGACATGACCGCTGTGTTTTTTTCTTAAAACATATTTTTACTTTAAAAAAGTGTATTAATTGTAACAGATCTACGTTACCCAAATGTAATTTATTTCAGATTGTTGCATAGATATATTATACACATGTATAATATACCTATGTAACATATACATATCTAGTATATATATAATATTTTTCAAGTTATGTCTGACCTTTGTTTATGGTGAATTACTTATTATAGAGTATCACACTGCATCTTGGTAGATTTTGTTAAAGGGGTGCATATTTAACTGTAAACTAACAAAAAGCTACACATGCTCAATGCTTATAGAACTATAAAATACACATTACAGTTCTGCCAGAATAGATGATGAACTACTGCATTTTAAAACTGAAGCAGGGCAGCTTTCTTGGTTTGCTAAAAATCTTACACATTGTGACAAGTACATGACCTTTCAAAGATCATAGGATGTTTTGGGTTGGAAAGGATTTAAACACCATCTCATTCCAATTCTCCTGCCATGGGCAGGAACACCTTCCACTAGACCAGGTTGTTCAAAGTCCCACCCAATCTGGCCTCCAGCACTTCCAGGGATGAAGCAACCACAACTTCTCTGGGCAATCTGTTCCAGTGCCTCACCACCCTCACAAGAAGGAATTTCTTCCTAAAACCTCATCTAAACATACCCTCTGTCACTGTAAAGTCACTACACCTTCCTGTCATTACAAGCCCTTGAAAAAAGTCTTGGAGTGCAAAGATAATAAAGTGTGAATATTGCTGATGCAAAAAATGTGTATTTCTAGAACAGCAAGCAATCATAAATCTATTTTTCAGGTATAATATATATTAATTGCATTACCAGCTTCCATACACATCCATATTGCATTTCTGTGTATGTGCTTCTATCTAAACAGGCTAAGGAACATATTCCTTCATTGTGTCAGATTTTTAATTTTAATTTGACATAGCATCAACAGGACACAGCAAACTATTATTGCCAATATGGTAAAATCATGCAGCAGAATGCAGTTCACTGGCCATGCTCTGGTCTCAGGAGTGACTTCTGTCAGGTTCTCAGCCACACCACGACTTAGCAGCTAATTGTGTGACAGAAAGTGAAGGGACACCTTCAGCAATTCCCCACCTGCTCATGAGCATTAACTCCTGTAATACAGTGATAAGAGTGGTGCAGGTCAGGTTCCAGAGTGGAGTCCAAATGTAGTGTATGCTCCAGAAATCAAAGCGGAAATAAATGGGAGGGAAAAAAAAAAAAAGGATATGCCCTACACATGTTGACAGTACAGAAAAGAGAACATATGGAAATGTTATTTCCCATTGAATTTTTTCTGTCATTGACCTAGAAACTGTTATTCCTACTCCTGCCATCATCTTTATGAATATTCCAACTAATGTGTGAATGCATCACTATGCACACAGACATGGTGATCGTTGTTTCCTCTGTTCAGTGCCCAAAATAACACAAAAGAAATTCCAGATTGCTTGAAATAGAAAAAAAAGAAAAAAAAAATTATAACACAAAACACTTCGAGGTCAGAAGTATCAAAATGAACCATTTTAACCTTTCAAAACTGATTTTGTTCAGTTCTGTTCTGATGCTGTACATCACATTGCTTGCATTGCAATCTGAAACATAAAATTTAAATATATTTAATCAAGGGTATTCTAGACTTGAAATAATCATTCAAAATGTCTTAATTTAATTCACGATGATTTGCTTCATCCCAGGTAAGACCTGGATGTCACGATCCAATCTGTGGCTGGCCAAATTCCCACAGGCTTACTCCTAAGAAGATAAATAAATAACAAGACAAATACATGATGTCTGGCTGATAGAATTTGACCTGTCTGAAAGAACCTCTAGTATATTTTAAACTGAAAACTTACTAGCTTCATACATCATAATATTGATATTAGTATTTGCATGTCCATTAATGTAAATAATATGCACTAGCAGTTTTAACAAGAACTGTAGACAGAGCAAACACAAATGGTGACTGAGTCATTAGTATCAGGGCAGTATTTTTTTTTTTTAATAGTGTCTGAAGAATTATAGGAGGAGATAAACTGCACTTGAGTGTTTTTGGTTTAGATCTTTTGGTCATAATTGCTGTACCAAAAACTCAGTGATGCTGAGACTGAAGCATGTGATATAGAGTACATCCATAATCCTTTAAAAAAAATTCCTGAAAGATAGAGAACTGAATAGGCTGTACAGCACATAGGTCAACCTTTCAATAATGAGTTCAGCTGCTTTAGTGGCTGTTGAGATAGATTAGACGAACTTTTCTACAGATTTAAAATCATCAATATATACCACTTTCTTTATCAGAATTCTGCAGGTGCCTTATTTCCTTCTCTGATACCATTCCTATACTCTCACAAGAAAATACTTCTAGTCTTAGCTGTCAAATTTCTGAATGACCCATACCATTCCATCGAATGCAGATTTCATGTAATGAAAATAAATAATGCCTTTCCATAATTATTGTGGAAGTTCTACATTTTGCACTTCGGAGTCTTTTAATTTAAAAATTTTATTTGTTTATCTCAAAGTGATTTTATGATCATCAAGATGTTTTTCACATTTCTATCTAAAAATTTTATATCAGAATTCAGCCTAGTCTGAAAAGTTACATTTGTTAGAACAAAAACAATGAGAATTGCCAAACACATCGAGACTTCTATATTGAGAAAGAATTCCTTATATTAATAATAGAAGTTAATTATAGATTCTTTTCCTAGGTACCTTCCCTGATCTTTTCAGCCTTGTACAATATAGTGGATAAAACACTAGTTTAAATTCTAATACTTAATTCCTACTAACATTAGCAGCAAGAAGCATCAGTCTAATAAACTGAGAAAAAAAAGACAATAATTTTTAGGGATTATATGCTAAATAAAACTGAAGACAGTGATACCATAAAGCTACTGAAAATGGATACTGCACTAGTTTTCTGTGAGGCACAGGTTTCAAATATTTCCTTAATTGTAAACCTTGTTGTTTACAAGGACTACTGCTCCTCTAATTTACTGGTGCAATTCCTTAAACCTTTCAAAGCAAGGTCCTTCAACTCAAAAAATTTCTCATACTACAACATCAGCTACTTACAACAAAATATACCTTCTGGATTATAATTAGAATTGTAATTACTTACTGCAATAGTAATAATTATAACTTCCAAGAATACTACTTGTAAGGTCTTATGAACAATAAAGTATTTATATTATGTTTTCTGCAGAAATAACAAAATTACTTAAAATTAGTTATCAATGCCTTGATGAACAACTGAGAATTGTTATAAACTGTTCATCATGATAGACAACAAGAAGAAAACAGGATAATATCAGTATTACAAATGTTTTAGCATTTGTAGTGAAGTTGATACAACAGAATGCAAGTGCTGCCCTTGAAGCTTTCATCATTCTACCTACAACAGAAATGTATGCTTCAAGAATGGGACTTCTGGGCACTATGGCAAGCCTAAAATAAAAAAAAAATTCAAACCCACAAAAATATGACAGAAATTACTTTACCAAAGGCAACCATTTAACTGAGTTCTAAAAACCTAATTTCCTATATCCAAAGAAGCAAAATCTTCATGGGGGTTTTCAAGATACCCTGTCTCAAGTTATACATTTGATTTTAATACATGAGAGCTATTTATGATCAAAACCCTCTCTGCAAATTATAGTACCCATCTTGTATCAGAAGCCTGACTGCCAGCAGCCATTCTCTGTCTGGGAATCTGTGACAGAGGAATCAAGAGTTTTCTACACTTACCAGTTTCACTGTACAGGAGTAATACGTTTCCTACCAGCGTGGCCATTAGCTCTGAACATCCATTTACTCAGGAACTGATGATAGGGAACTGGGTAAATGTCAGCAGCAGAGCAGCAACAGGGACATATCCCATTTTCCTTTTTAAATGGTGTGTTTCTTTGCAGAATGGAGTCAAAATGGACCATCAAGAGCAAAGCAAGACCAATAAGGCCAGAGACACTGTGAAAAGTGACCAAATGCAAAGACTGAGGTGTAGAGAGATAAACATGCTGTTATGTTTATTTATGTAAACATGCAGTTAAGTCTGATATTCAAAAGCTGGATTTCAAGGTTCTTGAAACACAACATCTGTAGACAGC
Source organism: Leptocoma aspasia (assembly GCA_013399835.1). Classification (NCBI taxonomy): domain Eukaryota; kingdom Metazoa; phylum Chordata; class Aves; order Passeriformes; family Nectariniidae; genus Leptocoma; species Leptocoma aspasia. Next base: position 379,327 of record VXAX01007759.1, on the reverse strand, counting down.
AGCCCAAAGCATCTCTAAAAAACAGAGCTTCAGCTTCTATTCAGCATTCTTATTTTAATTTAAAAAAAAGTAAAATTCACAACAGCATAAAGTGCTTCTCAGTAGAATACTCAATTGCTAAGTCTGTGCTCTGCTTTGCTTTATTAACATGGAGACTTTAAAGAATGCAAGTAGTTCACAGCTGTGGACACAGATAAGAATACAGGTATTGGACAAATAGCAGCACAGACTCCAGTAACAAAGTTATTTACTTGTGAAATGTGCATAATGTCTATTACACATGTGACTCCACCAAAAGGCTGTCTTGAAAGGCAGATCAGAAATACTTGCAATGAAAGCAGAAAAAAGAGACATGAAACACTTGGTAGGTAAACTGTGTGCAACTATACTCTGGTAAATGTTAGGAGCACAAGTGGTTCTCATAATTTTGATACCCATTATAATGTTTTTTTCTAGTGTTCATTCTAAGTTAGTGAATTACATTATCTTATCAAAGAAAAGGTATATACTGCTAGATGAACACTTATTTATAGGTAATTTTATCCATCAGACTTACTTTTCACTTTACACTGTTTTCATATTTACAGCTTGGAGACTATACATAAAAAAATCTGTGACACAGCTGCTCTGTGACTGTGTATACATAAAAGCAATATAAAAAGGAGTTTTATCTCAGAGCTGCTTCTCTGTCTCCCACAGCCTGATTCCCCATAGCACAACCTGCATCTCTCAATAGTAATCTTGCTATTACTCATCCTATTTCCACTACCACAAAAACCTGTCTTGCTTTTCATCCTCCTCTGCTTCTGAGGGTAGAATTGATTAGGAGAGGACTGACTTTATGTGTGGGCTTACATAAGTGTGGGGTTTATGTCTAAAAGTATAGTAACTGCTTTATCTTAATTATGTACTCTTAGTAATCACTGATACAGAGAATTTATTTTAAATTATATAGCAAAGAAATGCCACAAAAATTACTTTCACAGGTTTTTTGCTTTTTTACTTAATAGAAAACTGTGAGTAGACAGACATCCAGAATTAACTGAAGCTGGATGAAGTATTACTGCCACTTTTCTGTTAGTCTTTTCTTCAAATCCAATAATTGAGTAATAATAAAATAATTAAAGCTATCTGGAATTGATTTCACTTCAATGACCCTTTTATAGGCATTATTTTGCTGCGTACTGCAACATAAATGAAGCTTACCTGGGAAAGATATTTTCAACTAGCAATTCCCAGAGATTTCCGTAGCCTAGTTAGGCAAAGAAGACACTAAACAAGTTTTTCTCAGGGACCTTTAGCTCTTCATTCTGCATGGCATTACCTTTCTCCTTTCAGAGCTCAACAATTGCAACATTGTCACATATTGAGGACTTAAAAGAAAAGCCTTTTCTTTCCAAGGAAACGAACAAACTCTTGAAAAAAATGAAGAGCATCATCTTTTTTTTCAGATCTACAATGACTGAATCACAAATATCATACAATATGAGCTGCAACTTAACTCACAAAAAAAATTCTGAGAAGTTTGCCTTAAATAATCCTTATTTAACTCCTACACACTATATTAAAAATCTGGATAATCATATAGCTAAGTAATAGCAGTCAGGAGACAGACTACTAGACAGAGAAGTGGATTAATGTTTCTTGCTATGTTGTTATAGACTCAAACTGTTGCAATGCACTTGAGCTCTTTGTATATAGACTTACATGTTTTGGAAGTTATTGTGATTCCCTCCTTCTATCCCCAAAACATTGAACATATCCTAGTTGCTGTATTTATTACATAAACATAAATCTTCTTTAGTGAAGACTCTGAGGCAACCTGCACAGACAAAAGTACTCTGGAGCTGAGGATCCCACCAGGGGAGGGAGGAGAGCTTTCCTCAGCAGCAAGACCTTGACAGTAGAACAGAGAGATGGGCCCAACCCTCTGTTCTTGAGTCAGCAGTGGGGAAGCTGTGCCTCGGAGGCAGCTCTGACCCAGCAGCATGGATGCTGCCAGTAGGGACAATGACAAACCCTCACCTGGAGATAAGTCACCCCCATGGAGTGTGAGTGACCAGGAGCAGGCAACTCGCACTGGCAGAACATGGATAACCTACTCCAGAGCTCAATTGGTGTCATTGCCCTCTGGGGAGGAGCTCTGGTATGCTATCCACTCAGTGGGAAGCCAAATCTTCTCTGCTCACCAAAAAGGATGTACTGCCCCAGCCAGAGCTTCCAAAAACATATGCAGCCATCCTAGTAACAGGCTGCAGGGAGTGCCAATTTCTTTCACTGGATTGTAGCAGACAGCAGTTGAGTCAGCGACCAAGTGGATGACCTGCTTAACTTGCTAGCAGAGTTATGGGATGAGTTAGAAAGGTTAAAGAGTACTAGAGAACAAGAAAGGGAGATAAACTACTGGAACCAAGCTGTAACCTACCTGAGACAGGAGCAGCCACTAGAAATAATTTAAGATCAAGGGGATCTTCTATCCATCCCTCAGCAAGGAAAAGGCAGCAGTTGTAAAGAAAGGTGCAAATGGAGGGTAGTCCATGCCCTGAGTGGCAAGTGCAATCCTTCACCCACCTCACTTCCCACAGATGCCTATGCACAATAATTATGAGGCTTTGTATGTCATGGCTGAGTTGGGAACTGCTGGTCAAACTGAAGGGAAAGAAGTAAAAACTCAGGCAGAGCTCACGTGCACAGGTGACCTGGAAACAGTATAGAGATGAAGTTTGGTTGTTTAGGGGGGAGGAAGGCCAATGAGAAGCTGGAATTGAACTTGGCAAGAGACACAAAAAATAACAAGAAGGGCTTCTATAGGTTTGTTAGCCAGAAAAGGAAGGTCAAAGAAGGCTTAACCCCTCAATAAATAAGGATGGTAAACTGGTAACAATGGATGATAAGAAGTTTGAGGCAATAAACAACCTTTTTGCCTCAGTCTTCAATGGCAACCTCTCTTCCCACAACTCTTAAGAGGATGAACAGCAGGAAGAAGTCTAGGGGATCAAAGTGCTTCCCACTGTAAGTAAAGATCAGTTACACGACCACAGGAATCGGAATGTACATAAGTGTGTGGGACCTGATGATATTCATCCCAGAGTCCTGAGGGAACTGGCTGACATAGCTGCCAAGCCACACTCCATGATGTAGGCATAAATGTTAACATTGAGGGTGAGGAGAAATATTTAGTGGAGGAGCTTTCACTAACCCTTGAAATTCTCTTTCTGCAAAGTCCAAAACAATGCAAACAGTTATCTTGTTTGGATGCCACATATTTGTGGAATCAGCAGCACAGAGTTTAAAAATACTTCATATTTATCATACATAAGAGAAGAATTCCCTTGGTTTTATTTTTTTTTACTCAACTATATTCTGAAAGGTCTCCAGATAAGTTGCAATTACCAATAAATTTGATGTAATTTTTATATTGCAATGAAGTCCCTTCCATTAAATCAAGTGCTTATTACGTCTGCATGGAAAAATCTTATGGTTCCTAAAGATGTCTGTGTGTTACTTAAGATACAAAGGTGAGTACTGAAATGAGCAGAGCAGACTTCTCCAAACTAAGATGAAAGCATTAGCTGAAGAGTGAATGACTCCATCACAAGGTAAGACACGAAGTGAATGGTGATAGTGAGTATGTTTGGTTACAGGAAGAGAAGGTTATATATCTGGAGAGGAGAAGAAATTATTTAGTATTTTTATGAGCTTTTAAACATAATTTTTCAAACTCAAAACCCCTAGGTTTTTAATTTCTTACCCAAAATGAACAAACTAAATGCAAACTTAGTTTAATTTTTCATGAGGATTCAGTTTAAAAAAAAACATTCTTCATATGCTTATGTTCCAATCCAAAACAAAAACTATCTATGCATAACTTGTAAATTATAGTCTTTCACTGCTATAAATGTTTAAAAAATGTCACCATTTGATTTTCTAGAATGGCTGGCAGCAGGAAAGCAGTACAAGCTGGTACTTTAGACCCTGGAAAGCAAAAATTAAATTTATACTTTCTGTGTTGATGAATTATTAGAGGGTGTGGGAAAAGTCATGGAAATTTGATCCAGTAAACTGCCACAGTTATGCCTCACATCAGCCTTCACAGTATGTATTACTTCATCAGCCTCATAGTACACATGGAAGATTTTTTTTTTTAACAAATCTCAAAATTCTAAGGAAAACTATGCTCATTCACACCCTGTAATTAAGAAATGTTTCCACCCTTTTGCTGATTTCTACTAATTCAAGGGTCTACTAACTCAAAATTTTTGACAGGATCTAATTATTAAAAAAAAAAAAACAAACTGAAAACTTCCAAAAATCTTTGAAGGAGCAGAAGAAAAAGCAGAAGAACTCAGAATATCAATCATCTTTGTGTGTGCAATTAAACACTAAGAACACAGTTGCAACTAAATTGTTTCAAAGTGAATTGATTTGTTATAATAGAAAAAAAAATGAAGATAAGGCATTATTAAAAAATATACATATTTGCTTAAAATTATTAACACACACATTTCTAAACACAAACAAACCCTAGAAACATTTGGTGGCCCTGAAGCAAACACCTTTATATAGATACAGCATCAGGCAGCACCAAAACACACTTACGTTACACATGCAACTCTTCTCTCAAGCAGACCAATGGTAAAAGTTCTTGATCTTTCTCTGGAAACTGTCAGCAAAAGCTGATGTTTCCTGAGGTGAAAAACCAAAATTGATACTCTGTGAACTGGACTGAGACCAATCTCATTTCACAAAGCTATTCAGTGACCCAATGGAATGCCAAAAAAGCTCTGATCACTAATCATGGTGACCTTTTTTACACTGGTTATTTCATGGTGATAGATTATATATCCCATTACCATTCTCTTGAGCTATACAATTTTCCAAAATAAATAAATTGTAAAGTAAACTAAATCTTTTCTTAAATAATGCCAAGGTCTGGCTACAGCTGTATTTGTTTCACTTGCAGGACACTGAGAAAAATCAAGATTAATCAGAGTAGAGAGATTAATTCCTGATGTGGAATTAGATTCACCTGTGCTCTGAACTCTTCCAAAAGGCAATAAAAGCCATGAATATTGGCTAAGCAGGTTCATTAAAAATAAACAAAACAAAATGTGGTGGGTTTCTGCACCTGTCGTTTTTGCTTCCAAGGACCTTATCCAGTTAAAAACATAGCCTCTAAGCTATATGAGCTTACCCCAGGGTTATCACAGATTCACAAAAGGGCCAATGTTGGAAGGCACCTCTGGATGCCATCTGCTGCAAACCCCTGCTCAAGATGGGCCACCGAGAGCAGTGTGGACAGGACAACAGGACAATGTCCAAAGAGCTTTTCAGCATCTCCAAAGGTGATTTCCTCCAAAGGGTATTTCACAGTCTCCCTGGGAAACCTGTAATCCTTGCAGTTTTCTTCCAAAAACTCAATTTTTCTCATCCTTAGTACAATTTTTTTTCTGTAAATTGTCTTCCAGGACCTGAGTTAATGCCCACTGATATACTGTCCCATCTTTATTGTCTCTTTGATTTTATCTCTTAAAAAAACCCTTTGACTTGTTAACAAATTAATTGTGTCAACTGTGAAATGCTTCCTTCACCTTAAAAAATATTCTATCTCATTTTCAAAAGCTTATTTATAAAATGTTTCTAGTTTTTAGGACTCAAACATAATGCAGATATAGAGAATCCGTCAAAACCTGTAAATTGCAAACCAAAGCATTATTACAATTCCTAATGTTGAAGTAATTGAAAATTAGAAGTTTAGTATAATTTATCTTTACAATATACCTTATGTTACAATGCAAAAGTCACCAAATTTGGCCTAGTTTTCTACACACAAAAAATTAATATCTTCCAAAGACTTACAGGGAATGGACAGAAACAATGAAAAGAAACCATTCTTACCTCTTCTATGGAAAAGAAACTTATACGGAAAAAAATAAAGCCTTTTCCCAACTAAGAAACAAGACTATACACTAAACATTCAAACATGATTGTGATGTCTTGGCAAGAAACATTATTTAGGGTATTGCAACAAATCAACAAGTCAATTAGTGCTAATCATCAATCATGGTTAAAGCCTCCTAATTAACAACTAGACTTTTATGAAAATATATTTAGCATATTTCTTTTTGTACAATATGTACCATTTGAAATGTACAAACCTTATTGAGAATGGCTTCAGATACACAACAAATAAGAGGAACTTCACCTCTTGAGCTTGGAGGAGGAGGTGATGAGAGGGGAAGTGGCCCAATTCCCACACACCTCTACACAGCAAGGGAACGTGCAGTTTTGCTTCCAGGTGATGGCAGTATGGGTTTATCAAGGTACTGCTTACCCTCTATCCGGTAAAAGTCATGGGAATGAGCACTCCCAAGTGAAGAAGAAAGATTAACTCAATCTCCCCCTGAATCCTGTATTTCAAGGAAATCTTATAGAACAATAGTCCCTAAGTCTGAAATATGTAGATTAGATGTGAAATTGGTTGTCAAAGCCTTCGCTAGATTTAATGACAATGAATAATTATTATTGATGGACACGGAATTTTGCTAGAATTTATCACTGAAATTAGGCAAGGAAAAGAGATGGTTGCCTCCTCTGGGAAATCATAGACAGTGACAGATGTTATTTCCTATTTTAAACTACTTTGAGATTCCCATAGCATTAACATTCCAAATAATCAATTTCAAGTGTGTATCTCTACTCCAAAATCAAATAAGAAAATAGACATTTTATCTCTATGAAATTAAAGTTCATGATGAAAGAACTACACCTTGTAGCCATTATCCCTGCCACACAAATACAGTTACAGCCCCATCTGCAAACAAATAAGCCCTTAGTCAATAAGATACCATCCACACATTTGAATATATACCTAATATTAATGGTCCCTAACTGTTCCCAGAGACAACAGCAGGACTGGCAAGACTGATGATAAATTTCATCAAGTTAAAGTAATTTCCCTTCTATCTTTTACTTTCCATGTCTACTGTTGTCCTGCTTATGAGGCAACATTTTTCTTGAACTTAAAACATGTTTTTTCATATTGTCTCCAATGCAAATGATCTTCAGTGCCTAATGACTGTTTTTTGGATCAGGTTTTGTAAGGGAGTAAACAGAATTAACTCACAATACCTTCCAAATGTAATCTCCAGCAATGTAGGTGAAATCAAGACTCCATGAAGTAATTTGCCTCATTTCCATACTAAATCCTGCTTCCACTGTCCTATTTTCAAAATACCTTGCCTAGCCCAGTGATCACCACCAGATCAAACTGTACAGATTCTCTTCCCACTCTTTCCTCTCTTTGTTCTGTTACCTTTCCTTCATAAACCCAGTCTCAGATTCTTTCCCCCATATTCATCTCCTAATCTTAAAAGATTTTGCACCCAATTTTCTCCCTTCCATTTCCCATGTCACTTATGACAGAGACTTCATGTGCCACATATTCAATTTTAAGCCTGCCTCCACAGACACCGTATGTTTCCAACCTACTACACAGGATTCTGCTCTGATACTCCATAGAATGGCCAAGGTTAATAACGCAAAGTGGCAAGCAGATCTAGTTACCTAGGAAGAACTGAAAAATTTTCATTGGGAATGCAAAGAAGTGGTATTACTGAAAGTTTTAAAACTTGTCCAACTTTGGGCCTATGAAGTAGACAATAAGGATGGATTTGATAAAATTTCCTTCTCTGAGTAATTTCACCTTCCTGCTTCAAAGTAGGACAGTAAGACTATTTAAAGTAAAATAATATGTATAAATAAGTAAAATACGGTTTTCTCTACTTGAGGTTTCTGAAATATGCATTTTCCCTGAAAAATCTCCCAATATTCAACCTGATGCAGGTATTTTACCTTAGGAATTCCAACCAATTATGTCTTATGGTCAATAGCGTCATAAGCCACTTAAAATTTCTATTGAGAAATACTGAACAAACCTAACAGACATTTCATCAGTTCTACTTGAAGTAATTTAGTGCAAAAATTCTCCAACGTATTAGAGTACAAACTGTTTGACTTAAATCACAGAAGTCCCTAGATTGCTCTATTATGATATTAATTGTCAAAGCTGACAAAATGAACCTTCTGTCAGAAATATTAAAAATCAAATAGAGATTTAAAAGTATTTGGCACAAGAACTGCAATTATTTTAACAAAGCAGTGCACACTTATGCCATACAAATCACTTTCAATTATAATTATTTCACTTAACTAATTTGCTCGTTTAAATGATAGCAAAAATTACATAAAGGGTTGTTTTTCTTAATGTGGTATTTCAAAACTTGAAGTTTACATAGAAATAGTGCATAATTTTTCTTACAAAAAAACTATCGCAGAGTGCACTATTACACATCTGTTTTTAGAGAAGGCTATAAATTTATTCATGTGTATATGTATATATATATATGTGTATATATACATATGAAGTGTGTGTCTAGGAAAGTAGTTTGCAACAGTCAGAGTACTCAGCATAGAGCTAGTCACTACAAAAGGCTGTCAAGAAAGCGGAGTTCTTTCCCTTCCACAGGCAGCTCACTTCTGGCAGAAAGCAGGAGATATTCCCCTTATTTGTAACTCTGAAATTTTCTGAAACAGGGTCCTGAGCTTCCTTCTGAAAAATAAGCAGCGTTGATTTTTTCAAAGCACGTTTGATGGAGTTGCTGTTTTACCCGGTCACTCACTGGTTACAATGCACACACGAGATAACAGAAAGCACAGGTTCAAAACCTCTTCAAATAAAGGGGTGTCTATTCAGATGCTCACTTGATCTCCACTTTCAGAAGACTGACACAGCCAGCTCGTGATAACAGACTCTGCACTCATCCTCATGCTCCCATATATAACCTCCCTTGCACCACAAGAAATCCCAAGATTCCCCCTGGATCACAGTGAGCACGTAGGAATTGCCATAGCTCCATGATTAGGTTATTCATTTGGTAGGATGGAGGACTGAGTTCAAGACCCTGCCATTATGAATGCTTAATTTAGAGTACTGAAATGTTCATTGTTGTGGAATCTGAAAGGCTGCTTTCCGATCCCAAAGGGCTGCCTTAATCCCTAGGTTACAGAGTTCTTCTCTCTGGCTTAAAAGACATTTAAGTACTTAATTCTAAATAGAACAGCTCTATCATGAAAGTCTCTGAAAAGACTAGTCAATTGTTTAACATGAAAACCTGAATGTAAAACCCTTGCAAAAAGGGAAGAAGTGTGACTCCAGTCTCTTAAATATTTCAGCAAACTGTTTTAAGCAAAACCATTTTATACCATCTTTTCTGGAAAGATCATCAGTGCATTTTAGGACATCATCTGCATATCACCATGGAAAATGAGTCGTGAGCATCCATGCTGCATATCCACTGTTTTCATAAATAAGGCCACTGGTGCAAAGGCTCCTTGCAGTTCAACTCATTGGTCATATTTTGTAAACCACGAAATTGCTGGGGACCAGCAAATTATCAGCTTATACAGATACAGAATTTGAAACTAAAAATCCAAAGTAGTTTTCTTCTCAGTACTTGACAGGTGAGGTATGAATACGTTGACATTTAAATACTTGATTTAGATGCCTGCAGGGACATTTAGGCACCAGCATCCCTCTTGCAAATTTGTCTCTTAAACACTTTAAGATTTGCAGACAAACAATACTTGTAATAATGAATTTGAAGAGTTTAATAATAATGTCATCAACTAAACTGCTTAAATTATCTTAGTTCCTTCAGCTAAACTGAATAAAAATGTTGATTTTAATTATCAAAGAAACACAGAATCATAGAATGATAAGGGGATTGGAATGTACCTTAAAGATCATGAAGTCCCAGCCCCCCCTGCCACGGGCAGGGACATCTCCCACCAGACCAGGTTGCTCAAAGCCTTATCCAACCTGCACTTGAATACTGCAACCTGTTTAATGCCTTACCCACTCTCAAAGTAAAAAATTTTTCCCTAATATCTAACCTAAATTTCCTCTCTTTCAATTTTTACCCATTACTCCTTGTCCTATCACTACAGCTCCTGATGAAGGGTCTCTGGCTTCCTCCAGACACTGGGAGGTTGCTATGAGGTCTTCACCCAACCTTCTCTTCTCCAGGCTGAGCAACCCCAACTCTCCCAGCCTGCCTTCACAGTGAAGGTGCTTCAGTCCTCCTATCAATTTTGTGGCCTTCCTCTGGATTTACTCCAACAGCTCCATGCCCTTCTTATGCTGGGGACCCCAGACTCCAGGTGGGGTCCAACAAGAGCAGAGCAGAGGGGCAGAATCCCCTCTTTCGAATTGTTGATCACACTGCTTTGGATGCAGCCCAGGATACAGTTTGCTGCAAGAGCAACAAAACCCCAAAATGCTTAACTTAAAAATCTGGTGAAGATCACTAACAGCCATAAATGTTCCTGCTATATCATTCAGAAATTCACAGTACTTGAAATAAAGGGAGAAAATAATTCACTAAGTCATATATTGCTTGTGTACAATAAACATAAAACCAATTTTATGAAGTATAAGCAATTGCTTTTTTGTAACAGGTAAGTTTTACTCCCTTTCATTTCAGCCTGGGGTTATATAATACATAATGTAACAGTACACTATAAGCACGCATGCTTTTTATGTAAAAAAACCCCAACCAAACAAAAAAATAAAAACCAAACCCCCAAAAAAACAAACTTCAAAGAAGAGAAAGAACCCCACAGAAGTCCCCATGTAAGATGTTCTGGGAGAGTTCAGAACAATGTCTGCTTGAGTGACTGGGCAAACTTCAAAGGTACTGATCCAGCAGCTTCTAGTGATTACTGCTAATGCTCTGCAAGCAAAGTTCTAATAAAATTGCTTTATTAATGATTTCCATTCTATTTTTCATAGATTTTTAGGAACAAATGGGCTCACACTGCATTAAAGTGAAGTACCCTACTTTTCAGCCTGATGAGGGTAGGTGGGTTTTAGGAGTAAAAATTCAACTATCAATTCTTGTCCCTACAAGAGCACTGTAGTAGTCACAATTGGGGATTCAGTCACTCTGGTTCCCTAATAAGAAACTACAAATAACACTCGTCTATAACATTTCCTAGTTTAAGAACATCTTAAAAAGCTGAAGAGAAATTAAAAGAGTATGGTTTAACTAGTAAATTATTCTACTATTTCTCACATTACAAATAAAGACTAACTTCAGGAAATCTTTTGTTTGGATGCCATGCTTGGAACTTCAACTTCTTAGCCAAAAAGAATCAGTTGACTGTTGAAAGCATTAAGAATAAGCTCTTTCTTGATGTTTTTTAGTATTTCACTTCTGTAACATTTCATACAATAAAATAACCACTTCTTTGCATTTCTTCACTGTGAGAATTTATGTAACATTCTCACTACTGTAAGCATTTTCACAAGACATGGCAGTAAACAGCTTAACTGTTCCTCTATTCATGTTCATGATTCATGTGACTTTTGGAGAACAGAGATATCGCTAAAAGGCTTGAAAAATCCTGTACATCCTTCTTATAGTGGATTTTATGTAAATCTTTTATTTGCATTACGTAATACATATGTTTTAAGCATGCAGGCTGGAACTTATGAATGTAAAAACAAATCACAATGTGTAGGGATTTCAGCATAAGAACCTTATTCCCACTATTGGGCACTCACATCAGGTTACTGAACAGGCACCAGCATCTTTGGAGATCAGCACACTGACAAATAAATGGCAATTAGGGTCGCTGTGTGAAGCAACTATTAATAAATTATAAAACAAAAAAAATTGCCTTTACTTGGTATGTAATTACATTTCTTATATACTTGTTTACCATTTATTTATTATTCATATTTTTAAAGTAAATAATTATAAATGGAAAATAATCACATATAGTGCAGAAGATAAATCTTTTATGTCGATTTAAGCACTGTCATCTTATGGAAAGCAGAGAACTTGTATGAGATTACTGTAAGAAATAATTAAAAGTATGACACAACTTAAAGAAATTGGACAGGACACTGAAAGGCATTTCATAACACTTAGGTTAATTAAATTGTAATATAATTCTCCAAAGGAAGTGATGGTATTTTATTAAAACACCAAGAAAAGCAAGGAAGGAAAATGGGGTGTATGTCTATATCTACAAAGTAGTATTTCTCTGCTTGGCCTTCTAGGCTACATCTATAAAGATTTTGGGGAGAAATAGGAACTAGCTGCCCATAACTAACTCACAGAAATGAGTTTTTCCAGCTCTTCTACTGGCTCACAGCTAGTCCATGGGACCAGTCCAGAGCTACTTCACTCTCTAGAGCACAGTAAACCAGGCACTGGGTGCTCAGCAACATCTCCTGTGCTATCAACCCTGTTTGGTGAGGTAAGCTTAGCCACTGATGGCCACCCGTAAAGGCCCAAACTAAAACATGGCCTTCATCAACTTGCATTCAGCGCTCTGCAAACACAGCCAAGAGTTTTCGGTTATTCTCCGCAGCAATGTCATTCGCATCAGTGTAAATGATTGACAGAGTCAGCTCACATCCATCTGCAAAAGGTTACTGTGGTTTCTTTCAGCAGAGCTGGAGCTATCGGCTCTAAAGGCTGCTGTAGCTGCAGAAGTCAGCCGGCTGCCGTGGGCTTTCCCAGCTATGGTGCCTCATCCCCAGACAGCCTTCCCTGGCTGTCATGCTGTGGCATGACACGGCACATCAAAGAGACAGGGAACCCAAAGCAGACACAGCCTCAAAGGGGTTCAGTCACTCCAGCACAGTGCTCAAGACTGACTGGTAAGCTCAGCCAGCCTCCACAGTTCTATGTTATCCAATTATGGAAATCTTCAAGGATGGCTGTGAACATATTCACATTGCAAACTAGTATTATAGCACCTGAAATAAGAAGTTTACTTAAGTTTTAAACTCAGCATTTGTAACAACAAACCTCACCAGAATATAAAGAACAGAATACCCTATCCTTCACACCACTTTACTGTATTCACATCTATTTCAAAGCAGTTTGGAGGGAATCCAAAGAGCTACCAGATGCTGTTTGCTGTTCCCCGAAGAGAACCACAGATTATATCATAATAACAGACTGCAAATTAGAATTAGAAGTGATACATCATAAATCTCTTTCTTTGGTTCCACTCTGTGCTTTGAGGCTTCTAAATATGATTTTTGTATTTTTTAATAAGTGCTTATATTTTCTTTTGTTTTCTACAGCTGGTTTCTTTGGCTACCATTCATGCTGCCCTAATTGCAAACAGATATTATTCCACATATTTGCCTGTGCAGCACGGCTTGCTGAGAGCATACTTTAATTTAGATTTCCAATACTGGCACAGAGAATTGTGCAAGGCTTCTTGCATTCATATTAGTGGAAGGTGCCAATAAGTATTCCTGGGATGTGACATTAGACACATGCAGGCCTAGCACAAGTCAAAATGAAGATAATTAATCTCAGTCCCACCCCAAAAGAGACAATGAACATTTTCATCTGATCGATAGACAATCATGTTTTGAGTAGGACAAATGTCCATATCCTGACTGTAGCAGCAGAAAATCCTAAACCGTGAGAGATCCATCCTTAGATCTACTAATGCCACAAGGTAACACTTGGTGATACTTTACTGGAAATATCTTTCCATTCATCATATATTTTCTAATCAGTGGGGATTCAAAAACTTATTTTATATTTTCTCATCAATGGAGAAATGCACTAAAACTTTACAAATTTTTGTCTACTTGGGAGTTTTTTTCACAAATGACACAGAAAGCTAGATTCTTTGAGTGCTGAGATGATCCTTTTTATATTATTCACGTGACCCAAACTACTCTTTTCTCTCAATATATAGTTCTCCTCACTATGCTTCTTAGGTAAATATACAGAAGCACTGAAGCTATATCCAATACCATGCTATTCACCAAAAGCATCAGACAGCACTTCTGATGCAGATACATTTGAAAAGCATCCAGAACAACCTTTGAAGCTAGTGGGTCATTTTGCCTCTCCTCTGAAATAACAGAAATAATGTTCCTTATCATTAAAGGACAATTTCTTATTTAAGAAGAAAAGATCTTTTTTGCTGTTTGAATTGTGACCCACTGCTCACCTCAAAGCATGATCCAGGTAGCCCATGCCATTTATCATTTCTGGTCTTATTTAGTATCTCTGTTCACAGAAGAAAAGGTATATAATTAGCAAATGGCACAACTTCTGCACCTCACACATCAGGAGGGCTGTGATGCTGCACTCCTACCATTATTTCAAATACCAGCTTCTGTAAGGCTGATGTGATAATAACACATTTTCAATTCACCAGCAGTAATAGGAGCACTGAATCCTTTTTACAGCAAAATCACAAATGAAACAAAGGAAAACTATGAATGTATTAAGATTAGAGAAGACTCAGATTTAACTTAAATGTCATGATTTTTTTTTCCTAAATGTTAATACTGGAAGACAATACTTAATAATAGCTGTTCTGCCACCCACAGAGTAAATGCAGATAAATTGGACAAGTACTGAACTTTTAATAAACCAGCCTATTAAGCACTCAGGAACTCTTCTGTATTTATGTTACAGCTTTCTTTCCACATTCTTTGCATCCAAGAACACATGGAAGACTTGCATTTAAATTTATCAGCTAAATGATAAGCTGACAAAAAATTAAAATTAAGAGTAAAGCACAAAAATTCTTTCAAGATGACAGTTTCAAAATTGCCTCCCTTAGTCATTCTATTATTACTTTACTACAGTTTTCTAGTGCATTATACCCTATCCCCTATATTATGTCTTCACCATCTTCTGTATAAAAACTATTTGGCCTTCATATTCAGAGCTTTCTCTGACATCAAATCGGGCTTCATTCCAGTGGCCAATTAACTCCTGCTGTGAAATCTCCCTAAAAGCTTTAGACCTAATCTTTCAGAATACCTTTATATCTTGCTTTGGGGAGACAGGACTGTAGGGGTTTGAGTGGCTTTTTTCAGGGGCACGGTGGTGGTGTGATCTTTCATGCTATAATTGCAATTTTACACTTCATCATCATATGCTGCATTAAAGCAAATATGCTCATTTACTGCTAATATTTCCAGCATACATATTAAAAAACAAGCAAACAAAAAAATCCACAAAAAACCCCCTGAACTCCCACGCTAGAATCAAGAGATTTGAAAGTTTAGTTAGGCCAAGTGAAACACACAGATTACTCTCAAATTCATTAACCTGTCATTTTCAAACTATCAGAACCCTGTTTCTTCCAAAATGTTATGTTTTATGATTTGAATGAATTATTCATAAGTGGTTAAATGTGCCTTTTGTACAAGTGCATCACATATTTTTGGAAAACAATGAGCCAGATCTGAGGTTAGACAGACAACTAATATTATTGGAATACTGATATAGGAAGGGATTAGTGATAGGATGACAGAGTTGCTCTTTATAAAAATAAATGTGAGATTATATTTGCTAATTGAAATTTCTATAGTATGCTAGAAAAATCACAGTACAAATCCCTTTGCTTTATCACAAATACAATAATATTGTGACAGGAAAAGTCTATCACAGATTTCTAGCAAAAAATAACCCATTAGCTCCTTATGGCTGGTTACTTTTTTCAGCATTTTCCTTCAATTATGTTACTGCTGCCAGTTCTCATGACATATTATTTATGAGGCATATGTCTTTTGTTAAGCACTGTTCTTTTTAACGATTTTTTGACAGGTTTCACTTATTGCCAGATAATATACTAGAACATTTTACTGGCATTGGTCATGTTAGAACTATAAATTAAAGCATTGTGATAAGGAACTGGAGCTCATGAACTCAAATTGTAAGTTAAACAACAGGAAAGTTGTGGTATTTGATTTATTAGGAAAATACAACTTCCTGTATTACAAAACATAGCTGACTATTTCAGGCAAGACATGCCAAAATAATAATGACAAAATTATTCATCTGCATCAAGAAGAGCATCTTCTTGTAAAACAATGTAGTATGGCACTAATTATATCATTATTAGACAATTTTTTGTTTCATTGCTTCCAATATTTCAATTTTAAGTGCATTTACTTAACAGGACACTAAGAACTTATATTAACCTAGAGATATAAAAGAGGGAAATTCTATTTAATCATTTCTGCTTTATTTAATTAGCTACACTACAAGCAGAGTGATATATACCCAGGTGGAGTACTATGTTAGCTGCTAACTTGCAGCTGTATGCAATTATCTTGTGCTGTCTGAAAGTAGTTCAGCAAGCTTCAGTATCTCTGCTTTGTTGTGTTACACAAACCTAAACAAATAATATTCAAGAAGCTTCTCATTTTTCAGAGTGAACAAGACATGCTATTAACACATTAAACATCTGTTAGAAATCTCTAGATCAAATCAACATACCACTAATTCATCAGTGGAGGTTTTATCTAATTATTTCACTGATACATGAGTGGTATCCCAGGAATATGAAGAGCAATAGCAGTGAATACATACAAACTGATATACAAGGTCTAACAAAGACAGTATAATTCATGTAGAAATCTGTAAAGTCATGACATCAACAATGTTTCAGGTCAGCTCAATTCAAGGCAGAACAGGTGAGCCTAACTAATGTGGTAGTCATACATTCCGACTGCAGTACAGTGATACACACAACAGTCAGGAAAATCTAGGTGATATTTTAAATGTTTTCATAAAGCTACCCCCTTCTCACTCACTGAAAAAAAAAACTCTGAACAAATCACAAAATAAAAAAGGTGGAGTTCTCTAGGACTGCATTATTATTCCATTTACTTTTTCTTTTTTTTTTTTTTTTTCTTTAATCTTTTTGAGTGTGGTGGATACAATTAGGCCAGAATTCATTAGATGGAAGAACTGAAGGGATAATAAATCTCTTCACAATTCTAGCGCAATTACTCCAGTTTGGGAAACAGTCTAAGCAGAAGGTTGAGCTAGCTCAAATTCAATCAAATTCAATTTAGGAGGTCCTACAAGGCCATAAACTGGCTCAATCTCAAGACACCTGTTCTGGATTTTGGAAGCTCAGTACTGCTTAAAAGCTTTTCATAGTCTAAAAACTGAGCTCGCCTCAGAGGTTTCTCTGATGAGCTCATTCGCTTGTATATATATTTTATATGTATATGAAATTGCATATGTTCAGTAAACAAAACACCTACCAAGCAGAAAACGACCTATAATTATTATTATTACATCAATTTAGAGACTTCCTGAAAACATTTAATTTCAATTAATGCAACCATCACGCAACTTCAAGGCAAATGAACAGAATCCCCACACCAACACTACAGCTTCTGCTAGCTACAAGGCAACAGCTGTGGAAGCCCCTAGACGAGTTCTCTGGCCACAGCTTGGCAGCTGCTATTTATGGGGTCTCAGGAAAGACACTCTCCTTCAGGAAGGTAATATTTATGACTCTGCTGCTGCCTCTGCATCTCTTGCAGAGACTGCCTTTAAAGACTCTTCAGGGAGAGGACAGCACGCCTCTCAGGCTTTGCAAGATACACCGTGGTAACACCCAGGAATTTGTAGATTGATGAGTTCTTTTAAACAGCCTCTTTCAATCTGCTTCTGATCTTCCTCCATGCATTTAGTCTAACACCTATGTGAAATTCTCTTGTGATTTTCTGATGTGAGGCCTGTTTTCATACCTTATATTTTGGTAAAAATAATTGTAAGCATTTATTTTCCTGCTCCTCAATGGGAAATCTGGAGTTATAGAAAAAAGAGACCAAAGTGAGCCATTTCACCTAAAATTACAGACCTTCCCAAACTGGCATAACTAGGTCAACTTTTCATACACATTCTGATTTCCTATTTTGATACCTACCTTTGCATGATGATAAATAATTAGTAGTTATTAACCAAGCTTCTGGCTTATTCAGGGGAGAGCAATAAACTCCTCCAGAGGACAATTCAGCACCTTAAATTAGGCTTCTGCTAAAGAATTGCTCTCTGGAGAAGCCATGTTCTCTCATACACTTTGAAGAGATCCTGGGGAGATTAGTGAGGTAATTTAGCTTGCTAAATTAGATACTAACAGTCAAGCCATATTGATATCTTCTCCTAACTCTGAATATAGTGCAACTCCACTTACATATTTCAAATGTGAGTAGGTTGTGTTGCTCATCTGCATTTAAACTGTTCTCAAAGGTAAATAAAATTGTACACACATTACCTTTACATGGATATCTTGTTAAACATAATGATTATCATTAGTATCTCTTACAATATTGGTACTTTTAAAATGGCTCATAGCTCCACACTAATCTCATATATCATGTTTGGTGACATACTCAATGATTCAAATTTTCTTAGGACTGAAAAAAAAAGATAAAAGACCTGAATAAATGTTCTTATTTAATACTCATTCGACTGATTCACAGCTACAGAATTAAAGACAAGAAAGGCTCTTCCTCAAAATGAAAAAATACAAGCTACAAGTTTCCTAAAGCAGAACATTTGATTTTTGGTCAAAATATCTAAATCTAAAGATAACATGTAATGTCATATAAGAACCTGAAACTCAAAAGGGGTAGAGGAAAGAGAAAATAAGCTAACAACTGTGTGAGAAGGAAACTGCTTGGTCAGTAAAGGGCACAAAAACAATTAGCAAAAAAGAGTTGAGTAATTTGACCTAAAGTATTTTTTTATTTACTGCCTGCAGCATCTTGGTAAACTACAAATTCATCATTTATTAATAAAAATATATTTTTTACTAAAAGTTACTTCATAAGACAAGTGACTCCAGGTCTGCACTTTCCCTGTCCCAGACAAGAGCACTGGCAATAAACTGAAGTCACTTTCTAAGGCCTCACTCTTGCAATGTCAAAAACCATGAGAGAAGCACAGGTGCAATTACCTCAGAAAATGAGTCTGCCTCTTTATCCTTGGCCATCTCTGTCCGTGCTGCAGCTGTATCATTACTCTAAAATGGTATGTCAGTTTTTCAATTTACATCCTGATCTTGGCCATAAAATGTTTCAAAAGCCCATCTACAGACGCATATGATTTATTGGCCTACTGTAATCTATGTCACATTAAATTAAGTAGTAATGTAATTCATTACTTTTTTAAGACTAAATACTTCTTCATATATTATTCCATTGGAAATAACAAGGATAACTGAATCCTTGACATAAACTCTATGAGAAATATTAATATGGGGATTTTGCATCTATATTCTTTACACTTAGCAAACTAGCGACAGACTTACTTTTACACTTACTTCTGTGTTGTACAGTATGTGACACATCATATGTGATAGGACAAGGGTGAATAGTTTTAAACTGAAAGAAGGGAGATTTAGATTAGATATTGGGAAGAAATTCTTCACTCCCACGGTCATGGGACAATGAAACAAGTTGTCCAGAGAAGCCGTGGATGCCGCATCCCTGGAATTGATCAGGCCAGGTTGGATGGGGCACCAGGGAATCTGATCTAATGGGTGGCACCCCTGACCATGCATCTAGATGAGGTTGCATCCAATCCAAACCATTCTATGACGACTCTATGAGGTAACCATCCAAGGAGAGCTGTTACCTTCCCAAATTTTAAAAGAGGAAAAAAAGTTAATAAAATAGTCAGTTAGACATCAATTGTGCATTAATAATGCACTATAATAACATAATGCTTTATTTTTGTTCAGAAGATAAATGTTCAGAAGTTTTTCAGTAGTTTACCTTTTCTTCTTCTAGTTCATGTTGCAGTATCATAACTGTCAATTAATGATGCAAGAAAAAATATCTGATACAACAAAAATACAGAAACTGGGTCCTCTGCATACCACTTCAAAGTGTTTTACAATACAATTAATCTCTTATTGGCATAATCTTACACCATTATTCTGTTCTGTATGCCTCAATCACAATTTTGCTACTGAGATGACTTCAGCTGGGATAGATTGGGTTCTTCCCAGTGGCTTTGTAGAAACTGTACATTTGTGCTGGTAAGGCTGAGAAAAAGATTAAGCACTGAATGTGTGTAGAATGGAACAGCACTTCCTACCATGTCCAGTGATGACACTGTAGCTGCAGACACTAAATAGCCTTACGATTATGTTAATGGACTTCCGTTTCCTCCTTAAGAAGATAAACAACTCTATCTGTTTCTACTGTATTTACAATTGAAATATGTCACTGATTACTAGCAAGAGAACCCAAATTATATTCTTAAAGAGAATCAAGAGCTCTCTTACACTGTATTGAAGAGTTGCTGAAGAACAAATAGAGTGACATGAAACAGGTGGCAACACTGCCAGACATCTAAACCAGCTCCGATGCAGTGCAGCTGAAGAGAAGAGCACACAGAAAGCAAAGCTGATTCAATGTCAAGTGTTAACGCAGAGTAAAAGCAGGAGATCTTATTTAAATGTTCAGCCCACAAAATCACTGCAGCTTGGAACACCTCTGCATGTGCTGTGCTGCTGACACCCTTACCGTAATTAGACTGGCTACTTCAGGATGCCAGCAGCTGCATTCCTTCCTTTCCCCTCTACAGTGAGAGTTTCTATTAATAGGAAGGTTTACGAAGGCATTATAGGGATAAAATATTTTGCAAATCCATACTCACTACTCTGTGTCTTACTAAGACCCTAAGAAATGCTTGTATACCAAAACCATAGCCATATAAATCAACAATTGATACATTTATGGCAATATATAGCCATGATCACATGTCACACAATCAGAGGAAGCAGCAATCCCTGCATTTGAAAAATAGCACAAAAGAACATCTGAAAAATGTGCAGGATTATTACAGAGGTGATAAAAAGCAAGACTGTGTCTTAACCAGTGCTCTGTCAAACAAGAAGGTGGAGAAAGCAAGGGTAAGGTAAAATCAAAATTTTTTCAAGAATTAGGAAGAGAAAACACTTTAAAGTGGTTAACATGTTGACTAAAGACAAAATATTACTGGATAAATGCTGCAATCATTTGAGTGAGACTTTACTGAGGTACAATTAGAGAGGAAAAGCTCCACAGGACCACATATAAACCACAGAAAATACTGACTAGGGAAGAGTGCTGCAGGAAAATATACAAGAAATAAAATATAATACACTGTATGTGGACCAAGTTACAAAACTAGCACTATATGCTAGAGACTGTACATGGACAGGCTGTACAGGCAGTTTGAGTGGGGCAATTAACTTTCTGATGTATCAATACAGATAAACACAGAATACTGTAAATATGCTGCTAATCTGTATGGTTGAATTAGTGTGATAGCAAGAACGCAGAACAGTAAACAGTTATTCTGTAATGTAAGAGTAATAAGCATGATCAAAATTAGAATGAGCTAATATACCCTAGAAAAAAAATACTATTGAAAGAGTATAGCAATTTTTTATAAGTATATAAGGAGAGCTAATAAAAACAATGAGAAGTAGTTACTGTCAGCACATGAAGAAATGGTCCTTGGAGTATGAAAAGAAAAACAAGCCTAAATAAATGCAAGTACATTTAGTGAGGCTAATTGGGTTGTTTTGCTGAAAGAAAGGCAACCACGTCACCATCTTGGAAAGTGTTCACAAAAGACCTGGAGAGAGGCAGAGGGGTAGTCTAATGAGTATTCTGTAGAAAGCTATAAATAACTTCAAAGCCATTGGAACTGAGTCATTCAACGAGACCTTCCTTCGAACCCTATCATCCACAAATTGATGACTGAATTATGGAGGGTGCATCTATTAAGAAAGAAAGGACTCTTCCAAGACACATGAAGTTGTTGGAAACACGGGGCAAAACAAAACATGGAAAAGGAAAAAAAACCCAGTGTATTATGCAGGGTCAGTCCTGTTTCTGTGGAGTACAGCAGCATGACCAAATGACACACAGTAGCATTAATCATGCAACTGTTTTCCTTAATGTGAAATGAAGTAACAAGCTCTAGCTAGAAATAAATGTAAATACTCATGTTGATTCTTTTAATTGAATTATTTTAATAATTCAATTAAAAGCAATTTCACAGTCAAGTAATTTTCACAGCCAAATGTCTGTGACTATTTAAAGTAAATATAGCATTGGTTAGGAGGTTAGCTGCACTCTTCTTCTGGCCTTAATTAATTTCCTGACACTGGTTGTAGTTTGAATAGGAATTTCAGGACCAGAGTTCAATCCAGGAGGCAGGTGACTAAAGAACAAAATACATTTTTAAGTATCTTTGAGGATCTGGTCCCTCCTCCAGCTCCTTTTGCTCCAACTTAAAATTAATAATGAGGAAAATGGTGTCATGGACCCATATGACATTACCTCATTTTGACTTGTATACATGTTTTGGGAAACAGACACTATTGCACAGTTATAAACCTCGTCTTGCAGCTTTTTATACAATACAGAGATCAAATATCATCTGGGATGCTCCATGCAACCTGTGCCATAATGCTTATTTTCATGAAAAAAAGAAATTTAAGAACTTTAAACCCATAAAAAAAATTTGTGAACTCTACGAAGAAATTTAAGCTATGTAAAAATGATAAAAAAGAACTAAAGGACTACTTACAAAATGAAAAAAAAAAAAGTCACACTTTTTTTGTACTGGTCATACAGACAAATAGCAACAACAAAAAGTCTAACTCTCTGTAGTTTAAATAACTTAAAAACAAGGAATGGAAATAACCTTATAAAAACTGCTGAGGCATTCATGGCAATGTTCTAGCTAAAGAATATTTAAGGTTTTTCTTAGTTACATTTACCAACAGTCACAAACTTACATCTTAAAATCTGAAACGAATCAGTTTGCCAGTCAAGGCAAGTGGTTTTGGAGTGGATTTATATGGCAGAAGTGCATGAAATGACTGCATTGACAGAGCATGAATCACAAAGAAACTGCATCTCTCAGGATGGTTATTACAGAATGTGCTGTCATTGCTATTTGAGTCTCACTTAGCAAACTTACAGTGCAGTTACTACTTCAGTAGTGGAAAGAAAGAATATAACCTCTCGGGTTTATTGTTTGTTTTTAATTACTTTCACAGTCCATGCACCCCAAACATTGAGACCAAGTCAGATCATAGAAAGATAATCACTTTTATAGATAACATAAAACTAAAGGTTTACATCATATCCAGCCTTTAGAATTTCAGCCCATTTCCTTGAGACAGCGCTGCTCACAATGTAACTGGCTGAGAGACTATAATTACCTCTGAAAACATCTTAGAAGCACAACTAGAAATTTAAGTAATTACTGCACAGATAATATTAGTAGTAACTTTCTTTCTTTTTCTCAAGTACTGATTTAACTTTTCAACAGAAACTTTTCAAGCCGCAATCAAAACTTCTTTGGGAAAGTCAATTTTGTATATAGCAAAGAGTACTACAGAAGTATCTGGCAAAAATCACGTATACTAAAGCAAGTATTTGTATGGTTTTTAAATATCAAAAGCTGAAAAGTAATTTTTTAAAACTCTCTTTGCACTGTCAAGTGGTAACATTAGAATCTGCTTTTTAAAAAGTCCCATTTATATAGTTTTACCAGTCTCTGAATTGTAATCTGGCTTTTGTTACTATACATACTATATAGTATGTAACCATACTATACTATGTGTTACTGTTCACATCTCAGAGCTCCTCTGCTAGTCACAAAATATCAGAAACTGCTTAATATTTTGAAAAACCTCCTATTTGGTGGGACAGAAATTCAATATAAAACAACAGCAAACAATTTTTAAAAAATCCCCAACCCTAATTGTGATAATCATTCATCTGTGACTACTTGAATACTAAAACAAGAACAAGAAAATAACAAGAACACCTGGTATAGAAAAAACAATGTGGTGTGAAGTACAAAGGTGATGCTCTGGGTGAAAATGGTGTTTTTTCCTCTTGCATTTGGAATAAAGTTGACAGACATTTATATTTCTATTCTTACAAAAAGGTTCTATTAAAAAATGCAGAGTTAATTTTAACTTGTTTTTTAATTTGTGTGAGAATATGATTGTGGCATGGCTCTTGTTCTTTACAGAGGGTTATTCATTTTGATATTTATTTCTATGCATTTCTTTTACTCCACTGAGTAATAAATTAATATATTTTCTTAGTTTTCTAACCAAAAAAGGATGTTTTCTATTTAGTCATCAAAATTTCAGTTAAATATAAATATTCTCTTGGTTTTCAGAATTACAGCAAATTACTTGCATAAGGGTTTTATTTGTTTTGTTTGTCAATTATTAGTCTAACTTGATGTCAATGACACTAAATCTAGGTACCAGTTTTCAAGGATTCATCAGAGAAAGGGAAGGGCACCAAGGAATTTATCATGTTGGCAAGCCCAGCATCTTTCAGTTCTGCAAAAAACAAATAAAAATTAATGTCTCTTTAAATTTGCTGGGAGTCAGTTACGTGTGTAACTGCGTCATGGTGCAAACCCATCTGGCAGCTGAGCCCCACACAGCCACACTCGCTCGCTCCCCTGCTCAGTGGGATGGGGGAGAGAACAGAAGGGTAGAAGGGAGAAAACACATGCATTGAAATAAGTACAGTTTAATAGCTGAAAGAATGATAACAGTAATGGTACATGGTAATAATACTAAATGATGATGATAATAAAAATTCAAATGAAAAGGCAAATAGCAGGGAAAAAAAAAAAAAAGGAGAGATATAAAACCCAAGATATAAAAGGAGAGATATAAAACCCAAAAAACATGATATAAATGAAAGGCAACTGTATACTACCAACTGACCAATGCAGGATATGCCATATGGTATGGGCTCTCACACTGGCCAGTTGAGGTCAGCTGTCCCGGCTATGTCCCCCTTCCAACTCCTTGTTCTGTGCCCAGTCTTCTCGCTGGTGACATGGAGTGGGGACCAGAAAAGGCCTTGATTCTGTGAAAACCCTGCTCAGCAATAACTAAAACATCCCTGAATTACCAACACTGTTTCAAGCACAAATCCAAAACACAGTCCCACACTAGCTACTAAGATGAAAATTACCCCAGATGAAACCAGCACAATCTGGAAAATATACTTTTCCAAACTAAGTAAATTTATTTTCCTCTGTTTCCCTTCTACAACGGTTTAAACTGCTTATAATATGACAAGAAATTATACCTTTTTATCTATGGTTAAAAGGTAAAAAATTTAATAAAACAACTGAGTGGGCAGTGACTGACTTGAAGTGTAAGAGAAAAATATTCAATACAACTAAATTCATGCATTTTTTGGTATATCTAAGCCATTCACATATAATTCATTTGGAAACCTGACATTTGCACAAACCCATCAGATAACTGAATTCACAAACCAGACATGAAAAAAAAAAGTTTTATAAAAAGCAATATTGCTGATCCTACAAATCAAAAAGCAATTATTTGCCCTTCTATTCAATCACAGATATGGCACAGAAATATAACGTTCTGAACTAAACAAACAAAAAAATTATTTATATTTTCTTTATATTGGAAATACATTTCAAATGAATGCTTTTTGTTTTTGTGGCTTTGTTTGTTCCTCCCATTAAGCTAATGGGAGGAACAAACAGATTCCCAAGCGAGGACAGAAAAATGCCTTTTCTTCTCTCCCACTTTACTCCAGCTCCTTCCTACAGAAGCATACGGAAGCTTCCCACAAGCATACTAAATAGTAAATCATTTCAAAAGCACTACAAGAGCTGCCAGAATCAAAAGTATTCTCACTTTAGAGGAATATTCACAGAAGAAGATTTCTATTGGGGCAGTTAGCAGAAATTATAGGTCTGGTACAGTTTGTACTGCACACTGGCTCTGAACATTGCCTTACTTGCCCCACTGCCTGTTTAAAGGTAAAGAAAGATGCAGAACAAATATTGGTTCTTTACATCCAAAAATAAACTATAGTTGCACAGAAGAAAACAGAACAGAACAGAATAGAAAGTAAGCTTTCCTCCTGTGCAACAGCTATTTTTTGAAGAAGCCTTCTTCAGATTGATACAATTCTCAGATATTACTTTTTTTGAGGAGTGGATATGTCAATGCTTAATGGCTCCATCTAATCATTAAGTTGTGTGAGATTTTCTAATTTGCCAAAACTAAGTGAGAAAAGTGACTGTAATAATTACTTTAAAATAATAAAGAATAGAAGCTCAATTTCTTTCTCCTTCTTTTACAAGATCATTTTTGAAGAGACTTGGATGAATACTATAAATTTTAAAAGAAGATTTTCTGCCTTCTTTTTCCAACATGATCAGCATTCAAAACAAAGATGAAAACTTGCTCCAAAGCTGCATGTCGTATCTTTGGGCAAGTGATTGAAGGTACAGAGGGATACCAAAGATATGATTAATGTATTTGCCTTAACTTCTAGCAGTGAATGTGAGTAGAGAGCACTATTTCTTACATTCTGTATTTTTAATATGCATGAATATTTTAGTCTTTGTAGTGTCAGATGTCAGCGCCTGCACTTGATAGTCACTTAGTGAGATGTAAAGTATTATATCTAACTGTCAGAAATACTTTAAGCTGGGGTTGAGAGATGAATTGTTCTCTTTATTTTCAGACTTCTAAATCTTATGGTCAAGCAAATAGCTCAGCTTTCAGACATGCCCAGGAAAAAGTAACAGAGCAAAGCATTAATTCCAGCTCTGTTATAATGTCAAGAAAAGTTATAGATATGTAAATTTCCAAGCTATCATGCAATGTAGTAAGTGAATAAAGCATATTGATTTCTGAATTCAAAAGATCATATTATTCTAATATGCACTTTTTCCTGATCAGCAACAAGCACGTCTTTTTCCTCTTCATGCTTTAACCTGTTACCTCTTCTCTTCTACTGAGACGTCATAGTTAGCAACTCCTTTGTACTAATTACACTCTATTAATACTATATTAATACAATATAACCTAAGTCAAAGTAATATACTGAATAATGCAGCTGCATAATTTAAAATATTTCTAAATTCATTTCAACCTTCTAGTATTTAAAATATTTAATGTCATAACATTGAGTCTGGAACATTGTCAAAATGAGTTTCCAGTTATGTCACTAGCAGTGAAACATAAAGCTCTCCTAGGTATCTTTGTCTAAATTTTCTATTTCTGACTATAACTTTTCAGAAGAAAATTCAGTTGTGATTGATAATTTTCATTTACAACATTGGAAAACTGGGCAAATGCTGTTCCAGTCCAGAGTAGGGAAAAAGGATAAGGAGATTTCAGTTTTCAAATTCATTCAGGAATTAACTTTGAATTATCTTTTCTCCTGCTGATAACAGAGGTGGTACTTTATAGGTATGTACATTGGATATAGGTACATTGGTGAGCAGTAGTCACAGAAGACCCAGCTACGTTTCAGAACTTGAAAATTTCCTTACCTTTGATCCTCTAAAGAACTCTACATACAGACCATCCCCCAAAAAGCAATGTTCAGGAGAAAACATGTAATGCAAGACCCCTCCTTTTGGCTTTAAAAGCAGGAAGAATGTCCTTCCTTGTTTTCAGCTCATGAAAAACACTTTGAGGTTAGAATACTATGGATTACACATTTTAAATGCAGTACTTCACTGCATGTAATGACTTGAGAATGTTGTAAAAAGCATGTAGCAAGAAATTAATAAAAGGGAATGCTCCTTAGCACTAATTATCTTCTCATTTTTAGAATGTAATTATAGCAAAAAAAGATTATAGTACTTATAATTACATATTTTTTACCCAGAACAAATTTAAACCCAATGCCACTCCTAAACTTTCCCATTATTTTCATTAATCTTTTCATATTCATTTCACACTTATACTTATCACACAGAATTGCTTTCTAGCTGTGAGCAGTGTACACTTCAGACATCATGCCTTTTTTTCTCTCTCGAGCCAATAATTCAAAAATATCTAGCTAATTTTTCAATATTTTCACATGTGGTGCAGGCCAGAGAGTCTCCAGTCAAAAATTCTGTAGATAATGAAGAATCCTACAAATGTTTAACCTGCACTTTGAATCTCTAGAGGGGTAGCTCTAAAATCACTCCGCAAAAAAGAAGCAACATTGTGCATTACTATTTGCAGAATAAAATTTCTGAAATGAAAATCCAGAGTCCAAGCTTCCTTGGACAAGCTCTTACAATCAGCAGAGTTTACAGATGTAGCTTATTGCTGCCGTGCATTAATTGTTTTCCAAGAGGTTGGTTAAAAAACAAGGGCTGATAAACCTGGCAGGGGAACAAGAGGTTCAGGGCAATCTTAGCAACACACCAAGGGACTGACTGCCACATATATGATGCTAATATGTAAAATATAGCTCATATCTCCATTTCCAGCTAATAGCAGTGTGCTGTGCAGCAGCTGGAGGGCAGGATCAGAGCTCTTCCTTCCAGCAGCAAAGCGGATAAAGATTATTTTGTAACATCCTAATTCTTTTGGATTTTGATTTTTACCTTCAACATATTCAGAAATAGGCTACTGGGAAAAACAGATGGGGTTGCAGTTAATTGATGTGGGACTCTGTAACAGAATTTATTTGAGCATCATTTACCCAAGGCCACGTCTAGCTCTCCTGTGGCAGCCTGCCACTGAGGGTAAGATTGCTTTACCAGACAGACCATGGAGCAGTAAGGGTGTCAAGGAGTAAAAAGGGAAAACACTGCCAGTATGATCAGGGAGACTGAAGTTGCAGGTACTCCTGGCACTGGAACTCAGATGAGGCTGGGAGCCCAAAAGCCCAAATACCAGTGTGCCAGCGAGCTGGTATTTATATCCACTAAACAGCCCACAGCACCCACCGCTGATGACTACACAGGCTTTAAGCACATGATAACATAATGTAGTGGCTTAGTTTACAAGCCTAGAAGCACAAAAAAAAACCAACCAAACTAAACACAGAACAAACAAATAAACTGAAAAAAGGATAATCATCATCTGTTAGTATTCTGTTTCTCTCTCCATCCAATTTACTACATTTTAAATTAGTATGACATATGACTATTTAAAATTAAAATAGAATTCATAGCAGGCAGTGCACAATTGAGAGAAAAGGAAATATTTAGTCTAGAATCACTCCCAATGCCAATGGGACAATCTTGTCATACGCTCTCTTTTTAAGAAAAAACCCTTGACTAGACTCCATCCCTCTATTCAAACAAATACTCCAGTTGCTGCATTTTGTTCTGTTCATTTATTTTAAAATATTACATGCAGCATGTAGTTTTAGAGTTTCAGATAAAATAATTCTGTCCTGTTCCTCAGAGCTTTATGCTTGAGAAAGACCAAACTGTTTGACAGGCTTCATAAACTTGTATCTTTGAAACAATCAAGTGTTTTACATACAGCTACACTACTAATATTAGATTACTGTTTGCTTTTATATGCAATTATACTACTACTGCACCCCATACACATATGAAAAACTCAGCCCAGGCACCAATAAATAACATTTCTCTAGGCAGATCTAAAAGACATTTAAGGTGCATATCAGCTGTCAGCAGTAAAGTGATGCTGTCACAATTCTCCTGTTCTTTTCCATGCCATGTTCTCTCCAAATGTCTCTACTAAACCTAGTTGAATGTGTCCTGATTTAATTTAATCTGGGTTGCCCTCTATCAGTAACTCTACTGCCCTGCTCAGACTCTCTATTGATCTAAAGGCCTAGATACACAACTGATTTCACACCAGGAGATAAGTTGCAATGCAGGTTTCAGAGATCATGTGTTCCAATCCTGACTAGAATAAAGTATGAGATGGCAGAGGAAGTTTTCCTACAGATTTAGATTTTTTCAAATCTTTAGCAATTTTGAAAAAAATTGATGTGGACTGATAAGGAACGAAGTCTTTCATGTATGCAAACTGGACATGTCTAACCCTGAATGCCTTCTTGATCTAGGTAAGCAGAGGTGCTAGACAACTGTGAATGGAGATGATTACAGAGCCAAAGTTAGCCAAAGTTAGCACTTTTCCATTCCATGTAGAGATGAAGAGACGTGAATCATTTAACTAATAAAATTAAATCCAACTGTTCAAAATGGTTTCATTGCCTGAAAATATACTATTAATGTTTAGAACTTCCTTTACTATGTAATTTACTAATTAATGAAAAATAGAATTTCATTTTTGGTTATAAAAGCATCAGGCTAAAATCTAACAATGAACAAAAATTGAACAATTAATTCTTACGAAAACAACATATAGGGTTTTTTTTATGTAATTCATTAAACAATTCATTCAACAGTTGCTTTGCTTTAGAGATTTGGAGTTTCTTTTCCAGCTTATGGAATAAAAAAAAAAAAGCTACATAAAATTCCACTAATACACCTTTTTGACACATTTGCTATTCACGCTGTGGTATGCACCTTCTTATTGTCTATATAATAAATGTATACTCTATCTCAATTTTAATTATAATGAATCTTTTAAGCCACTATAATTGTTTAATATATTTATAAATATGTAGATATATCTCTTGAGAGAGAAGACCACAGACTCATCTTGCTTAAACGGACAAATTTAAATTAATTGAAAGCAAATCCCAAAACTTAAAAGACCAAGGGACATTCAAGCGCAGCTGGCTCAGTGAACTTTTTTTTACCAGAAAATCAATAGAGAGCTGCAGGGAACACAGCAACTGAGGAAGAGCAGCTGATGGGTCAGTCAATTAAACAATGACAGTGAGTAGCAGAGGAGGACAGCAGGCACCCTTTCCTTGCTTAAGCTCAGTGTAATGATGATGTGAAACTGTCGCTAGTCAGGGTTTTACAATCACACAAAAGCTGTGAGTCATATTCCCCTCCAAAATTCCCTGAGTACACTTTCTATTGGAACTGTTAAAACAATTGACTGTCTTCTGCCACTTTGGAAAAACAACAGCCCCTTACAAAGTCTGAGTGACTAAAACACGGGAGATGAGTTTAGTATGCCCATTAGTAAAGCCCTGACATTTAATAGCATATGTGATGAGGCAAAGACAATATTAAAGTATTGACCTTTCCATTTAATTCTTTAGAATAATGACAGGATTTAGGCTTTATGATAAATTTCTAAATTATATCTCTACTCCTAACTTACTTCTTGCGTATCTCTTTGTTTATTACTTATATGCTTAACTTTTGCCCTGCTAACAAGTACAGCCACTTAATTATCATGAACAGTCTAGCTGAATTAACTGAAAATACAGAGAGACAAACAGGTAAGTAGGTAGTGGGCTTTTCTAGAGATTTACTGTTCAACTAGATACAATGTTAGGATACAAGTAAAGTAAGTAAAGAAGTAAGAAAGTAAGAAAGAAGTAAACTAAGTCAGAACATACTAAAAATTTTTCATACTGCAGTAATTAAAAAACAGTCATGCAGGTATGGAAAGAAGAGATGCTGTAAGATAACAGCTTATTGGGGTGTTTTTTTTCTATTTTCTACTTGCCGATTACTATGACTTTATTTTGGAGACAGCCACATAAAAACGTCTCTGCATGTAGGTGACAGTGTGTCCTTGCATTAGGGATGACACACCTGCAGTAATGGGGATGTCCCAACAGTTTCAGGGAGATCTGAAATAGCTAGGAAAGGCCAATGCAAGTTTTGGGGAACTAAGGTTAGAAAAGGGGGAGAAGCTGGCGGACTCCTTTGGATGACTGTGCCAGAGACCCACAGCAATTAATGGGCATTGAAAAGCACTGAATAATCAAAGGGGAGGCTCTTGAGGGATGGAGGACATCAGAGAGGGGGTGCAATGGGGACCAGAGGTGGCTGATGTGGAGATAAGGACTGCAGAGCAGGTGAAATAAGAGCCAAGAGATGTGGCTTTGAGGTGTCCATCAAGACTGAGGATCTCAAAACAGAAATGAAATGGTATAGCATTTTACTGTACCACATCTTTGTACAGAAATATAGGCACATCAGATGCGGGTAAATTACCGCATTATAGGCAAAGTATATACAACCAATACTATTATTTAAACAAATTCGGAATTCAAAATTCTCTGCTAAGTCTTCTACACAGCCTTCTCAAACATAAACTGAAACCTCATTATTTTTGTGCAATTCTGTGGAGTCTCTCATCACAATTGACACATTGTCAAATTAAAGGTGTTGGCTTGGATTTACATGTTCAGCCCACACTCTAAAGTCCATCTTCTCATCTTCATCGCCTTTATACCTACTAACATTTTAGACACTTTTCTAAGAACCCCTCCTGATGCTGCAAAGGAATAGAGAAGGAACACATGCAAACTGCAATTTTCCCTTTGTAATCTGACATTCACACAGCTTTAAGAAACTCATCATTACACAAAAGGTCAAAAACGGCCCCTGGTGAAGGCTGTACCTGAAGATTTGTCTCACTGTAACGTTAGTGTTCCATTCATGGACTCATTATCTATTATTGCTTGCTAATATTCAAATTAATACATTCAAACAAATGTATTTTTTCTTAATAATATGGAAGATTCTTAATAAGATGGATGAATAACATGGAAAAGGACCTGCCTGTGGTATATGTTCCTAAATTTTCATGTTTCATTGTCTTATTCTTAACTAAAATTAATAATGTAATTATATTCCTACCTATATAAAACAACACAACCCAAAAATAGCTACACACAAATTAAGCCTGTCATTGAAAAAATCAAATCCCCTCCGTTCTACTATAAAAAAGGCTGAAATTTAAAATCTGCTCAAAATCCTAAAATATCAAACTTGATCAAATCTATGATGCAGTAGTATAAAGAAAGAGAGAAGCTTGATAGAAAATTACAGAGCCATATGGACAATGTACATCACTGAAAATGTTACTGCTGTGATCAACTGCTCTCAAAGTACAGCTTTTTGATATTTTTGTTTCAGAGCTAACTGGTGCAGCCCTTTTACCTCCTTTAATTCACAATTATGTACGCATGTATGTATTATACGTATGTAGGTAATTCACAATGTAACTGGTTCTAGTTACACTAAAATTAACAAGTGAAAATGAGCAAAAGTCCAGTGCATTTTACACTTCCGTGACTTTTTAGTTTATACATCACATAACAGCAGCAAGTTCCATCTTTCCTCCACTGATTTTTGTGCTGTTTTCTGAACATATACTAAATACTCCATGCTCTAAATGGAACATGCTAGATTATAATTTAAACTTCAAGAGTTTCCACTGAAGTATACTACTTCTTTTAACAAAATCACTTGAAAATTCACAAAAAATTCCCACAGTTATCTAGTTTTATTCACAAGGGAAGTAAATAAGATGAATTACATCAAGGACAATATGTGTCAACAGGATGTAGATTTTTTTCATCATGCTATTGTAATTTACATTTAACATTCTTTTTGACAAAAAAAAATTCTTGCTGTTTTGAAGGCCAAAGGTGAAATAATCTGTGGCTCAATCAATAAATACAATGAAGGATTTACGGACTGACACCTGAGAAAAGGGATCTTTACTGATATAACTGACAGACTGATGGCAGATTTACTAGCTGTGTTGGAATACTATAAATTTGACAATGGTTATGGGGAAATCAGGTTATGAAATACTGCCATGTCAAAGAATTTCTCAGAGATGTCCCTGTTGTATAATGGCATGTCACCTGAGGATGTTATATTCTCTAGTGACCTATTCCTCATCCAGATGATGAAAGAGCCCAATTAGTATTCCTTATTTAAAAGTCCCACAGCACTGAAAAATGTCTTGATCATCTCACATCCGACAACAGCAACTACAGAACTGCAATATTAAAAAAAAAACTATTCTGGAATATGAAATGTTCCAGTTATGTAACATAATGCTGTGTTATGTGAAAAAGGCAGGGTACTTGTGTACTCAGGATGCCATGACAAACACAGCCACCTCAGCATCTGGATAATCTCCTTGAATTCCCATCTCTGCGTGTGGCAAAACTGACCTTGAATACTGCTAATACTGACTAAATCCAAATTTTTATAATCATCAAGTCTAAAAACTTCTATGGAAAAAAAATCCGGTGACATAAATCACTTCAGTATCATGGAAATCTATGGCTTTATTTCAGCTAATGCCAGGTGGAAGTTAATTCTCTGGTTTCTATCTAGAATATTAATAATCTGAAATGCCACTTCTGCAAAGCTTATGAATATATAATTTTATGAGAACTCTTTTGGAGTTAATGGAAGTTCATTTGAATTTATATACACCTGAACAAAAGTATACAGAGGATCAGTATTTAAGTCCAGAAAAAGCCAATAATTATTGATGAATGGAAACAGTAGGAAACAGTATAGTAACACTTCATGGCTACCCTAATCATTATTTATCAAACTTCATGTTAATTTCTTAATAAAAACAATTAATCCTCTGCTGTCCTTCTCTCTCAAGATTTAATTATCTGTAGCACTGACAACAATGCAGGCATTCAAGTACAAGTTCTCTAATGGTGAAACAGGTGCAACAAATCAAATGTCTTTCTTCAAAAACACATTTTTTACAAGGATTAAGCATAATAAAAAGCTAAAATATTTCCAGAAGCTACAAAAACATGTATTAGATTCCTGAAGTAACTAAAAGGGAAATAAATTATTATGGAACAACCCAGACAACCCTGAATTACTACACAGATTAATGTCTTCTGCCACTGATTTCACAAGGAAAAGATCAGATTTTTGTTTTGCAGATTTTCCCACTGAAGAGGAAGTTAATGATTGATTCTCTTTCATATCAAGCCTAAACCTTGTGTTCAGAATTCAAGACTCATTTCAGATGATGCACCTTTTCATTGACTGCTAAGAAAGCTGGGTGTTTAAATAACTTTTAAGTGCTTCCCCGACTAAAGATGGATTTTAAGAAGATGCTATTTATTTTTCAGAAATGAGTCTTGCATAAAGTTAGCTCTACAAAGCTCTGAGTGTGGCAAAGCAATTACCCATGAGCATGCATAACTCCACTGCTAAGAATCTATCATCAAACAGACATACTTACACAGCACTAAAGGACAAGAAATTATGAAGAATTCTCTATATAATAAAAAAAATTCATTGTGAATTTAGTGCAGAAAGTATTTTTGGTCAAGAACTGATAAGGATGTCCCATTTTGCAATTTGCCTGCAGTGTACAGCATCTGCAGTTTATATACATGATTTCACAGAATTCCTTATGTGGGAATCCACAAGTGAGGACCAAGTGAGGACTGAATAAAATGCAGAGAGAAAAAACCACCTCTGTACAGCACAACTATAGCACGAGTGAAACAGAACCACAGCCTGGGTTGAGAGCAACTTTAAAATGTATACATCTCATTATGCAATTTGGATAACAAAATCTGCACTTCCTTGGGATCCTAATTCTTATTAAGACCTAAAGCTGAAAAAAAATTCCTCTAATTTGTGGTTCGGATATAGGGAAGAAATTGCATTAATTGCAACAGTTTAAAGTAGTTAGCTGTTGGTTTGAGCTGGACAGTGGAACTTATGAAATTCTAATGATAAATCTCTAAATCCTGTTCATGTTTGAACCTAACCTGTTAATGAAAACTAAACTAAAATCAAATTTAAAAAAAAAGAAAAAAGAACACAACGGTTTTTTCAGTTTGCATAAAGTTTTGATAGAACTAGAGCTCCAAGTGCAAAAATATCCATATAGAATTCAAACATGAAGTTTTTCATTTCATTGACTGAAAGTTACACTTATGATAGACTACACTTTCCCATCTGGCTGTACACCTTTAAATAAATGAGAGACCCTAAAGTCTTGTCATTCTAGTTAGACACCCAATAAACTCAGGATCCGACTTAAAAATATTTTGTGCCAGAACTAAAAAAGAGCTTCCTGCCTGTTTTTTATACTGTCATTTACAAAATACACTATTTCTGACTTTATCTGATCACTTAACATTTTCCTTAAAGATGCTTAGATTCTTAACTTCCTACATTTTCATGCTTAATTTATATCAAGTACTTCTGGGGCAATCCAAACAACTCATTTTCTTTAACACAAATGTTCACACCTCACTTTTAGTGAGTACTTGACAAACCAGAAGGAGTTGATATTATAGATACTTTCCAAGTTTTCACACTGACAGTCTTTTTCTTATTCTTGAAAGTGTGTGTAAAGTTATAAAACATCCAAACTACTCAGGGCTTCATCCACTAGGTTAAGTCTT
Source organism: Leptocoma aspasia (assembly GCA_013399835.1). Taxonomy (NCBI): domain Eukaryota; kingdom Metazoa; phylum Chordata; class Aves; order Passeriformes; family Nectariniidae; genus Leptocoma; species Leptocoma aspasia. The sequence goes on along the minus strand of VXAX01007759.1, from coordinate 343,359 downwards.
AGGTCCACTCTGTTTCCTCTTCTAAGAACAGCATGTTCTACCACTACATTAGCTTTTTCTTACATACTAGTCCAATTAATTTCTGAGCCCTTATTTAGTTTCTGTTCTCCTGCTGCTAACAATACAGAATGAACACGGTCACCCACCAGAACTTCTCTTGTTTCAAAACACTCTGGCTTCCTCTTTAACTCTTTAAAAATCTGTTTCTTACACAAATTACTCAGCTGTCTGGAAAATGGCTGCCTGTAGTTTAGCTTTCTATTTGCCTCTGATAACATAAATTAATGATAATGCTATTTCAGTCATATTTACAATATTAAATAATCAGTTTCAGTACTGATCTGATCAGGATTTCCCTCCTACCTCCCCTGAATTAGAGTATGTTTTCCTCTAAGGCATTATTCTAGCAATTAAAATAAATGAAAATGCATTTTCAATCAACATAGTCAAGTGTGATGGGAAAAGAACACTCACATTTGTGAACTGTATTTCCTGTGGAAGACAAATGTGAAGTGATATGTTGCATGTTTGTGTATGTGGCTGCATATGAAGAAGAAATCACAAGTCCTACTCCTCCTAATTAAGCTATTTTTCTAGCTGACAACTGTCAAAGCCATCTCAGAAATCCATGAATATTACAGTGCTGTTCACTGGCACATCTGGCATTTTGAAGCTGGGCAAATAAAAGTCATGAAATATGAAAGGAGTGCCCCATGTCATTTTGTGGAAAATGTTGCCATTAAGATGATGTATGGGAAAATTCACACCTTCATCTTCTGGGAGTACTATACTATATTTTCTGTATTACTTTGCTTCAAAAGCATTACTAGTGGCTTACAGACTTCCACCTTTGGCAGGAAGAAATTTATGAAACATATTAAAGTCAAGATTTTAAATGTCTGTTAATATTGATATATATACTTACCTAAGCCAAGTGCGTATTTTTATTTATAATGGAATTCCCTGCTGAGAGAGCATTCTAGTGCAGCTCTTTTCCATATCTTCTAACCATAACACTGAGTCATTAAATTAGTTCTGAAAAAATCTACTGTTGTTTTACAATTAAAATCCACCATACAATACAATAGGAGGAGGGAACTTTTTTAATTTATAGCTCAGACTCTTCAAAACTTCATCTATGTTTTGGTTCTCCTATTTTGGATGAGCAAAACTCTCAGAGAATTCAATTATCATCACAGAACATACTTGCTGGCCTCAGTCTGCAAAGTATTTCAGAAATACTAGACCTCTCCCCCAGTTTTAATAATATAAAAAATATATGAATTGAGTCTGCTGATTTATGCATCTAAACAAATCACCTAATTTATAACAGGAGTTAAATACAATTACAGGACCTGTAATATAGTTATCTGACCTATATACTAGCATGCAATTCGCTAACAATCTGGATGTCTGTTTTGTCACTCACACATTTAATACATTTTAAACCCCTGTCATATTCACATTTAGAAATATGAAATGCATATGCCTGGCCCTGAAAGCAGCAGGGCCCTGCTGGTCATGCCCATGAGGGCCCAGCAGCTTGTGTGGCCTAAATTTACTTGCTTAAACCTGAAATACTAAGTAAGACTGACATTATTCCCTGGACTTCACACATGCCTGGAAGCATCCTGGAAAACAGGAATCCTCCCAAGAGACCTCAGACCATCCCACCAAGGGCCCAAGAACAGGCTTCAAAGTACATCTCTAATCATTGTCACCATCTTTGCGCTTCTGTTCCTTGTTTTGGGTATCTTCATCATTAATTTATTCTCATACCCAAACTAATGCTCTCATATACAAACAAAAGCTAAGCTGCAGCTCAAGAGCAAGAGCATTCTAAAACATGTAAAGGAAAAACATATCTGATGAACAGGTCAAGAAGAAATAGCCTTAAACTGCTGCAAGATGCATAGTTAGACCATGAGAAAAATATAATAAAACTCTGGAATAGACTACACACTGTTGCAAGCTCTCAAATTTAGTGTATTTAGACTCCCTTGAAAGAGGAGCTCCTAAGCTAATATTGTGCGAGAAACGAAAGTTCTCTCACGTTCCTGTTTTTTCCCTCAGAAAAACAGCATTCTCATGTTTCATCTGACACTGTGTACTGTCCTTATTTAGTAAAATGATTCACTGAAAGCCTGTAAAAACTGTAAAAGCTAAAATATCAAACAACTGTAAAAATTCAGTTTAAAATAATACAGATGTATAAAATCATTATAATCTCCTTTCAATGTCTGTATTGTAATTTTCATTTCAGTCCTCTTCCTAGGTACAAATAAATTTATTTTCTTAATTTTTCTTCTCAGAGGAAGGTATAGAATAATTTAAATCATGTTTATGCATACGAGGGTTTAGCAGCTTATCTGGCAATGCTTAATTGGGTTTTCAGATTAAGAGGAAATCTGTGAGTTCTTACACGCAATATAAGTATCTGTTTACAGCACCTTATGTGCATAAAAACATAAATATACATAGGTATATGTTATATTATTACTGTCTATTCTTCAGTCTTAGTTGAATGCCATGAGTTCCACAGTTAGATGCTATTTTTGTATAAATGTGTATATGTATAAATTATCACCTTGAAAAGAAAAATAAGTTTTTCACTTGTTCCAGAGAAAAAAACCACATGCTGTTCTTGAAAGCATGTTTTACATTAGTAGCAACATTCCAGAGAAATAAGCTTTGATTTCACACTTGCACACAAAAAAAACCTTCCTAAATTAGCCAAATACTGAGAGTAAACACACCTTAAAAAAGGGAACTGAACTTATGAGAGACACTGCACACAACAAACTTTTAAAACTCAAGTTGTAGACTGACATAAAGAAAGCAAAGAGCATTTATGCCTTAGTAGCCACTGTACTGCTAAGTACTATCAATATTCTAATACTATTTTTTCACAGTTCATTTCAAAGACGAGATACCCTCTCACTTTCAATCCTCTTATAGACCCAAGCATTGAATTTCAAAAGTCTGAATAAAGCTGGTAAATGTAGCACAAAAATTTATAAAACTTCATTTGCCATGCTACAAGAGTACATCTTGGTAGTATCTTTGTCTGTCAGGTCACATCATTGGTGCATCCCTGTATGAACATAATCTGCGCATCACTATGCCATTAATTGTTTAGCACATATGGAAAGTTTAAAAGCTTTATGGTTTGAAATTGACAAAAAGGGCACTATAAACATGGTTTGGGGAATATTTGCATCCCCAGACTGATAACAAGGACTGACTAACAAAAATAGCATCTAACTGTGGAACTAACTACATTCAACTAAGACTGAAGAATAGACAGTAATAATATAACATATACCTATGTATATTTATGTTTCTATGCACATATGTCACCCATAGGCCATCTGTACATGTTCAATGGGTGGACAAGAGAATGATGTAGTAAGCAGTTGCACTCATTTATCTCTTGAATCTTCAAGCTCCAAGACACAGAAACACTTTGAGTGGCAATGGGTTTCAAAGTCTCCAGTCTTATCTGTAGGAATCAATTCACCTCTGCGGTTCCACTCTGTTCTGGAACTTTCTGAAGGAATCTGTCTTCCCTCTGCCCCCACAATGTACTTTTACTCAAGTCTAATTCTGAAGTATCTGAGGCTGAATAGGCAAATAGGCCTCTTCAGACATATACAAAACAAACTGGTGTTTCACAGGAACTCCTGTTAGTCAGTCTCAAATTACAATGCTCCATTCTGAACGGCAATAGACATTGGATGCATCAATTAATATTTCCAGTTAATGGAATTCTGCTAAATTACTGGAAATTCCTAATTGGTGCATCCTAATACAGCATCCAGCACCCTCATGAATACCTTCCCCAGGTAAATTCTATCCAACTGCTCAGTGACTTGGGCAGGCATCATTAAGGGGCCACAGTTTGACTGTCTCAGCAGTTCTTCACTATCTATATTTATCTGCCATATAAATGATGTATTTCTTATGACTGCTGATTATACTTTTTTTTTTTCTTCTGGCTGTGGTTCAACTAATTAAACCCAACAAAGAGAACAATGAGCTTTTTGGGAAAGTAATATTGCTATTCAATTTTCATTTTGTTTTAAAGAAGTATTTTTAGCATTTGAACTTAAAACCTCAAGATTCTGGCATGTCTGTGAGCTATAAATCAATACATCATTCCATCAATGAAGATTTAATTAAGATAAAAAGGCAGCCAAGTATTTGTTTCTTTATCTAACAAATAGCTCCTAGAAGTTTGTGATGACATCCCCCATGCTTCCAAAAATACAGAGGAATAGAAGAACTGCTTAAATATGCAAGGAGTTTCAGATGACATGGATGGGAACAAAGGACCCTGAAGATACTTTTGTGAATGAAGACACTAATATTTAGCAACTGGTTTATCAAATCCTCCTTTGATAGCAGATCGATTTTAAGCAGATGTATTCTAAAAGCACTAAGTTAGAAGCCTACTGTAAATGAAGACAGGAAAAACATCCCTTTTGCTGTAGTCTGTACAAATGACTCCTGCCCTTCTGGCTTGATAAAATGATCTGCAATAAATACTCCTCATGTTCCCGTATCTTTAATAATTCACTTGGAAAAGGCAACAATAGCTGTAGGCAGAGTCTGTTATGATTAATGGCAAAAGCAGTGGCCTTTGTGTAACAAAGCCCTACTGGTTCTAGGAGTTTTCAAGGTCAAAACTTCATCTAGAGAAGTTCTATTATGTTATATATACTTTAAATATGTCCAAATTTTTATGTGTATTATCTTATAGGACAGGTGATGTAAAAAGTATATAATGAAACTTCAGATTAATAAAATTCACATGCACTTCAAGGAAAACTGCAGTGGGAAGGCAAAGCTTTTGTCACCTCTCTCTCAATATGTGGTGGCACTACAATCCACACCTCAGATAATTTTTCCACGTTATCATTTTTTCTGCCACACTAATGATCTCCATGTAAGACTGAAGCTAGATAAACTACCTTTAGCATAGGTCTGTTCAGAAAATGAAATACTAATAAAATAATCATGCTGTGAAATTTCAGGTGTCATTATAAAAAAGGACTTATTTTTCAGGCTGCCTTAACAAATAGCTGTACCAGAAGAGAATGACAGCTTTTGATGCAAAAGTTTTTTCTCTTAGCCTTTAAAATACCTGAGAGATTTATCACTTAGAAATTGCTATCACTTACATCCTGAAACATTCATCATACAGTAGGAAAGATAATTATCACCAAACTTTTTGCTATAAATAAGTGTTCCTGGTGGCTTATCTTACCATATTATTTTTAATAGTCATGGCCATACATTAAAACAATTTACTACATTTAACAGGTTGTCTTCACAAACTTAAAGGGAACAATAAAATTTAATACAATATTACATCTTTCACAGAGAGCATATGCTAAAATATTTCAAAAAATTAAAGTTTATAGCAGTGGTAAAAGGAATATAAAGAAATGTAGAAGATCATGTAACAAATAAATCCCCTTCTTTTATATAGTAAGATGATGAAGAAAAATATGACTATACATAAATAGCTAAGATTAAGCTTAAAACAGAACAAAAACCGTTCCAAATAAAAGAAGCTACATGCAGACTCCATCAGAAGTGATGGAAAAGGTTAATAAGTAAGGAAATGGCATAGAAAATTACTAAAATAGTGACAATTCTTATTTCCAAGGAATGTAATAGAGTTTTTCTTTTAATCTCTGGCTTATACAATCACCCAATTTTATGAAAAAAACTACCTATCTAAAACTTGCTTTGCTAAATAAATTTATCAGATCTTAACATTTCTTAAAAAAAAAAAAAAAAAACAGACAAAAACCAAACCGAATAAAACCCTACAAAACTGCGATCTATGGAAATCTAAAAGTTTTAAACTCTGTGTTTGGACATGGTTTAGAAGAGAACACATGATTTTCACAATCTCAGGAAACTGTGAGGAAAAGATCCTCAGTACAAGAGAGTTATATACAGTAAAAAAATCCCAAAATGTAAGTAATTTAGAAATAAAAGGATTTACAACTGCATTTGGGAAAACTAAATTCTTTGGGGAAAATTTTCGTAACATTTTGAGCAGTAAAATACAGAAATAGCCTCAGAACAGAAGGGGGTAAAGCAGGAAATGTGGCAGAGGCAGGACTTCATATCCTGGTCGTCAATTCGCTGCAGTACCTGGTACTTACGGATGCATCATAATAATAATTAGGATAATTTATCTTTGTATATTTAATTTAGGGTAACTGACATGCAGCAACAAGGAATCTGCGTTCTTCCAACAATAAACTACTGCTGTGTTTTGCTCACTGTACTGCTACGGGTCTAGATGACAGAGAAACTAGTACAGAACTGCTGCTTGTCAGCAGAACTGGTGGGTTGCAGTCTTTAGTAAGAAGATATCTTTAGTCAGCTCTAGCCAGACACTTATTTAAACAACTTAGTTCAACAGGGTCTAGACAGAAAAAAAAATTACATTTCAATCATCCAAGAGCAAGATAGAATTGAAGTAAAAAATCAAAAAGAAAAAATGAGTTTGTATTCTTATAGTAAGATTAGCTTTTAACTTAACATTTCAGTCAAAATGAAAATAGAGAATCACAAAATCATCACATTTAGCAGCAGGGAAAAAAAAAAAGCACATTTTATAGCAGTAAAAATAAACTCCAGCTAGCAGAACCAAGCCTGGCTCATGACCTGGTCTATTAAATCAGGAAGTACATCATTTTGGATTAGTGCAAAACAACTGAAAGATACAGTCCTTGTCTCACAGTTGAGTGTTATAAAATAAATTGTAAAGCAGCACATAATGACAAGGTGTAATATAAAGGTCTACAAGTGAAATAAAAATGGACAAGTAACAGTTGACTATGACTGCTTAAAAGAAACAAGATGTTTAAAAGTGTTCAAAGGTGAGCACATCCAAAAGACATATTGATGGACAAGAGGATGTAAAATGTTCCAAAGCACATGGCAAGCAATTTAATCACATTTCAAGTATATTTTTGTACATTAAAACTACATATGCTGTGGGCAGGATTTAGTAAGGACATCAAGATGTAATAACAACTGATCTGAAGTACCAAATGTACCATGGCATAGGTAGCTTATATACTCTGAAGTAAAACTACAGAGGGCACTGTGTATGTCCATATAGAATTATTATAATTCTACTCCCACAAAATTTTACACTCCTATTGACTTTGGTTAAAAGAAAAAAACACATTAGCTCTCTGGCTGTACATTTTGATACCTGTTGGATTTTTGTATACAAATGCAACACAAGAAAGGAGAGCTATGAATGTTAAATTTGCTTTCATGATTGAAGGATGGAGGCTCCTCGTCCCCAAAGACCAGGACACTCACTCAGTAATGTTTCTATTTGTTCACAGAAAATATTTAATGTAACCTTCAATAGGTCAGTGACTAAGATACCACATTATGCATCTTCCCCATTTTTAACAGTCTAAACATGAAAGTCTGTTTAATTAATAACTTCCATATAAGAAAAAAACAATGTTCAAATTATTAATTTTCCAGTGTAAGTCCTCACAGATACCAGTTGGAGCCTCTAGAACTTCTAGTCCAAGCTTGTTTTGCAATATAAATCTCAAAAAAAAAAATTGGTACTTTCTTGTGTCAGTGAAGGGAGTTGTAAAACTGACATTGTGTAAACTGCCTTCTTTCTACTTAAAACCTGCAGCTATGTGTGGGATGATGGCAGGGACAGAGTGCCTGTACACACAGGAGCTGTGCAGTAAGGCTGCATACTTCTGTCACCTTCAAGAGGCACAGGGGAAGATGGGGCACTGAACTTGATGACCTGTTTGTATTACAGACTCAGTGATTTTTTCCAAGTAATTTAGTAAGTGTTACATGGAGTCCATGTCCTCATGTCCTCCAATATGCTACTGGTGACCACTGTGAAAAACAACCTTCAAACTGGTTTCACTGGCGTAAAGGGACACTTAAAATGATGATCACTAGCCCAGGTTCTATTTCCCACCCCCATGAATGTCGACGAGCAGGGCCTGTTAGAAATATCTCAACATATGCATACAAGGAAGATGAACTGAAATTTACTCAAGAGAAGTGCATGAAGATCACTCCAAGTTTTGTAATATATTTTACAGTGGCAAAGACCCACTGCTAACTGTTAACCAGCTGCTGTTAGCTTGCATGCTCCATTTCTGCTTGACATGTTTGTGCTTGTCCCAGCACCAAGTGACACCTAGGAAATTAATTAGATCAAGTTCCTCTCTTCCCGTCCAGGACAACTGGTGATAATGCTGATAACCTTCTGTTATCAGGAACCTGTACTTCAGCAATGGGGAAACACATGTTCATTACTGCAGATGCTTCTGTGGCCAGGGCAGAATGCAGAGGCAGGGAGGGTGGCAATTTCTTCTTTCATATCGGGTCTCCCACTATCTTAACTATGTAAGTGGCAGGACAGGACTGATAATGTACTGTTTTGCTTTATAGACTGTCTTTTTCTCCTCCATTTTCTTTGCTCAAGACATGAAAGCATTCAAAGTTTTAATGCTTCTTTTTACATAAGTCGTTTTTTAACCTCTACTAATAGAAATATGGGCAGATGGAAGTGCAAGAGGGAAGTCTACAGCTCCATAGAACTTTAAGAAAAATTAAGTTAAAAACCAAGCAAACAAAAACACACTAGTTAACTAATTTATGTTTTTAAACAGTATAACATTCTATTTAAAATTAATTTATTTGCCTTTTAAAAACAACCTACATGATTAAGCAGCATCCTGCAGATTCAAAATCTGAAACTAGGAAAACAGAAATTCCCACAGACAAGAGACAGAACTCAATGGAGAACTGAGATTCCTCTTGCAAATAAGGAAAGGACAACCCACAGCAGCAAAGACATTTGGAAAAGAATTGACAAAAAATAGTAAATTCAATTCCAGTGTGCCTTCTCATCAGAATAAAGAGAAAGAAAATGTGTACAAACTGTAGGTGAGTAAAAGAGCCTTCAGATAACAGCTAAAGGTTTGCAGAACAGACAAAAATACCGTGAGCACCCTTCTCCCAGAAAAGTTGTCTATATTATAGCATAATAATCCACCATCAGTAAAAATATTTTATAAAATAAAAGGAACAGTACTGTTCATATCTCATGGGATATGAAGCTGTTAAGATAATTTGATAATCTATATTTAAAACACCTAGAATAAAGGTTTCACCAGGTCAATATTTCATTGGCATTTTAATTAAATAATTGGTCTAAATTCTAAACTGGGAAGTGAATTTATGATCTTATTTAAACAGAATAACTGAGGTCATCAAATTACTTTTAATTAAATTGTTAATTGATTTTTCTTTAATTCTTTAGAATGACTGATAGCCACATATTTAGTTGCTACATTTGTTAATTACCACCATGAGTCAATTCCATGCAGTGCACTTTGGTACAACTGCTCTAGTAATCTCTCTATTATAAAAAGAATTTCATAATTTTGCTATACCATTTTGCATTACTCATGCATGCTTCCTGAGGCAGTTTCTTTTAAAAAAATTGTTAATGTAGATCAATCATTTGCATAGGATGTAGTTTACAAAATTAAGCTGCAGGTAAATTAGTAGTCCAATCATTTTTTCCAGCAAATCTTGCACCAATTGACTGAATAATCTTTCTTATGACTTCCTTATGTTCATTTTTTGAAAATTATGCAAGACAAGCTACCTTAAACTTCCTTTAACAGTTGGTGTAGAGATGGCAATTTTTTTCGCATGTTCTCTAGCTTCATTTACAGAGTTCTGTAATCTCCTTACAACAGACCTTCTGTGATTATGCACTAAATAAAGACCTAGAGAAATGACAGCTTGTTTTCACACCGAAGTACTGCTATCTGTCCTTAGTTTGTTGACAGTGTAATTCCTATTACCACCAGCAATGCAAAAAGTAGTGTAACTCTTTCACCTTCTCTCAACCTAAGATCTGGATTTAAACTTTGGGTTGAGATAAGCAATTATTTCATTTCATAGCACAGTAGGAATAAATAAATAAATAGTCTGTGCTTTTTTCTTAACAAATTCTATATTCATGAGAATATTACCAGAAAGATATGAGCTTCCAATGAGCCTTTCTGAATGTGTATCTAAACCATTTATCAGCAGTAGTCCTTCTTTCATTTACAAAGTTGATTAAAAAAACCCAACCCAACCCAAACCAAATAACAACACCAACCACAAAAAGAAATGAGTCATTCACAGCTGACTGAAGCAGCTATCTCAGCCTATCTCAGTAAAAAGATCACCATTTCACTATCTCATGACCATCAGGGAAGGCAGAAAATTAAAATTTATGTTCTTAACACTAATACTAGAAAATTTGCAAAGGCTCTATGGAGAATTTGGACTACCACCTTTCCAGTAATGTGTTTTACCACTGCGTACTCAAGAACCAAACAGAAATTAGAAGACCCCTTCTGTTAGTTTACCTGTGATTAATGTGCCAAAGACAAATCTTTGACACCCACCATCATGCAGGAAACACTATGTGTTCAGAAGAAATTTGACTGTCTAGGCCACAAATTAAAAAAACAAATTTTTTCAAAGTAGAGATGAATTTAGATCTGGAAAAACACAATGGGGACACAGTTAAAAAAAAAATTTAAAAACCCCAAACCACAGACAAATGCATGGGAAGCTTATTTTCTACAGAGTTCATTCTGACCACAATTACTTTCTTATTGATTTCTTTGGTGTTTTTTGCTGAAAGGCAGAAAGTTTCATTTCTCTTATCAAGTGATTGTTAACACTCTGAAGAAGTCCAGTGTTTTACTTTACTTGAGTCTCCATTTGTTTAGAACTGGAACGCCTATAACTAGTAATTTTTTTTTTCCAGTTTATCCACTATGTTTGAGCAGATGAATAGTTAGTTAGTATCTGTCTCTACTTTGGACTTCATTTGATATTAAGGTTTGCTAAACCAAGATGTTTGAATGAGATGGTGTTTTAAATCAGGCATTCCATCTGTAGCACATGTAATTCTAGGTTTTCTTTTATAAAAATAAATGTCTTCTGTTGTTCCAGCATATCCAGGAAATTCTAAAATCAGGAGTAAGTTGATAAAAAGAATAGTTCTGGGAAAGAAGAAACACAAGAAAATTCAGGACAGTAAGAGATGCAAGCAAAAGGCTTTCTTCTTTTTAAACTTTGACACAAGCATAGGTATGTGAACAGATTTTTTGCTTCACATTGGCAAGAAAGGGGAAGAAATGGAAACCTTAGAATTATTTGCTGGGTGCAAACAAGCCTTCAGGAGCCAGCAGAGAAAACATAGAGACCACTCAAAATTCTATTCGAGAAGAAAATCTTATTATAGGTCAAGAGAATATGAGAAAAAGTTGAATAAAATGGAACAAGATTCAGTGTACTGGATTTAAAACTGTGACTTCATGAAAAGTTTTTGCTTCCATTTTAAAACATACTTCATCAGTCTTCAAATATGTCTGCTTATGAAGAGGGTGGCCATTTTTCCTGCAAGTAGCACTTCTTAAGAACTGAAAATAGCCAGTCTTTATGAAAATGTCTTCAGACATAAGTGCTATACTTATGTTAGTGAAATATTTCCTTATATTCTACATATTAGAGGAACTAATTGAAAACACACAGCTTGTCTTCTTACAATGATTTTCAGCATTACAATGAATGCTTATGCTCATTTAGCAAAATGAGCACAAGGGATAGCAAACACAGAATTCCCCCTTTTTCAAAGTCTTTCAGGACAGCTAAGCTTGGAGGTTAGCATGGACAGGATGACACTCACAATCCTAACATTTATACAGCATGGGAAGCAAAATGCATTGACTTTCTTTCATTTTTTTACTTTCCTCCTTAAAATTATGGAACAAAGAAGGCAATGGAAGCAGTACCACAGCTTACAGGCAGAGGTCAGGAACTCATGTAAGGCACCTAGAAACCAGGAAAATACAGTACAGGGAAATACAAATACAATCCTTCAGACTGTTGTGATTCTGTTATCTTCCTTCCAATTCTTTTTTTTTCCTCTATTTATCTTTGTGTTACTTAAACACTTACACAAAAGCCTGATATCTACCACCCAAGGAAATGTTTAACTACAAACTACTTATTGTAGGGGTTTTTTCTCCATTTCTTCATTTCTGCTTAGCCAGAGGCAGCAATTAACCCTTACAAGCTGTTTTACAACATGGAATGTGTATTCCTACTTTATATTATGCTGTCAGCACTTAACAAATTATCCTAATAGCCATGTTTATACTCCTTGCAATGTGCAATTCACACACCATATTTTGACCCTTCAAGAACAAAATGTGACCCCAGGTATTTTCACTGCTATTTAAAAAACTGTACTCAATCTCAACAAAACAGAACTGGATAGATGGAATCATGAGATAAACATCCTTATAGTTAGATAACAATGAAAAATAGAAAATCATGAAGATGACTGCAGGTGAAATCTTAGGGAAATAATGCCTGGGAAGGATGCAAATGAATTAGTCTAGGTTGCCTACAGAATTAAATTTAAAAGACAGTGCCACACTCCACATTCTGATCCCTATGCTCACTAATTGGTATTTACTATTTTAAGTCAAAAAGCAACTTATTTGTGGTATACTGTGGGATGATCATTATACAACTTACCAGTAAAGATACTTCACATGAAAAATTCATACTTCTAGATTGTGATGTCAAGATTATTTAGGGTTTTCTGTTAGCGAAACACCATCCTTGACAAAAGTGCTCTTGGCTTTAAGTAATTGCAAAATCAAATGTCATCTATTTCTGTCAAATGAAAGAAAAGGAAAAATACTAAGAAATTCCTCTTGCTAAATACCCCTTTGCACACCAACTATGGTTATGCTAATGGACCCTGTCCTCAGGTCATCTGTTCAAATTAAAGAAACTGCCTTCACAGTAAGAAATCTGCATAGATTGCCAATTGTTCTAGTTCATTACCTGTTAGCAAATGTGAAGAGCCAAAGCCAATTCTGACATCTATGTGTAATGAATTCATTACAATGCCTGGCACATTTAGCTTTGGGAGAAAAAGCAAAGGACAACAAAAAGGAACAATGTAGATTATATTTTTATTAAGAACATTTTTGGAAAGAATACTTGCTGGAATAAATTCTCAAAAGCTTATTTCAGCCTTTTCTGAAGTCTCATTTTTTTAGTAGTTTGTTACATCACTTGTTTCAAGTTTATGATACACGTAGATAATAATTATAGAGACCTGGGTTAAATAAAACAATATCTTAGCATCAAACCAACATGTGGCTCTCCATTTAACAGATTATTCTAATATACAACTTCTGATTCACCTGAATTTCGGAAAATGTTACTGTTACTTGAATCTCCACTACAATACAAAGATACATGTTTAATATGAAGTCTTACAAAGAAATAAAAAGCATTAGATAAAAGCTTTATTTGGGGATAATTTATAGAGAAAAACTGGCATTTTTTCTAATGTTTTTCAGTATTTAGTCTCCAGATAGAACATTCTTTAAATATTCAGAATTTTAATTATTATACTTTCAACAAACCAGTGTTTTTAAAATATGCACCAAAGACCATATCAACTCCGAAATTACAACAATCAGAAAAATAAACTTTGCCTGTCCTACACGCTACATGTTCATTTTTTTCTATCAAGGCCATGTAATTGCCCATATATAAGTAGATACATTCAATTCATAATAAGGTTCTAATATGGATCATCTACAAAGGGAGTATGGGTGAGAGCTTTGTTTGACACGATTAAACAGAAGCATGCAAAATTCCAGACTTAGTGTGAATGGGAAGCTTCAGTTACCCAAGTTTGATAAGGGACACAGCTGAAAATAGCTGCCCAGCAAGTCTTGAGATGTGTTGGGAAAAAACCTTTAGAAAACGAGGTGGGCAATTAATTAACTAAGTCTTTCATGTATTATGCAGTGTGGGAACTCATTGCAAATGGCTCCTTACGAAATACAACTGAATGTTATTCAGTGCTTTTATTTATGACTCATTAAAATTTGCAGGCAAAGTCAAGGCACTTTTAGGGGAGCAACGCCTTGTGAATCAATAGAAGAATATGGAGTATTTTTAAAGAAATCAAGAAAATTAATTAGATGGGATATTAGATCAGTAATGACAACTGCAAGATTTTTAGGAGCCTCCACTTTTCAATAAATGGGAGAAGGACTGCCTTGGCAGTGATAAATAGCCTCCTGCTCCACTTTGTAGACTATTTCTCCTTGAGAGCTCAGAGTTCCTGAACTGAAACATGTATGACCCATCATGAAGTCTTAAAATCAACTGACCCTTGGTGCTTCCTGCACAGGATATTCTGAAATATCTTTGCCTGTATTCTATCTCAGTATTTGCATCAGGCTGACAAGCAACACAGACCAACACTGTTCCATCTCTCCTCTTCAAACCCTCTTGCACATGTAGCTTTTCTGGTTTTTGTACCACAGCCATCTCTATGCTGCAGTGTCAGTGTGCCTGTCCCCACAGGGGCTGCTTGTCTCTCTGACAGGGGAATCCCACATTGCCCAAAGAACACCATGGGCAGCCAGTGAAATCCTAATAAAAACCTGTCATGGTCACTGGAGTGCTACCCATGTGCACCAGCATGACGACCACACCCACCCTCCTCACGAAAATTCATAGGCAAAGGGGTTGTTGATGCAGCTTTTCAGAAGGATTGAGCTGTTACTTGATTTCAGTCTTTCAGTTGTACCAATAACAACATTTGGAAAAAAGGGAGGGAGGGAGGGAGATCTATGACTGCACATCATTACTTAATCAGATTATTTAACTGTAGTTATTATTTTTTTTCAAGACAGAGGTATCTCTTAGCTTGAAGAATTCAATAACAAATTTTTAGTCACTTTAGCACAACTTCTGACATAATTAAAGTGAAATATGAGCAAACCTAACTGAACAAACCAGCATTACTGTCCTGTTACAGATTATATATTTCTTCACATAAAAGGAGGAAAGGCAGACCTCTGTACACATGCAGAGCCTACCAAAGTAAGGAAACATCAAATTTCACAGGTCTAAGATTAAAAAGTGCCCTGAAAGCTTTTTTGCACCTACTCCAGGGTAGATTTTATAACTCCCCTGACTCAACTTGTGGTGCAAGTCCCTGAGTTAACATGTGTTTATTGCACTGAGATGACTGCAAACATTTTCTACTTTAGGAATGCAAGTGACATTTCTGTTAGTCAAATAAATTAAATGTTAATGCTAAAAGATAATAGCCCCTGTATTAAAAAAAAGTGCCCATTTTTTCATTTTCTACAGCTGTATGAAACAGAAATTTAATCAGGTGATAAAAGGTTAACAAAATCCCTGCAGAAAAACTACAGTCACTGACTAATTGGTTTTCACTTCTGTTTAGCTATATCATTTTGATAAGCTTTTATCCCCTGGTAAAGCCAAAACGATGCTGCTGTTCTTATCATTACACTTGATCAATCTCCCCTGCTTCTGAGGGGGAATCCTGTAAACCTTCTCTTTTCAGCACATCCATCAGGCAGACAAAACAAAAGGTAAACCTGGCAAATACTGCTTGCTCAAGGTAAGCATTAATCTTAATAGCTGGCTGTAATTAGGAACAAGACGTATAAACTGACAAAAAGAAATAAATAACTTGAAACCAGAAATGTGCTAAGATTTAAACTCAAAGACTGCACTTGGGTTTAATCTAGCTTAGCCACTTTGCTGGTATTCCTCCATGTAGTAGCATTTAAGTCAAAATAATTCTAGAAAAAATATTATATAGAGCTTTAATGTTTTGCATTACCAGTTACTGAGAAGTCAGATCAGGATTTCACATGCTGCACTGCATGGTGGCCCTGCTCATTCAGTAAGCCATCTCTAGACCTTCAAGATCTATCTACCACCTACATACACCCAGACTAACACCTGAAATCCCCTTCTGGGGATCCTGCTGACCACTCCAGGCTCCTCTCTTATCTTTCTCTCCCACATCTTTGGTTACGGTAAGAACTTCCTGTACATTTAATACAGTTTCTGTGCATGAAGTATCCTATTCATTACCACTGCCAGAGTAAATGGACCATTACCTAAACAGCTTGAGAACTTCCCCTGGTGTACAAGGCATCATATGAAGAACTGCACACAGGCAAATCAAAGCTGATCAGAACATTTACACACATCCCAAAAGCAGCAATGTTTGTTAAAAGGTGACTGCACCACGAGAAACCAACAAGCCTACAACATTGCAAGATTCAGCAAAAGACAAACTAGATACTTTCAGAGAACTTTTTAAAATCAATGAAACACCAACACAACAAAGTTTCTGCCTAATTAAAATAAAAAGAGTCGTGGCTCTGTGGTTATTCATAGCTACCAAAAACTGCTGCCAAAATAAACAGTAATGTTCTGTGTTGTTTCCTAGATATAATGGAAATAGGCATTAATGTGCTTTTAGTCCATTCCTATTGATCAAGAAGAAGAAAGATAAAGCAATTTTCTCAGCCACACACCAGTATAAGCACAAGCACCAAAGATTTGCCACAGTGTTGCTACTTTGCTTTTGAATCACCATATACAGGTTCTCTTCAATCACGAAGCAAAGGATGACTTCATTCCAAAACATGGAAGTCCATTCCCTATCTGACAGATAACAAATAGCACTAGTAGCATATAAAGGCTTCCCAGATTTACCATGTTCTTTGTGTAACTCAAAAATCAATTTCCTGAAAATACATTGCCCTGAGACAAAGCATTTAATTGTGATACATGTTTTAGAAACACCAGTGACCAAATTCTGTTGCCAGCTAATGGAATCAAAATGGTGTAAGTTAAAAAAAGAATGTAGTTACATTTTAATGCTATTCTATTAAAAAATTGCCTTAAGGAAAAGCTAGTTAAAACATATAAGGTCACTGTTAAGAGAAAAAAAAACTCTTATTTTGACAGTATGATGTGGGTTAGTCACAAATATTATTCAGGCTTTAGAGTTTTAAAACAAATCTCTCTTATACACTCCCCATACTGTTTCAGACAGTTATTACAAAACAGTTGTGAATCCAGTTTACAGAATAAACAAAGCACACAGTTAAAAAAAAAAAAAAACAAGCCTAATATGGCTCCTTTATTGATTTTTAAATATATGTAATATAAAGAGAATATCAACAAAATAATTCAGCTACTGCTTATGTGATGAAAAAACAGGAGAGCAGAATTAAATGCTGTCAGCTGTGGCACACTCCAACAACTGAACCACAATTTACAGTTATTCTTTAAAATAACTCAGGTAATGAAATCAAAGCATAACAGAAATGGTTCTTTTTCTTTGGGCAGCACAGTAAAAACGTCAAATGCAATGGCTGTCATAAAAAGGTGGGAATACAGAATCATCACAGAATCATTTAGGCTGGAAAAGACCTCCAAGATCATCAAGTCTAATCCTTAAATAATCACCAATCTGTCAACTAGACCACAGCACTAAGTGCTATATCCAGTAGTTTCTTGAATGCTTTCAGGGATAGTAACTCCACCACCTCCCTGGGCAGCCCATTCCAATGCTTAACAACCCCTTTGCACAAATAAATTCTTCCTCATGTCCAGCCCGAACCTCCCCTGGCTCAGCTTCAGGCTCTGTTATCTGGTCCTGTCACTGGTTGCTCAGGAGAAGAGGCCAACCCTCCCCTGGCTCAGCCACCTTTCAGGCAGTTGTAGAGTGACCAGGTCTCTCCTGAGCCTCCTTTTCTCCAGGCTGAACAACCCCAGCCCCCTCAGCTGCTCCTCATAGGACTTCTGCTCCAGACCCTTCACCAGCTCCATTGCCCTTATCTATGAGATAATGTAATCTATCTCAACTAAAGTTACAGGTGCAAATCTAAATGGGAAACTCTGCACTCACAGAGCTGTGCCATGGGCACTCTATTTGTCTGTGACATGGATGAGTAAATTTTTCATACACTTAATGTCCAAAACAAGTTAGAAGTTGCTATTTACTGAACCTAAGTTTACATCCAGAATTGAGTGCTCTTTCCTGTGATGGAGAACCTATTGCAATGAAACAACATTCTGAGAACCACAGATTCAAATTAGCATAACTTACAGATCAAAAAGAAAGGTTACTAACATTTTTTTTGTGATTTACTACTTTTATATTCAATGGTGTAACACTTTCCAATGTCACCCTCAGCAAAAGAAAGAAGCTTCATATGATGGACAAATACAGTTTTTCAAGTAGAGCTAAGAGTGACCACGTGCTTAGGGACATAGAAAAGCATCACAATTATCTTGAAAAGAATACCTATTACCTGCAGGCTGGACAAAAAAACTCTCTTCATCCACTCTAAACTGTTGAAAATTATTTTGTGGCTTCCCATGAGACAGAACACTTCAGACACAGGAGGAGGGAGATACCCTATTTGATCTTGGTTATGAATGCTGACAGCTACAGAAATTTTTTAGGCACTTTCAGTATATAGAGTATCAGGCATCACAGACTAATAAAGTCAGTAAAGAGTTTTTTTTGCACAAAGACAACTAAAAACAGCTGTATAGGATGCAGAACTGCTTAATCATGGACAAACTGAAGAGAGAAAAATAGCAAAAGCCCTATTACTTGGATCCTTATATGAAAAACAAATAATCTCTAAAATAAAACAGAATTCAGAAAATATTTCATNAATCTCAATAACCTAAATGCAACATATGCTCTCCTGGATTACTAATTCTAATGTCTGCTACATGGAATAAAAAACATATACACTGCGGCAATCAAAAATTATATTTTTAATTTGTCATGAAAAATGTAAAAATGTACCACATGTAAAAATGCTTTGGTGTACCTATTTTTCCCTAAGTAAAAGTATTTTTAACTAAGCTACTCCTTCCGTGTTTCTTTTAAATATTTGTACACTTACTCAAGAATAGTAATACTTAAATATTCAGTGATTAGTGTTAATAATAATGACTTAAAACTGGTGTTCTACATATGGAAAGAGAATATAGAGCTAATTAGTTTTGGCTATGTAATGCAGAACGTTTTTCTCAGAGGTGAAGAAAACAAAATGGAATTTAATCTAAACTGAAAACATGGTATTTCCAGCTCCAAGAGACACTAAAAACTGATTCTTTTGTCAAAACTGGTCAAATGAGGGTTACCAATGCATTACTAAAAATATTCTAAAAATTAAGTCCCTCTTTCAAGATAGTTTCTTAGTTTCAAGAAATAAGCTTATATATACAACTGCATGGAAGACCAACACTCTACTTGGTCTTTGACAGCAGCAAATCTGGATGATCTAGGAAAATCAAGGAATCTGGGAATCTGATGCCTAGGGTAGAAAACTTCTTCTTGGGATATGGATCTGATGCTGCTTTCCAATCTGAGGTTATTTGCTTACTGTAATCTCAAAGAGGAATGTCTTCCAGAGATACAAGAAAAGATAGCACAGCCTTTTAAGTAGAGACAAAAAATTCACGAACAGCAAGAATAAACAGATGCTCCATTAGATAAACATCATCTGAATTCACGGAAGATCTCTCTCCCTATCTATGCCTAAGGATGTTGTTTAAAGGCTAAAAAGAAGTGCCAAGGGTGACAGGACCAGAGGCAGTCAAAGGAAAAACTGTGGCAAAGGAAAGATGGAATTCATATGTTTAGCACCAGGAAAAAATTCCCATGTGTAGATATTTATGAATGAACATCTATAAATTGCAATATAATGCATATGCACAGGCAGGTAGATACCCAGAAAAAAATCCAAAACACAGAAGATGGGTTCCAATGATCATATTAAAGAAAAAAAAAAGATACCATCAGTGTACAAGAATTTAGAATGCACATTATCTATATTCAAAGAAAAGCAATACCCACTTGAGAAGCCAGAGAAAACTGTGCCTCTGTGATGAATGGGTAGATATTCTCTTTATAGCAAAGAATAAGAATTTGAAGAGAATGAAGAGACTGAATATTCACCAGCACTGGGAAAGCATTGAATTGGAAAGAAAGATAAATGTATCTAGAAAATAAGCCAAATATGGAGAAATGATAAATATGGGCAGGTGGTATCAAATCAAACTAACAGTCAAATAACACAGAATAATTACTTTGAATTATTCTCATTTTTGCAGTAGGCAATGCTGAATGAGCAGTCCTTTCAGAAATGTAATTCCAGTAACACAAGCTCCATGGTTGAAGACTGAGATGGGAATGTGTGTGTTATTACATACTCATGATATCAGGATAGAACACAAATTTATGCAAAACAATCATTGCCAGGACTAAAATCAGACAGTCTTCAGTACACAGAGGTGAACATCATCAGAGAAGGAGGAACAACAGATATTTCATGCCCCTGTACAGAGGTACTGACTCAGAAATCAGTCAACTGGATCACATAAGCATTTCTACCAGCTGAGGAGACCTCTAAAGAAAAGTCAGGACCAGCAAGATCCATCACAAATACAGTAAATTTGCCTCCCTAAAGCTTGTGCAGACCCATTCAATTATTGTGCTAATTTGTTAGTGGAAGAGCAAGCTCTACCATCCAAGCATTCCAATTTTTAAGACCTTTAGGAAAATGTGATGGGTCCAAAACAAGCTCTTGAGAAAGCACTTGCTCCTCAGGAAAGCAGACTCTGCAACCTCTTCTTGTTCAAGGGACTGCAATGATCAGCTCTAACCATTGCAGTAACCTTTGGATCACCAGTCTCGAAAAACATATACTCAGAACTTGACTTCATATATAATCAGTTCTGATCACTGCAGATTGAGAAGATAATCAATCAATTAGTTGCTGAGACATACAGGCTGTATTTCTCAATACACCGATATGAAACTTGATGTGGTATTTGTAAAAGCAGAATACCAAAATATTTCAGTGATGGGAAAGAAAATCTAAAGATCCATTTTAGAAAGTCACATCCTTTTTAACACATCAAAAGTCACTGAATGTCATCTACACATTTACTGAATCTCATTTTGTTTTGAAAGCCTCTCCAAATTTCTGAGAGACTGACATATGAAAAGATGGAAAAAGGAACACACACTTACAGCAACTCAGCCAACAGGCATAACAATCAGAAACAACACACTACAATTACAGCAGCAGACTTGCTGCTCGTTTCAAGCATCTAAGCCCTCAGCCAGGTCTTCAGTGCTTCAGGCTTATATTACCATTTCTAAAACAAAAGTGTTGATAACAAACTTGGTTTTCAGCATAAAATACATTGCTCTCCTCTGGAGGAAGAGTACATGGCACTGATCTGAGAATTCGTGCTAAAGACAGCAAGTTGTGACTAATAAAAGGAATTGTTCTTAAATGCTCTTGACAGGACGAAGAAAGCAGATGCAAGGCAACAGAAATTAGAAGGGATTGAGAGTTGGGGGTCTGTTTTGAGGTAGTTGGCTCAACAATTAGAAAACAATTTTGCACAGATTGCCTGATTCTTGCCTCATTCACTTGCTTCTGAGAGGGAAAAGCAAGCAATTACCTAGATAGCCATTGGAAAGTTTAAATTCTTCAGCTATGCATCACTTAACATTCTGTTTCTGCTGGCTATCAAAAATCTGCCACATTTAAATGTGAAAACAGATTATTTCCCCCCAGCAGCCAGCTGTGGACAAGAGAGGTCAGTGGATTTTTTTGCTATCATGAGATTATACATAGTAAAGGCTTGGTAATCCAAAATGGACTGTAAGCAT
Organism: Leptocoma aspasia; assembly: GCA_013399835.1. Lineage (NCBI taxonomy): Eukaryota > Metazoa > Chordata > Aves > Passeriformes > Nectariniidae > Leptocoma > Leptocoma aspasia. The sequence goes on along the minus strand of VXAX01007759.1, from coordinate 321,665 downwards.
CAGCTGCTTTTGCTTGAGCCTCACAGACGTTACTCATTAGTTGTGGGTAAACCATTCGGCACTAGAAGAGAACTCTGCTCAGATGATGATGTACGGTGGTGGCAAACTGCACTAGAACGAACAAAACAAAATCCACCACTAAATGTAACAAAACACCCAGAACCAGAAAGTACTCAGTACCCTGGGTATCATTTTTACACACGTAGTCTAGAACACAGGAATGTTGAGCCAAAAAAATGACATTTAACTGAACATGGATCAGGCTTCTCAAGGGTAAGGATACCTTCTTTCTCTAGCATTCACCACCTATCAGTCCCTTTCTCTGGAGAGCAAGAGAGCAGAGCTTTGTGCTGTTTTTGGAGGAAGGAATCTAGCATGGATCCTAGAAATAAGTTAATTTCTCTAGAACAAAAAGACATGAAAAAAAGAAGAAAATGCTTGTTTGCTATTATTTTAGCATTACAAAAAGAATTCTTTGAGATACTTCACCTTACATTCAGCAGATCTGCGCTCCTTTAGCTATTTTAAAATCATTGATTTCCAGTACACTCAAGAGTTTGAGAAAATTAAGAGAATGTGTTCTTTTTTACTGACAGTGGAGATGAGAAAAGAACAAATTCAGCTGACTGCTTTAGTCATAATTTCATATTTCTAATAAATCAAGGAACCATAAGTTTTAGGTGGAAGGCATTATTTGATTTTTCAGCTCACTGATTTGTCTCATTCAAAACTTTACAAGATTCTTGCAAGTTTTTATTCAAAAAAGGTATTACTGAAGAAAATCAGTGTTATTGATGTTTCACAAGCCAGCAGATAAAACTCATTCTCGATACACAATAGATTATTTCAATACCAACATTCATCAGATCACTCGAAAGACATGATCTCAGTTTTAAAAACCTTCCAAGAAAACATCATCTAACTCCTCTAACTGTCAGCTGTAGGATGAAGTTAGAATATATTGTAGGGAACTGGAAATGTAAGACCTAAGCTTAGTTTTTCCTTTTCTTCACAAGTTTACCTGAAGATATTTTTCACTTACATCTTTATAGGAATGTATGAGTGTTCTCAGTCTGCAAACAAATATGAATGTATGCATAAACTTGGAAGGCAACATAACACTCTGTTTGTGCTTTACCTTTAAAAAACAGCACAACAATTAAAACTTGCATTTCGGTGGAATAAAGCTTATGCAATCACAGGGCCCAATCTTTACTGCTGGAACAGTTTGCTTCAGACTGCACAATAAAGGTTTACCTCTATTTACCTCTTAACAGTACCTTAGCACTATGCTGCTTCCAGTACATTCCTTTCACAAAAAGATACATGTATTTAGAAACTTACCCAATGGCAAGGTACAAATATTGAACTTATTTAGAAGTCATTAAGAGTGCTTATGTGTTTAAAAACACACAAGTTTTCACAAAGTGTTCTCCTGAGCTCTTGCAGCACAGACATTAAGTGAACAATTCTCACTGATTGTCACTAAAGTTGGTCAACAACATTGCTCATCTCTTGATGACCACAATCATGTAATTCACTAAAAACAATAGAAGAAAAATATCTAAATGAAAATTGCTTTTCACAGATTGAAAACAACTCAAAGAACAGAGATGACATCCCCCATCTCACCAACATTTAGATTCCCACATTACAAGTTCTCTGAATCTCATCTAGATCACCACAGAATTTGCTGTCCAAATGAGACAGCTAGGCCTTAACTGGAGAAGCACAAAATGGCATGATGATGCATAAAAGTAACAGCACTGGTGTACGACCACTGGTTTTCTGTATTACAGGGATTTTTCAGAACGGGAAGAAGAAAATACATCTTCATTTCCCTATACCCACAGGGTTACGAACCAGAAATCAGCATCTGACTGGGTGTATTTGGGTTTGCATGGCAAGATTCTGGTACTGGGGGGGCTACAGGAGTGGCTTCTGTGAGAAACTGCCAAAAGCTTCCCCAAGTCTGACAGGGCCAATGCCAAGATGGACCTGCTGCTGTCCAAGGCCATCAGCAACAATCCCCTTGTCACATCTGGGATAACAGATGTGACAAGGGGGAAAAGTTACTGTCCAACTGCAGCCAGAGAGTTGAGTGAGAAAATCTTAGAGCAAGCGGTGCAGCCACCAAGGTCAGTAAAGAAGGAGCTGGAGTAGAGCTCCAGGTACAGGAGCAGTGATTCCCTCTCAGTCTGTGGTGAAGATGCCAGTGAGGCAGCTGTGCCCCTGCAGCCCATGGAGGTCTATGGCAGAGCAGGTTTCCACCTGCAGCCCATTGAGGAATCCGGGCAGAGCAGGATTCATCTGCTCTGGCCAGAGAGTTGAGTGAGAAAATCTTAGAGCAAGCGGTGCAGCCACCAAGGTCAGTAAAGAAGGAGCTGGAGTAGAGCTCCAGGTACAGGAGCAGTGATTCCCTCTCAGTCTGTGGTGAAGATGCCAGTGAGGCAGCTGTGCCCCTGCAGCCCATGGAGGTCTATGGCAGAGCAGGTTTCCACCTGCAGCCCATTGAGGAATCCGGGCAGAGCAGGATTCATCTGCTCTGCCCAAAGGAGGCTGTGACTCCATGGTAAGCCTGTCCTTGAACAGCTTCTGGCAAGGCCTGTGGTCCCACGGACAAATTATCCCACACTTGAGCCTGTGGAAGGGTTTATTTTAGTAATAAAGTAATTTCTCCAAGCTGAGTCTGCCTTGCCCATAATAGTAATTGTTGAGTGATCTCCCCCTGCCTTATCTTGACACTCGGGTCTTTCATTATATNCGAAAGACATGATCTCAGTTTTAAAAACCTTCCAAGAAAACATCATCTAACTCCTCTAACTGTCAGCTGTAGGATGAAGTTAGAATATATTGTAGGGAACTGGAAATGTAAGACCTAAGCTTAGTTTTTCCTTTTCTTCACAAGTTTACCTGAAGATATTTTTCACTTACATCTTTATAGGAATGTATGAGTGTTCTCAGTCTGCAAACAAATATGAATGTATGCATAAACTTGGAAGGCAACATAACACTCTGTTTGTGCTTTACCTTTAAAAAACAGCACAACAATTAAAACTTGCATTTCGGTGGAATAAAGCTTATGCAATCACAGGGCCCAATCTTTACTGCTGGAACAGTTTGCTTCAGACTGCACAATAAAGGTTTACCTCTATTTACCTCTTAACAGTACCTTAGCACTATGCTGCTTCCAGTACATTCCTTTCACAAAAAGATACATGTATTTAGAAACTTACCCAATGGCAAGGTACAAATATTGAACTTATTTAGAAGTCATTAAGAGTGCTTATGTGTTTAAAAACACACAAGTTTTCACAAAGTGTTCTCCTGAGCTCTTGCAGCACAGACATTAAGTGAACAATTCTCACTGATTGTCACTAAAGTTGGTCAACAACATTGCTCATCTCTTGATGACCACAATCATGTAATTCACTAAAAACAATAGAAGAAAAATATCTAAATGAAAATTGCTTTTCACAGATTGAAAACAACTCAAAGAACAGAGATGACATCCCCCATCTCACCAACATTTAGATTCCCACATTACAAGTTCTCTGAATCTCATCTAGATCACCACAGAATTTGCTGTCCAAATGAGACAGCTAGGCCTTAACTGGAGAAGCACAAAATGGCATGATGATGCATAAAAGTAACAGCACTGGTGTACGACCACTGGTTTTCTGTATTACAGGGATTTTTCAGAACGGGAAGAAGAAAATACATCTTCATTTCCCTATACCCACAGGGTTACGAACCAGAAATCAGCATCTGACTGGGTGTATTTGGGTTTGCATGGCAAGATTCTGGTACTGGGGGGGCTACAGGAGTGGCTTCTGTGAGAAACTGCCAAAAGCTTCCCCAAGTCTGACAGGGCCAATGCCAAGATGGACCTGCTGCTGTCCAAGGCCATCAGCAACAATCCCCTTGTCACATCTGGGATAACAGATGTGACAAGGGGGAAAAGTTACTGTCCAACTGCAGCCAGAGAGTTGAGTGAGAAAATCTTAGAGCAAGCGGTGCAGCCACCAAGGTCAGTAAAGAAGGAGCTGGAGTAGAGCTCCAGGTACAGGAGCAGTGATTCCCTCTCAGTCTGTGGTGAAGATGCCAGTGAGGCAGCTGTGCCCCTGCAGCCCATGGAGGTCTATGGCAGAGCAGGTTTCCACCTGCAGCCCATTGAGGAATCCGGGCAGAGCAGGATTCATCTGCTCTGCCCAAAGGAGGCTGTGACTCCATGGTAAGCCTGTCCTTGAACAGCTTCTGGCAAGGCCTGTGGTCCCACGGACAAATTATCCCACACTTGAGCCTGTGGAAGGGTTTATTTTAGTAATAAAGTAATTTCTCCAAGCTGAGTCTGCCTTGCCCATAATAGTAATTGTTGAGTGATCTCCCCCTGCCTTATCTTGACACTCGGGTCTTTCATTATATTTTCTCTCCCCTGTGAAGATGAGGAGGAAGGTGACAGAGCAGCTTGGCTGGGTACCTTGCATTGTACCAGGGTCAACCCACTGCACTAGGTCAAACAGCTTTTGGACTATTTCAACACAAAATATATCACTATTTCACTTCGGCGCACTGGCTGGAAGTGCTTGCTGATGCTGCTTCTCAGACTTTAACTTCTGAATTCCTTCAGCTCCTCAGAACAACCCCTTTGGAAGCAACCAACTTCCTGTCCTGCTCTGAAGCAGTTTTATTTAACTTGATACAAGACTTTTTATAGTTATAGTCTACAAAGTGACTGGATTTTGGTATTCTTAGGTTTGATAGAACTATTAATAAAACCCCTTCGCACAGATAAGCTGTACACAAAATAAACCTTATGCATTATCAAAGCCTCAAATCCAATCTGGTAGATTTTGCCTCAAAATTTTTCACAAAAGCAATGACCCACATAGCAAGAGCAATAGATAAGCTTCAGATACAGGTCTTACTTTGTCAACAGCTGGGGTTAGATGATACTGAACAACACCAGGTTGGATACTAGCCTTGGTAACCAATCTCTAAAAGCCAGGCAGAAAGTCCAGGTATACACAGATACTTTTCCCCTGATCATTTAACATTTTTTTGGGTTTTGTTTGGCTACAATCAGATGAGCAGTGTATTCCAGAAGGCACTCCTTATTCTTAGCCTAACACATCTTTGAGATTCTTTACACCTCTTTTATAGCTGATCAAGGGTTTAGATGCCCCTGAAAGCACTACAGTTCATCTATATAACCCTAAGGGGCAAATTTTGACTTTTGCTGTCACTTTGACTGTCTAAGATTTTGCCACTTCACCTGATAGGTAAAGGCCATGATACCATGCAAAGGTTCAAACAATATAATTGAAAAAATAAACAGCGTGATGACTCTTTGGTAGGCACATCTGGAGCTACAAACACCTGGTAAAGACCTTAAAGGTTCTTTCAATGAAAACATGCACATTAAGAAAGAAGATTTACTATTTTTCTTTTTGACAAGAGGAAATATTCTAACATTCTGGTTCTGCTACTCAGTTACTCACTTCAAGCACATGATACTGTGCTCAGTATTCAGGTATCATATAAATGGCACAAAAACACTTCAGTTGTGGTGTTTTGGGTTTTTTTTCAATAATAATGTTTGCAGTTCTATAAAAGGTATTAGCTAGAGACACGTTAACTACAAAACAGCTGCATATCATACAAAAAAGCTTTTCTAGGAAGATAATGGACATCTTTCCAAATATAATCCATTTGAGTCAGTTTTCATATATACAGAAGTTATTAACAATATGAATTTTCATGACAAAAAATTGCCATAAACTGAATAAAAACCTTTGTAATCTTGATGGGTTTGATACTATGCAAATGATGTATCCATTTACTTTATTAAAACATCATTGTATTACATAGAGACACATTTTGCACTTGTGTTTTTGAGCTATTTTTAAATTAGGTTAGATTTGACAAGGGACTATTTGTGGTAATGTGGTAATTAAGATTTGAACAGATGTCAGCATTAATAAGGGATTCAAATGAGGTGTAGGGAGATAAATGTACTCTTTTAGCTGCACTGGCACACCAGGCATCATTGAGAGGAGATGACAGCATGGATTCAGCAGTTCTTCTTCCACAAGAGTTTCTGGAAAATTGTCCAGTAACTCAGGTTTTACGATACTCATTCATTTTGCATCATCTTTGAGAATGTCTTAATTTTAAAATAAATTACTGTTCTATCAATATTTATAACATTAAAGAATTTTATTGATATATTATAATTGCAACAGTCTTTCATAACAGAAATTATTCTCTTTTGTGCTATTGCTCGTCACTTGAAAAAATAATCTATACTAGATTTTCTTAGTCTCTCTGTTACAATAGGTTGCTTAAGCACATAATGCTGTGAGCAACACCTTTCAGAAATTACAAGCTAAATTCAGAGACAGGTCCAAGTTATAAATTCAGTCCAAATAAACCAGTATTTACACTGTGTACAGTAAAGTAGAATAAGAAGTACATAAATTCACCATTAACTAACAAAGATGAACAAAGGTGAGCTGATAATGTGATTTGCAGTCCCTCATTTAACCTGTATCTACACTGGTAAGTAAACTTGGTGAGACATCATTCTCTGTCCCCAAAACTATCTGAAACACCAGGTGTCAAGCACTCCAAACCCTCAAATCAATACAGCCATTTCCAAACAAACTTTGCAGCGGTGACCATTCTAAGCCCTGAATCTTGTTGATGTACTGGTAGCTGACATCACCAACATCACATTCTGGGTGCCAGCAATCTAAGCCATGCCTTGGCCCTTTCTTTACATTAAGTCAGCAAATCCCTCTGTCTATTGACTGAAATATTGTAGATGGCTTCCCTGTCTCACATCACAAGTTAATACATTTTTTATTTATAAAAAATAGAAAAGGAGTTTATAAAATTCCCGATTGATTTCTATCCATTGCTTATCTTTTTCCAAAGGTGACTTCAATGGAGTTTGGATTGAGCAAGAGAAGAAACAGTGTAAGAAGGTGTCCTGAAAAGGAAGGCTGGTTGGTTATTTTCAAAAATCTCTTATTAGAGAAAAACTATCTTGTTCTGGTTTTGTTCCATTTCTCATAACACATTCCACAGCTACATTCATAGCATCATATTAAGAACCTCTTTCATTTAGAAAGTCTTATTAGAATTTTCACGTCTCATTACAAACTCAGAAAGAGGAAGATCCATGAATTTGACTCATAACAGTTTATGCAAATGTATTTCAACCTATCAAGCATTCATTATACTTTTAAAATAGAAAAATAACAGATTAACATACAACAACAAATTGCCTCATTACCATGCAAAAACTGGCATGTGTCTAAGCAACAACCTCTCTGCAAACTAAAACAATTTATACTTCTGACCCTGTGATCACTTAGAATATAAGGCAAAAAGAATACTATCACAAGGCTTGGCACATTTAAACTTGTTGTTGGAACTGGTTCCTGTCTTATGCAGAAATCATGATACTATTATAGGCACTATTAATCAAGCTTCATGACTCTGCAATTTCTGGAAACAGAAAGCTGAAACCGTGTTCCATAACAATCTTAAGTAAAGTATCTCTGAAAGAAGATACTTTTACTTGGGAATTTTCTTGGGGAAAAAAGCAAATTCACATAGCATTTCAAATTATTATTGGGCGCTAGTAAAAAGATAATGCTTCTTCTCAATGAACATAGAACTGATTCTTATGCATTTTTTTCCTTTTTTTTTTTTTATTAATGGGCAATAATGTATCAGTTAACTGAAAAGTAACATGCTGCGAATGTGTCAAATTTCAGAAATACTGCCATCTGCTTAAAAATCTTCCAGACTACCAAGTACATGAAACATGACCAGACAGCTCTGGACCACAGCACTCAGGAAGACACAGCCTGGCATTATGTGTCAAAAACTATCAGAATGTGCCAGACAAGTGTGCTGACATTTTCTAATCTTATAAGCAACCTGAGACCCAATGAGATAAGAGAATGCTATGGGCAAAATGTTTATAGGATTTGTAAAAAAACCTATTCTGGAGTAATATCATACAAATAGACAAAGCTTGAAACTATGTCTGGAAAAATCACACAAAAACACAATCCACGTTACATTCCTTTGCAACAGTTTACAGCCACTGGTTCTTGTTTAATGTGTATGAAGAAGTTGACAGAAACCTCACTGTGCTATGGGCAATGCTATGGACACATAATGCAAAGTACTGCAAGAAATATTCCTGAGAAAGAAAAGCAAGCAGGATTAAAACTCTACATTCAAACCAAAAAGACACAAAACCCAGCCCATCTATGCCAAGCAACACAACCTGCAGCAAGGGAAACAAGTATAAGCATACAAGCAGTGCTCAAATTTGGAAGAAAGTGCAAACAATGGCAATATGTTTTCATCTTTGCAAGGATCAAAAACTGAATGTGAAAACACAGTAAAGAAAGTACAGCACTAGCAAAAAGGATCAGAAAAGTACTATTAGTCCAATCAAGTTCTCACAGAGGTTTGGACAAATATTGCAACAGAAAACTATCAGTTTATCAGTGTGAACAGATATGAAGCCTTTATTATTTCCTGGTTAGACTGACACAGAGGCCCACATGTGCCAGGTGCAGTAATATTAGGAGTGAATAGCCATGGGCAAGTAGAAGTGTTAAGAATTGATAATAACCTTAGTGATTGATACCGCATTTGCTCCAGTCCTGTCTCCAGTCCTGACACAATAATGAAATAATTTCAGAGCAAAATCTTAAGCTTTTTTAAATTTCTGCATCTGAAGTTAGTTGTCCTGGTTCAAATGGAGGATCAAAACCTCAAGTGTTCAACAGGGAAAATATCTCTGAAAAATCTCAAAATAAAAATGCCCCTTCACACACAATCTACTTGTTGGGTCTTCTTCCTTATTTACAGGTGTAATCTCAAGTTTCACACATAGCTATGTCAAATCCTGAAACTTGTTAACCTGTTGATACCCAAACACAGCATACTCTGTTGGGGTCATTTAGATAAACTAGCAGCTTATTATCAAATTGAAATACACCTTATATAGAAGATATTGTACTGCTAAATTTTGGCAACACTTGAGAAAATAACTGAGAAATCTGTATGCAGTTCCTTAGCGAGTGCTGCAACACAATTACAGATTTTTCTCAGTCATTTCCAATGGATTATTGCTCACACTCTGACGAGTTTCTGGACTCCCAACAGATTACTGCTATAACATCTGTTTCCTCAGTGTTCATTTCACTGCCCTTTGCAAGGTAATTATTCTAGCAATCACTCTGTTTTCAGCAAGATAAAGAACATTTTTTACATATTTCTTGTTTCTCTGGCCTCCGTTACACACAGACAACCTATCTCATGTGGGAAAGGTGGCATTCATACACAGTTACATCTTTTTATTCTCTTCCACAGTTCAATTCATGCAGACAGATTTCCATCTTGTACCATTTGGGCTGGCAAAAACTGCCAGCACACTCTATCCCAAGCTAATCCTCTTGTCCTGCTTCCTCCATCTGTTTTCCCCCTGTCACATTATTTTATTTCCTGTTAATGATTAGCAGCAAGAGTACCCATCTCCCTTCTTTTCCTCTTCCAAGCTGCTTTAAGCACCATAGATTATGAATATTGTAGTTTCTTGTAAAGGGGGAAAAACACCCCACAAAGCAAAAGCCCTACTATTTTTGCATAAACATGTAAAGCACACATATTTAAAATGCCAGTAATGTCAAGATATCCCTAATGCAGAAGTTCATTTCTCATATGGCATCACATTAGCCAGTTCACAAACCATACTTTCTACATTATCCAAGACAGGCATAAAAAACCCCCACCACCCAAAGAAACAAAAACGTCCACGAAACGCACATCCCAAACCCCACACCCAATCATCAAAAACAAATCAAAAATCACCCATTCCAGGTCCTGAAATGTAAAATAAATTAAAAATCATAATTTCAAAAACCCCAAAAAAATAATTGGTTTTGTTTTCCCTCTGGCCACAGATTTAGTGTAACATTTTGGAAAATTCCCTCAGTCCTGTGATTTTTAAGGAAGTCTGCTAACATCAGAGAAGTATTCCCACACAAAATGTTAAAACTGCTACATCTCTCAGAAACATAAAGGAACTTTCTTTGCTTTCCCAAATTTATCTTGATCTGCTAATCTTCCCAAAGACTGTGTGATCCTCTTTGACCTCAAGATTTCTGTAGCAGTGCCTGAATTTCTGTACATATCACAATGATGTGAACCTGAAGGTTCCCAGGATCACCATAAGCAGGATTTTCTGACTCATCACGTAGTACCTAGGATCCTGAAGCAACATCCATACAGTGTGGGCTGGAAAGGACTTTTTCCCAGGTTACAATTTTACTGTCCCTCTATATATCCCCAGGTATCATTTGACCTAATAAATGCTGTCTCATACAATGAGCAACAAAAAGTGAAAAGCTCTGTGTGAACACACGAGTAAAATGCACAGAAGCTAATTAAGTTCAAGGATTTCCAGCTAGTAATGGTATATACATTTGACATAGTTTCATATAACATTTTTTGAATTAAGCCAAAAACCAAAAGCTATGAAGACAGCAAATGCTCTTAGCAGTGAAAAATGCTGAACTAGAACAATAGCACTACAATGAGCTTGCAGTTTTAATTATATGCAACTTTGCTTATAAAGAAAATAAAAAATTCAGCGTCTGTGTGACATTTCCACAGGCTAAGTTTTAACAACTCTATATACAACAGTTCCAGATATTTCAGGATGAGAAATATTGTTACGAATTACAAGATTAAAGACAAATCCTGGCAAACACAGACAAATTCTCTGCTTTGACATACAAGGCACAGTGTTTCACTCTCTCTCTTGCTACAGCTACCTGAACAAGTTAGGAAGCCTGGCTTAATCTGCTATCCAAATATGGCACAGTCTGTCTATAGTTTTGACTAAATGCGGCCCTAAACGATTAAAATATCAGACCATCTCTATGTAGAACACTCTCTCAACAAACACATCATACAGGAAAGTTATTTGTTCTGATCTACGTATTTATGGTATTCAGAATAATAATTTAAATGATACATTTTCAAATATATCCACTAAATAATATTTTCTGTGAAGCTGTCTTTAGCTGTAGTATGTCAGATAAAGCAGAGATGCAGTGAAACAGAAAATACACCTACTTTATGTTATATGCATGTTTGGTGCTAAAGAATAGTAATGAGTTACAGAAATTGTAAGCTTCAGGCTATGTCCTTAGTCACACTTGTTTAGAGCTTCTATAAAAACAAAAAAAAGCTGGACTGAGACAGGAGAAAGCTATGCTAAGCACCTCAGATGGAAATAAACGGAAAAAATCTAGAGAAATTACTGTAATCCTGTTTAAAGGAAAATAAAGAAATAGAAAACATTTTCCTGTTAGAGGATGATGACAACCTACAGTTTTCAATTATTCACAGCATTACTTGAATGTTAATGAGAAGGAGATATTCATGTTTTATTTGGTTAAAGGAGTTTATTCCTGCTGACAAATCTAACTATGAGCCTGACAGTTCCTTATTTATATTCTGTTATATGTTTTCATGCTTTAAAGAGCATATTTTTATCATTCACAGTCTTTTACATCCTGTGGAGGGTTTTGTAGTAATGACTGCTTATAACCACTGTCCTTTAGCACCCAATAATACAATAAATATATAGACCCAACTGATTTCAAAGTTATTTTAGCAACACCACATCAGGACCATGAAAGGCACTCAAATAGTCACACACAGAACCTTTATGACATGTATTTTTGCAGGTTAGCTCTGAAAACCTGTTTGTCTTCACTGAACTACTGAAGATGGGAATGACTTTATTGGCCTTGGTATAATTCACTGGAGACACTGATGGCGTAAGAGACCTCACTACAGCATTTATCTAGAACTGTCAAGTCAGAATGCTGGTTCTTGGCCTTGTTAGGCAAATACATGGCCAACAGACAGAAACCCCTAGAAAGCAGAAATGCAATACCACCTCTATCAATAATTACACCATGTGTATATTACACAGCACTATGAAACAAGTTACTATGTACCTTGTAAAAAAATTAGTAACTTAAAGGTCTGGTAAAGGTAAATTTCATCCACCAGAAAAGCTTGTCAGGTGGTGTTTTATGTAATGGTTCAATGTAAGTATTGGCTTGAAGAAAGTTGTCTTTGACAAATATACTTAAATTCTTCAAAGCAGAACATTACAGAAAGAATAGGTTGGCCTTTTTGAAGAATTCCAAAAATTATTTTTGTTTTTCAAAATTTCTTAAAGAAACTAACTTATCATGAAATACAATCAAAAACATTTTTATGGAAGATTATGTGTTAGTGATGGGAAAGCAGAGAGAAGAATCTATGGTCCTTTTGACAATATGCAACATTCAAAAGTTTTACAGTATCTCTCTTGAGCTCTGCATTCTTCACTAAATTCAACAAAGGATATGAAGAAGTAAGGTGTAATGTCATAACAAAGTTTAACAATGATTTGAAATTATTCATAATAAAGAAAATTAAAGCTAAATGGAAAAGAGGGGTTGCCAAAACAAGAAACAAAACTGAGCATTGATAACATACTTATGGTAATTTTATGATAAGTTGTAAATTTGTTATCACCTCTTAGGAAAAAGACAGAAATTGTAATCTCTTCTCAGTAGAAACCAGAAGGATAAAAAAAAATCTTGAATTGTTATAAAGGGAGAGAGAATAATTTATTATGCCACTAAGTATGTAACTACAGTGGCTGAGCACCTTGAGTACTGTAGATTGGTCATCCCCTTCTCAGAAATGTGTGACTAAACTAAAATTAAGCTACAACCATGTATAAAGGAAGGGAACAAAGGTGATCAAAGACATGAAAAGAAGAGCTTCAAGATTCTTCTGCTTAGCGAGCTACAGAAATCATGAATCTTATAAAAAAGCTAATGAACTATTTATTGTTTCTCATAATGCAAATTATAGGAGAACACCCTAAAAGTAACAGAAAAAAACAACCAGCCAACAACAAAATACCTTCTCAGGCATCACACAAACTGTGAAATCCATTCTATTTTGTAGATTCAAAGTGTTTCTGAAATCTCAGCAGAAGGACCACTGAAGAGACATTAATCAATGAACATTACAGTTAAAGGAATTCTCAGTAAAGAATATAAATACTATTTCCTTTTTGCCACTGAGCTAAAGACAGGGATGGTGCCTGTTCTTAGAAAAATTAACTTTAAAGAAAGATTCCTAGAAGGCTCGTAAAGGGTTACTATATATTGAATAGTAGTAAAAATTCATTAAAAGAAATGCAGGGAAAAGAAACTGCAGGAAAAAGAAATAGTCATTGGGCCACCATAAAGAAATTATGAAATCAAAAAAAGTATCTCCAAACCAAATATCGATTTGACAAGGAATTAATCCAAGTTACCAAGTAGTCAATGCTATCTGACAACATTTTGAAATAGTAATACTGGTAGATTTTAACCATAATAAGGATGTCATTTAAAAAGCTGACTTGGAAGAATAAAATTTTGACCTACAGCCTTACTTCTATTAGTAAAAGAAATAAGCAAACTATTGCCTCTACAGCGGAACTTGATACTGGTGTGGAGACATCTGCTCTGCTGCACCTCTGCCACCAAAACACAAGAGCAACAAAGCATTCAGAGCCGTTTTATTTGAAAACAAAGCTAAACTAAACAACAAAATGGAGAAAAAAAGGAAAATTATTAGTTTTCTGTAAAGACTTTCAAATACATCCAGGAAATTGATCCATTCCAAATTATGCCTATTTTATCAGCTAAAAGAATGTAGAGGAAAAATATCCTTAGATATTTTGGCAGAGTGCTCCTCATTTTGCAATACTAGCGTGCAAGTGTACAGTAGGTAAATGATTTAGCTTATGATATATGACAAAGTTATAGGATTTACAAAGGTCTGTGAAAAAGAACATACCATAAGATAACATGAACAAGCCTTGAAATCTTCATTCAGAGATTACAATCTAATTTATTTTTGAAAGGACAGTGATAAAAATTTGCTTTATCTATGTTCACTTCATTAGCTATTTTAAAGGTATTCTGACACTTTATGACACTAAGCTTTCCCTGCATTATAAATAACAGTAACATAACACCTACAAAAATACATACAAATATATATGACTTCTGTCTATGCCAATGATATTAAATCAGCATTCTTATCTTTGAAGAAAAGACATCTGTAGGAAACAGATAAAATTTTCAAATATCAACATCCACAGAAGTAGTGAAAAAAATCACAAAATAAATCACCTAACTTCTAAGATCTAAGGACTAACCTTACCCTGTCTAGCCTCTGTTCCATGCAGCCTCTCTAGGCATCATTTCAGGCCTGGGTTCCTATCTCCTTTTATCGCCTTGTATACTGACCAATTTAGAAAACAGTGTAAGTAAACTCTTAATTTTTATTTGAGGACAAAATTGCTCCTAAATTTGTGTTTGAAAATATGGAGGTATTTGGATAGCTTGCTGAACCTGAGATAGTGTTGAGTGCCACCGAAGCGGCAGACATCCTGCAAGCAGCAAACATTCACAACAACGCGGGCTCTTGGGGTTCTGGCACTGGCAGCAACTCACAACAAAAAAGCAAAGCCTTCAAAGGGAAAAGCAGTTTGCAGACAAGTCAAACCAGTTTCTAGTCTACAAGTGTGGGAGAGAAGAGTCTCGCTACTCCAGACACACATTTTGAAATTAGTTCTGCTCACAAATTGGATAACTGCTCCCTAGATGCAAAGGAACACACACGCACATATGCACATGCAGGCTTTAATCACTGCTGATACTCCACTGAGGCAAGCACATTTAGAAACTGAGCATGTTTTTTTTAAAAGTGCATTCCAAAACTAATATTCTCATGCATTCTTCCATGCAAATGAAAGACTCAGGCATTCAGAATTGATATTATCAGCAAATTTAAATGAATTAACATGTTTTAAAACTCTTTTATTCAAAGAAAAAATAAAGTCTATGTTAACAAACTTATTGAAGAGTCTAACCATTGCTAAATATACCATACATTTTCTGATCTCAGTCATAATTTTTCAATATTTCAGTACTAAATCCTCTGGCATATGTGCTATTTATTTTAGTTTCAAATTTAATAATTCTGCAATGTCAGAACAAATAAAAATACTTCATTGCAAAAGTTTTATTTCAGAAGACAAGCACCACAAGCGGATTCAAAGCAACATTTTTTTTGTTTATGTCTCCTATTGGTTCAAAATAAATAACATATCGTTATAATTTACTGTCACTTTCACAGGAAATTATATTTTATTCTTAACCTTACTTTCATTGTAATGCCTTCATAAACAAGATGAGGAAAAGGAAATACTTTTAAGTTTCCCATAGAGAAACTTCTCTCCAGAGCTTAATCACATCACCAAATAAAATCTGACAACTCACCCCTCTCTCAACCACACACAAAAAGAAGAAAATACAATGGTACTTAAAAATTAATATGAATGATGAGGCTCAAATCTGGCTATATAGTTTTACAGAAGTTTCAGATATGCTGGTTTTTAATTGTTCACGAGGTTTCTGCATTTGCACTGGCCATGTCCAGATCAAAACCTCTATGAACACGAAGAATGGCTGAAGCATTGTTTTGATTTATTATAAAAGGACCTGTACTATAATCCTGTTGAGCTGTGCTGTAGTGTGTTGGCCACCTCCAATAAAAATAAATCATGCTTCATTTGAACCTTTCTCTGCCCTACAAAAGAACTGACTTATCTTGACACTGAAGTACGAAGCATCTGGGAGATAACAGGGAGCTGAGTAGTGAAAGCTCTACCTCCTCCAAGAGGAACCACGTGGGTGGTACCTGGCTGTAAGCTGGGAGAGACCAGATACCCACCTACACAGGGGAGCAGAGAAAAAAGGAGTAGTATTTTTGTCATTTCTGGAGACCTTTTTATGGCATAAGCAGTAAGAAAGCTGCTACAACCCAAATGGCACTACTTTTAAAAAAACTGAGCCTTCATCATGAAAAGAGGCATCTGAGCTGTTAGAATGAACCAGAGTTTAGATACTCATTCAGCAGGCACAGCAGCAAAGGTCAAGAACAAAAATCAACAGGAATTAGATGAGGAAAGCTCGTCTGCAGCCACAGACTGTCATTAATAATGAGAAATACCCTTATTTGTCATTTGGAAACGGCATACCACAGGATTCGGGGGCGTGGGTAGGTGTGAGGAATAAGGGAAACTGATTTCATTTGCCCTCACAGACAATACTGAAATATTTACAAGAAAGCATTTTCAGTTATTCAGTAGGCAGGCACACAGGCTCCTCTGCAGTTTTAGGCACGTGGAGATTATGCTTTCTCAGCTCTTGGTAAGACTATGCCTGCAACATAACATTTGTTCTGTTAATGATAACTGAATTTCTATACAAGAAAAAGGCAGCTCTCTTGAGACAATTTACTAATGTGACAATAAAACTGTCAGGTTGAAGCCAACAAAATTTTTAAAGAGTATTCACACTTGTGCTGCTACACAGTGTGCAGCAGTCACTAATGCTTAGGTAATCAATACAGAATTATGAGACTGGTATTTTTCTTTCATAGAGATCTTTGTAATCAGTTCCCTGGCATTCTAGCCAATCCCCTGCAAAATACTTTAGAGAAAAGACTCTTTACAGAGTGATTAAAGGAAAACAAACCTACCTGTTTATTAATTCAACAATGGATTTTTTTTTCTTGTGGAGAATTGCCACACGAGACAGGGAAAAAACTTTTAAAAAAAAATCTGAAATATTTGGAATCCACAAGAGGTAATAGAAGGATTAGTGACCAGCTCTCTGCTTTTGAAAAAATTGTGTAATTCTTTTAATTTGGCAATTTTAAGAAAAAAAAATCAGCGTAGCTTAAATCCAGGTTAAAATCTACACATATTGTGATTTATACAATGTTTACAAGATTCTTCACTTTAATGTTTTAGAGTGTGCAGATGCCACTGTATTTTGGACTCTACTTGTTCCTAAATCACTTTCTAAAGTATACATGAGACTTTTATGAATACCCACATGTACACTGTAACTCCAAGCTGGGATTTGTTAACACAGTTCAGCATCACATAGGAGTTTTGCTCCTGTCTCTGTCTTGTCTGCCAGATGAGATCATAGCCAAGATGAAAGTAGATTTTGGGACTTAAAGAGTTGCTATAATGACTCTGCACCACCTCGTGTAAACTGTTTTGCAATAAAGAACCAATGCTGTTAGTCACTGTTATCTGTGATTTGGAAACCAGAATACTACAAGGTCAAGGAAAATGAAAAAGAATTATAATTCTGACACTCAAACATTATTGTCTTTGTCAAATGCACAGCATTTCACTAGGAATAACATTACATTTGAAGCTTGAACTTCTTTTCCTGATAAATTAGTTCCACAACAATAAATTAAGGAATCTCCTGAGGAGAGAATTTTATATGTTATGTTATAGCCTAGGATGCATATATGTGGAAAAACACAGTTTTTCTTAAAAGTAAGGATTAAAAAAATTAGAGGAAACTAAGTTATTTTTACTTATTTCCACACCAGGTACTACTTCTCTTACTCTATTAATGAAGTGCATGTAATCAGAGAATCACTATAGGGAGAGCAGAGAGAGCAATAACCATTCATGAAACACAAAGCACATCACATTTAAAAGAAAGCAGCCAACACGTGCACAGAACTCAGCCAAAGTTACACAAACTTGTTTTCAAAAACTTTATATAATTATAAATGCAACCTCAACCATTTATAGACATTACATGGGAAAATTACTGAATTTTTAACTTAACATTTAATTTTTTTGTGACTACAGTGAACATTTCTGATTTTATTAAGAACATTTTTTGTAAAAATTTCAAAGATATGTCAGTTTCAGAATATAATGACTTCTAATACAAGTCTTTTTTATGTTCAAGTGAACACTTCAAAATCTGTTCACAGATGTAACAGATTTATTGATTCATTGCTGTAGGTAAGTAAATTGCTCAAAAGCTATTCCTTAAAAAAATAAACAAAATTGCCTGTAGTGATTATACATAAATCTAGTCAGTATAGATGTTTATAGTACACAGTATGTCTTCCACACAAGCCTTTTTATACCAGTATTTTGACATTTTCTTAGTCAATGATTTGTACATAAAGGCCAAAAAAACCCAGCTGCTGGAAGACAAACATATTGGGGAATACATATTTGCATATGCAGTTACAAAAAGAAGGTACTCAGCCTAAGGTGTTCTACACAACTTCTATTCTGATTCAGTCCATTTTGATGAAAGTTCTACACCCATCTGTTTTATTACTACAAAACATGGCATGTTCATTTATATAAAACAGTGTGATGGAGCTGCCTGAGACCAAAAAAAACCCACAACAAAATCTCTTAATAACTGTGAGCCACGTCTCAGTTATTTTGCTTCAACGATATAAAATCTTTCCACAGAGGAAGGCTGATCTTACAGCTGTTCTTTGTTCAAATTCTCACTCGCTACAAAGAAAGTTTACTGCATGGAGAATTCACATGCAATATGACAGAAATTTCTGACCTAGTTAGGTAGAAATTTTGAGATACAGCAAAAGAACAGGCAGAGGAAGAGACTCTGCTTTAATTAAAAGTTAAAAAAAAATTTGGGAGCATAAAGGTAAAAAAAGGTACCTACTTCTTTCCTTTAAAATAATGTTTGCAATCACTACACCAATATTATTGGATTTTTCCAGTATATACGTAGCATTTATTTGTATCACATTTGCAATTTTATAACAAAACCACACAAGAGTCATATGCAAAAGAAGATAGAAGTTGCAAAGTAAATATATTGTCTACTGCATACTGTTGGCTATTCTCTTTTTTTCTTTTAATTCATTGCTTTTGTGGAAAAATAATTTGCTCAGAAAACTCCTTTTTTCTGTGTTTCAGAATAAAAAGACTGTGAAAAAAACAATGACCTACCTACCTAGGCAGGTTGGAGCAGTGAAAAGAAAAAAAGTCTTATTTTCTTAGGAAAGACAAACCAATTTCAGTCTAAGATTAGCTCTAGCTTTGATTCTACAAGTAACAGATGAAAGTGGCAGGGAAATGGAAAAGGAAAAGAAAGAAGGAATAAGCAAGAAAACCAAAAGATCTACAGCTCCATTTTTTTCAGCAGAACTTTTACATTTGGGAAGGAAGAAACAACACTTAATAACCACCAACAAAAACTACACCTTCCATTATAACATTGAAGATAACCAAAATTATAGGCTTGGCTCTGCAAAAATATCAGTGCAGTAAACAGAGAAAGCACTGCAGTTAGAGGTCCAAGAAGTAATGGGGAATTAATGTGTGTATACATTAAATATATAAGTGCATATGTTTCATAAAATAACTCACTTCTCAGTGAACAAGCTATGAAAATGTAGCAGTCCAAGTTCTCCAGAGAATAAATAACAGAAAAGTCTCATGATTCCTTCCTGAACTGTTTGCAAACATACATGTTCTTTCAAGGAGAAGAAACATCATGACTTAACTAACCACCACGGGTCAAGATAAAACTGAGCCTAATACTGAAAACACCAAATAATTTTATTATAAATATAATAATTTAATATATCCAGTTGTGCCACATATTTTTATTTAGCATTCTCTTTTTCCTTTTGAAATGGCATAGTTATCATCAATATTGTTGGCATCTGTCATGGAAGTACTTGGAAGATAAAGGAAGAGTATTTTGCACCCTTATCACTGGTATAAATCACAGCCTCTTATCCCTAAAAGCTCTGTGTGACAACTTATAATAGGCTTTTCTGGTCTCCCTGGGGAGACAACAGTCCTCAAACGTGTAATAATCACGCTATTGTACATTATATAGTCTATATCTCTCACCTTTCTCTGTGTATATTATTGTGTTTACAGTTACGGTGGGATGAGGATCATAGAGCAACGAAACAATGTAACTCAGTAAGTATTGCTGTAATAAATGTGATTCGCTTAATTATTTTAAAATAGCTATGCTTTATTACACATTTAAGAAACATCAAATCATATTTCACATATTACCTTTCTAGATCTATTATTAGTAAAATATTACTTAATCTCCCTTTTTAATATTAATTTCATTTTCCTCAGCTTTTTATGAGTTTTAATCCACAAACAGTGCCAAAAAATTCTCCATGACCATTCTGCCTCCAAAGCATTTCCCTTTCTTTGAAAAGCCATATAACAGGAGATCTTCATACAAACAAGACACTCCATTTACCAGCTGTTTCCCATGCAGGACAGATTTTGCCTTTGAAAGGTTTTAACAAGCCTGCTGGCTTTGGGCTGCCTTGTTCAGCTGCTCTCCATTGATCATGAACCTTCCCAGGGTGCTCTCTACCTGCTACTAGTTATTGTGGGGTTGCCACACCAAGAGAAAAGCAAATCCTCTTGTAAAAGCTCCAATTATAGGACTCTTAGCCAGAGCTTCTTTATGAAAGCTGTCACCAGCTGAGAGCACAGACCATGCATCTTTTTGTGGAACAAACTCACTAAAGCAACAAGAACAAAAGGCATGAATTTAAATTCCATATTATTTCCTAGGTTTTTTTTTAGTTTTTTACCTCTAAGCATAGCTAGTGACTTTGATGAGAAAGACCAGATCCTATATGCAAGCCAGTGAAGAAAAGGATTTGGTTTTATTTATTTGTGTAGATTTCCTCTGCGTTATGATAGGTCTAGTATGAATATAAGAGAGTGACTGGAAGATCCAAATGAAAACACCAAATGTCTAGATTATAACTGTTCAGAAAAGCATTTATGCATATCTCACAAAGACTAGGAAACTCTATCTTCAGAGTCACCAACATTCTCTATTTTGTAATAACAGCAGCTGCTGATCACAGTAACTGTCCTGCAGCAGATTTATTTGGAAACAAGTATTCAATAGTAAAACAAAAGCATATGACCAATTTTTCAACTCTATTCACTGAGGATGTATTAATAATCCTTTATTGTTAGGAACACTACGAGGCAAAGACAATACATTATAATAGTTGAAAAGATAATGGGAGATTAATAAAGTGAACTTTTCCTCATTCCCTTTCCATTGATAGTCAATCATCCAACCATATTGACAAAGTTCAAATATTACATCTTGCTTTATCATTAGTATTGAAGTATAAGAACAGAATTTGAATAAATTAGGTCCAAAGTGAGATTAGGCAATTTATAATTAATACAGCATTTTAGGCATATGTTTCAAAATATTCCATCTTTATTCATATTCTCTGTCTTTGCTTCCATGCCACCAATTCACTGCATTTCTCTTTGGTTATTAACTGTGCTTTAATTTTTGTACTCTTGACCTTTGCTGACCTTACAACAAAGATTACACAGACACTGGGCAATTCTCCCTTGTATTTCTACCTGGGGATCAAAGATCTTCGCTGGGGATTTCCAGGAAAATGACCCCATGCACCTTTGGAAGGAAAAGCATGTTTGTTTTCCTGCTACTCTTCTATCAACATACATGTAATCTCCTTGTAGCATCCACTACATATGCACCTAGAATTACAGATTATTGCTTGTAAAAAATACAGTAACTCATTTTTATAAGTTCTTTATTTCCACACATTAGAAAGAAACATTTTGTAAGACGAAGCAGGAAATAAAATTATTTTCTAATGTTATTACTACTGTTTTAGAGCACCATAGTTTTAAAAATGACTGCATGAAAGCCTTTCATTCATTGGAATCTCTGGAACAGGTTCTGGCATGCTTTGTCACATTTGATACATGATAAGTAAAAGACTTTTTTTTAATGTCAGCAGTTTAATGGAGATTAAGACAGTATTTACTGCACGTGTATGAGGAAAAAATAGTACCTTTTCATTTTACCTTTATTCAGTCAAGAAAAATCTGCTCCTACCCACTACAACATAAAGAGAAATTAAATACTGGCTGATTTCTGCTTGGCTCTCCTGTAAGGATGCAAGAGGAGGAGCAGGAGAGTACTCAATTTCTCCAGTGTTCCTTTTTCATCTGTCAGGTGGTGTAAGATATCACCATCATTTCTCTTTCAAAGGTTATTCCATAGGGGCATTTTCACAGACTGAGCCTGTGGAAAAGGACACAAACTACTGAAACAAAGGGATAGGCACAGAGACCTTATAGTTAAAAAAGATACCACATGGAGTTTTGTTTTATAAGAGTATGGAGAAGGGGGAAAAAAGAGAAATTACCACAGAATCACAAAATTGACAGGGTTGGGAGGAACCTGTGGAGATCATCCAGTCCAACCCCCTGCCAAGGCAGGGTCACCTGTGGCAGGTAACAAAGGAACACATCCAGGAGGGTTTGGATGTCTCCAGGCAGGGAGCCTCCACAACCTCCTTAGGCAGCCTGTTGCAGTGCTCTTCCACCCTCAATGCAAAGAAGTTCTTCCTCATGCTGAGACAAAATGTCTTGTGGCTTAATTTATGGCTACTGCTCCCATCCAAAAAAGTCTGGCACCATCCTCTTGGTATTTCTATATGTGTCTACTACCATAGGATAACATATGATAATCTGCTTCCAACTCACTTGGCTTAATCATGTCTTCTTCCTGGCTGGTTCAGTCTCTAAATTGGTGCAAAATTCTGAACCTAATAAATTGTTTTCAGACAAAAAGATCTGAGAAAGATCATACTTTTTGCAACTGAATTATCGGCATCAACAATGTGAAATGTGACCAAAGCAAAGCTGGAACCTTTCTGGATTTTCCAGAGCATCCTCTGACAGGTAACAAAAAACGCTGCTAGTATACTGTCTCAGGTGGGACAGAAAAGAAATACTGGGAGGCAACTACACCAAAGTTAAATACTAAACCATTTTAATGATAAATAACATAAATGAGCAAAAAATGAGCAAAAACTCTTGTCCATTTCAGTTAAATTTTAATTGACAGGTAAAAGAGACAAAGAGAACTGTATCTATTCTTTTTTTCACCATAAAAGTTCTCATGGGTAAAATAACAATAACAAAACCAGATCATATTGCAATTAAACACTGAATTTAAAAGTTCACAAATTATGTGGTATTCTGCCTTCAGTCTTTTTTTCATTTGTCCAGTGAAAGATCATAGAATTGTTTTTAACAAAATATTTTGGAAGGTGTGGCTTTTTCCCCCAAAATAGTTTACTCCTGGTGCAAAAGCCAAAGACTGTATACTCCTTTCAAAAAATCACTGTAAGTTAAAATATAAAACAGAATAACAACTCATCTACTATTTTCAAGAGAGAATTCACAGGCATGACAATGCAGAATGAATATGACTTCTTATGAAGGTTATCACAAAATTCTCCACAAAAACAATACATTAAGGGATAATAAAAGTGATGTGTAGATAGATTAGATATCCCAAGTTTCCCTATTAAATGTGCTGTCTGTTTGGGGCACAGCTTCTGTATTCTCTCAGTGATATTTATTTATGAAAAAAAAGTCACATGAGAGTGGATGAAAGCATAATTTTCCCTACTTACTACAAGTTTAGCATTGAACTATTTAAAGAAAACCCAAAACTTCAGGATAAAAACCTCTTTTTTAAGAGCTGAAGACACCAATGCATTTTTAAAGGGTGAAATTCACTAGTATGTGGAACATCAGTTAGAGGACACAAACATCAATTGGTGCATGCAATGAATCCCATTTTATCTTGAGGACAAAAGCTCAGGTTCAGATAGTCTGAATTCTATTTATGCTCCCAAGACCTCTGATTCTGGAGACTTACAGGCAGTCAATAAAGAGAGAAAGATGAAGTGTGGATCTGGGTAGAATTTAGGTCAGCTGGATTTACATGTAACATCCCACCTCTGCAAACTGCTGTGAGCCACCTTGCTGACTTTGAGAGCTCTGACTGAACAGAACAAGCTCAAGGATGAGACTGTTTCAGCAATGTGTAAACATGTGATCTACCACAGAAATGAAATCTTCCCTAATCAAATACTTCGCATTAATCTCTGGAGAAAGAACACTTGACTGTGTAGTAAAGTTACTTTTATTACACTGCCTGCCTGTCTTTATCACCAGTACCTCTTAAAGATTACTCAAAGATATAGCCATATTTTATCTAAAATTGCCCAACATTTGCCACACAATCTGCAAGTAGTTTTGCCATGGATTTGGGGGGTTTTAAGTCTCCAATACTGATATAATTTATATAATATGCTTTTAAGGTTAAGGCTTATACCACAGTGTTTCATATCACTTCTTTAATTTTTTTTTAATTGCATAATATAATGCCAGTGTTTTCAAACCTTAAAAAGAGGCATATCTCTCATTTTTAGCCTAAGGCCTAAAGAAACTACTAACCTAGAAACTAAGACTTCTAACTCTAAATCAAAATGTAACATTGAGGAAATAAATTCCCTATATAAGAAAGGAAGCATTCTTGACATATGTATTTATATATTTATGTTGAAACAGAATTACTGTCCAGCACTTAATTGGTCGGGACATTAGTATGGTCTTGATGGATGTAATTCTTCAGATATTGGGCAAGGAAGGAAAGCAAAAGAAAATAATATATTAACACCCATTTAATTAACAAACAAAACACAGACACTACACAAAGGGAACTCTCAGATGTATATTCAAAAAGATGGGCAGGAGTGCTTGGTCAGAAGAGGTTGGATCAGCCAGACAGAACCTTGGGTTCTTCTTGGGAATTGCGGGGCTTCAAAAGAGAGCTGACCTCAGCTCAGCTGTGCTTCAAGAAGAAAAGCAGTGAGGCACATCCCTTTGAAGCTACAAATCACCTTAAGAGAACTGGGTCAGCACCATGTTCTTCTGAATCCCCCCAAGCACTTGGAACGCTAGAGGGGAAGTCTTTAATACCATCTCTGGCTGCTTCCAGCAAGATGAAAGAAACTACCTTAAGTTATACTGAAAATATCGGAAATTCTAATTTTTTGACCCATTCTTCTAGAGATGTAACAGTACAACTTCATGAGGTTTAGGAGCTCTGTTCACCAAGTCATTACCCAAGTCAGGAAGAGATCCTGACATTTTAATCCTGTGTTCCCTCAGATTTTCTATCTGTGAATTAGAAAGGAATGTTTGAAAATGATAATAAAGAATTACTTCTGGTATCAGAAACGGGCACAATTTCAACCCTTTTCAAAAACAGAATGATACAACTCTTCTGCTCCAGGGAATACCATCTGAGGATACACAGCACAACCACAGATAGAGCAAGTCAAGCACAAACTATTCCCCTGCTCAATGCCCCTCAGAGATGACATTTAAAATTAAAAGACTGTACGATTCTAAAAACCTTCCAGTGACTGTCAACTCTGACTAGAACCTCGTTTTCTTTAAGGATACACATTTTTGTGTAGTACAGTGAAGCTGATTAGAGTTATCAAATGACTAAGGAAATCCTATCAGATGCACAGTTTAAATAAAACTAACTATAGAGCCTAACTTTATAAAATGTTAATTATCAGAATTAATTATTTATCAGAAATTCCCATCCAGATTTCTTAGCTCCATGATCAGTCCCCACTGAACTTACTAGAGGGAAATCAATCTATTGCACACCTATTTCTTTTTTTTTTCTCTGACATCTGGATAGGACCAAAGAACGAGAGTGTATCTCCCCTTCAGCTTTTCTTGCATCCCATCCCACAAGCAACTTAGGGTTTGTTACAGTCTCCTCTTTCACTGTTATGACATTTAGCTGTACCACTCTTGCGACCATCTCCTTTCAAATATATGCCCGGTTCTGGAAAATTCAAATACCTGGGCCCATTAATTCTTTACTTATCAATGCTTCACAAAAATAATAATTAAAAAAAACAAACCTTATGTTTAAGTCATTCAAAGACTGTTTTCTTATGCTGTTTTTGTTATGCAATCTACCTGCAAATAAAGTTATGAGCAAATCTAGAGACAGCAGGAGAAATATTTTCCTCTTATGGGAAAATTCTTTACTCATCAGAAATATTCACTGCCCTAGACTGCCAATTAATCCTTGAAGACATAAAGCAAACCATTCAACCACATTTTGACATGAGTGAAGATTGAAATAGTCCAGAAGTTTGCTTTGAAAGGTGTGGGGGTTGAGTCTTTGATCTTTTGGGCTGGCCCCAAGAGCTGACGCGCTGGCCCATCGGGATGTGAAAGCACCCACTTTCTTCTGTGTTAAAGAGACAGGAGGGCCCCTTCTCTAGAACTGATTAATCCATTTGAGGGTAATACAGTGCTACCAAGCTGCTGGAATATGATACAGGGGCACTTGAAACCACTTTCCTCCACGTGGCCATTGAGCAACAGATGTCCTCTGGATCTTTAGAGACCTTACTTGTTTTCAGATTACTATAGATGACTTCCAGCACTGCCGATTCTCTCAAGTACCAGACACCATCGTCTGCAGTGGTCCACTTTCCTAGGGAGTTCACAAGATCTTCCTTAAGCAGGTATCTTGCCCTCACACTTGAGAGGATCCATCTCCAGAGACTGCAAATTGCTTCCTCTTTTGATTTCTCTTTCAATTCCCTGATCTCAAGCAAGAGATCATAGAATTGAAAGAGAACAGCCCAGCTGTTGGGCTTCGTGACCTTCTAACCGCTGCCTGGCCAGGCAGCAATCCACTCACCTGGTGAACGGCTGTAATCTTTTCACACATCTTGAGGTTCTAACGATGTCAGGGACCAGGTAACTGGTTTCCTGTTTGATTTGTTTCACTCCTTCCCATTTCTTTGTTGAAGGACCAGCTTCTTGATCCGACCCCTCTTCTCCTTGTTTCCCTGCTGCTTCTTCTTCCTCCCTTTCTAATGGATGATATGGACATGTCGCTTTTTTTTTTTTTTCCACTACTGGGGCAATTACTGTTGTTGTAGTTGTTTGAGTCTCTATCTCAGCCATAGTGTCCTCAACTGTAGTTTGGGTTCCTGCCCCAACTAGTTACTGAGGGAGCTACTGCTTCAACAGTTCAGTGCTCTACAGAGTACTACAGTCCTCTGAGAGTACTGAACTGTATCTTGATAGGCACAGGCCAGGGCCCAGTACAGGGCTGCTGGTTTTCATTGGGATAGGCAAGGCAGCCTTCTATCAGGTCATGTCTCAGTGTCCCAGGGTTGGTTACCTGTTCAGGTGTAAATTCCCCGGTACTAGGAGGTGATAACCACTCTGGGAACCTGCCCAGATCCTTCCACACACCCTGTCAGCCAGGAACTGAATGCCTCAGAGCAGATTTCAGTACCTCCTCACCTAAATTTGTTTTCTCTTACATCAGGATGACACCAGATCTCATGAACCCCACAGTGTGCCAACAGTATTAGTATTACTAACAGTATTAAAGAGCACACATAAGGATGAGTAATGAGCCTGCATTATAAAATCACTCACATCAATCTCAGGCAGGGAAGAGGAGGTCTCTTCCCTCACTGTCCAGAGAAGATAGTTTTCCCCAAATAACTAGGCCATCAGTGTCAGGGCAAAGCACAGAGCCATTGTTTGTGTGAACATGTTCCCAAACTCAGCAAAAAAAAGAGATAAGCAGTGCAGCCGACAAACTCCATGTCCCACACAAGAGCTTGCTGCCAGATAACTGGTTGTGTTCCCACCCAGGATCTTGCCCACCCCCGGCCCCTTGATGGGATAATGTTGAGAGACAGCGCTGATGCTCTGCCAGCCCTGCCCAGCAGTAGCCGAACTGGGGTGTTATCAACACCTTTCTAGCTCAGTCAGACCCAATACAAAAAGAAAAGTTCACAACAGGCCGTCTCAACTTTGCTTCGATACTCTACAAATATTAAATCAAGTATCATTCTACCAGCTCATTTCTGCAAAAAAAGAGTATTTTGCTCACAATACAAAAATGCTTGCAACCACTCAAAGGGTTTAAAGTCAGAACTGTAACATACAGTCTGCTTTTATTCCCCTCAGAAATTTGTCCAGAGTAAAGAAGATAAAGGCACAACTTACAGAAACATAAGCACACAACTACATGTGTGCTAATAGCGAGTCCCAACATACCCAAAATGAGTTCACTCTGTGGTAAAATTGACACCTGAATAGTGAATCTAACACCATCACAACTCCTTAGACTTTCTAGGCTCAACCTGCAAACCCAGACCACACAGGATTAGCAGCTATGTGCTAACACATTCACAATAAGACAGGGGCATCAGGCTCACCATACAAATGCTGCACTGATTAGAAATGGGAGAATCCTATGCCAGATTAAGAAACACATGAAAGCCAATAGGCACAGCAAGGATTGAGGCAGAGTCACACTTCACAGTCCAAATACCTATCCTGTTTGTTAATAGTTCAAGGAGTAGAAACTGCATCCCTGCTTGTTCCTCAGTTTTCATCTCACACAATTTAATCTAAATTTAAAGTTTTTAACAGTCTTGCATCAAGTACCAAACATAAGCATTTGCTGGATCCTCTGGCTATGGGGATCATGGACAATATTTCTGTGGAAATTAGTGAGATAAAATGAACACTCTTTATCAGCCAGGAGTCCCCAGATTTAAATATATTCTTAAAAATACAAACATGTATCATTCTCACAGAAGAGAGAATTCATCAGAGGGCATTCCATTAAGGAAATAGTGTATGAAAAGAGACACTCTGCTGAAAACAAAAAGCTACACAAGTATACTTTGAAACCACAGCGAACATTAATTCTTTACACAGAAATTCTGAGTTTACCCCCTCAATTACAAATACCTAGAATGACATGCTTGCTTGAAAACTGACAGTATGCAACAGCCCAGCCTCCTGTTAAAACTCTCATCATACACACTCATGTGCTCAATGAATGCTCCTATAATGACATTCAACTTCCTATGTCCCAGATAATAAGCCTTTTTTCAGCTTTTTAAGCATTATGTTTAAGACCCTTTGCTAAGGTAATCTGGCACTTGAGATCTTAGGACTTTTTTTTTTTTAGGAGTATCCACCAAACTATATCCATGCTGCCATTCTCACGACATCATTCTCTTTGACTTCACTGGAACTGCAGTCTGAACATGCAAAACTTACTCCGGACCTGAGAATCTTTTGCTTGGAATTATTTTATTCATTCTTTCTCTACCAGACAATAAAACAGATAACAACTATAGCTGTATTGGCTAAAGGTAAGGATATCACATGATAAAATGTGCAGTTACTCTAATTCATAAACTCTATAATTTTGATACATACATACACAAGTATGAACACATAACCACATTACAAATAACTAAAATGGCCATTTTTTCACCTTGTAATTACTACTACTGAAAATTGAGAGAACTGCAAATGAAAGACAAGCATCCAAACCCAGAATAGAAAGCTCTTCTCTATTTGATGTCTCTGCCCAGTGAAGATTTTGGCACTTATGCAACCAAATCTCAGCTCTTATTTAAGGCACTGTCATTTAAGATCGAACACAATATCCTATAACTGGAAATGAATGGCAACACTGATGATGCCTTCATTGTATCGTGGGCCTCATTTGACAGTGATACTTCATTGGATAACAAATGGATAACAAATGGATAACAAATCTTGTACACCTGCACGTAAGATAACAGCCATGCCAATCCTGTCTTTGTGATAGAAGCTGCCAGCAGTATGAAACCTTTATCACAGTTATTTTTCTGCTTATCAAATATAAAACCAATAAGAGACATCATAATGTCATTTCCCCATTATTTTCCTCAACGATAGGCAACTTTGGGAACCCTCCAATTTTAAAGCAGTCCACTTTGCTATATTCCTTTAAAACAATGGGACTGGGAAATATACAAGTTTGAGCAGAGATAAAATAAAATAAACTTGCAAGAAGAAGCATCAGTACTATGGAAGAACAGCTGCTTCAAGTGGCATTTAAGGCTCCTATGAAATTTATTGCCAGAACCCAGCAATTTGAGAAAATTAAAAATGTAAGAAATATACGGTTATAAAAAATCATTTTAGCAATAATTTGTAATCAACTGATGAAATTCATAATTTAAACTCTCATACTGCAAATTGCATGGCTCAGTTTTACACAGCTAGAAGAGAATGATGAGATCTTATAACATACTGTATTAACCATTATTAGCAAGAACTGCATAAAAAAATTCATATTAAATGAGTTAGCATGATTTCAGGTTTGAAAAGCTGTATTTATAAGCTACCAAGCATACTCAGTCTTTCAGTAAATTCTAAGATAAATGTATACTGTTTATATAAAATATAGAAAATTATTTATAAATACAAATGGAAGGACTTAAAATTATAAGTCCTACTGATTTACATATGTTTTTTTCCATTATTCAGATAGAGTTAGGCTCCCAAGCTGAATTTAAAAATCAATAATTAGTTCTCTAAGGATGTGGATCTTATGTGTTTAAATCACCTGTGAACCAAGGAATATACATTACTTCTATTTAAGCATGGGTAGTTTTTTAGAATGTAACTTTCTTGTGCTCCTAAGCAATACGTTCATGCAACGACCACTTTTAATTCCAGTTTCAGAACATGTTAGAAAACCGTATTTTTACCACTGAATGTATATACAGAGATATGCATATATAGAAGAGGATGATTCATAAAAACTTTTTTTAAAACTTTGCCAGAATTGTGTTTTTTCTATAGCTGATAATAAACAAGAAGCACTACGAATAATTTTTAAGCCTATATTAGAAAGGACCATAAAGATTTCTACTTTATACATTAATCTGTCCCTGGTATTTCAAAGCTGATGTTCTTCGTGCTTCATTTTAGGAAGATGGCTGATATGCACATGTATGAATTTACAACTAAAATGCTAAAGTCCATCAATGTTATCTAGTTATAAAAGTGACAGATCTAAGAAATGACAAAGACAACTCTATTCTACCTCAGGAAAAGGGGAAATTTTCTTAAGAACAAATCTTGTTTTAAGACATACAGTGTATCCTATTTGAAGAGAGGATATTAACTGCAGTAGCATTCACTATTAATTAGATATGGGTTTTTTCCACACCATTGTTTTTACCACTAAAATGAATTAAATAAATTTATTAAGAAATAACTTGATATAACTTCCATTAGCTGAATTAATGAATTAATTAAACAGTGGTTTAAAATGCTGGAGCAATGATTTCCAAAGTCTATTCTGGAACGCTGTAAGATTGTGACGGTACTCTCTTGTTAGAAATCTGTCTTTTGCACTTTGTATTTCCACAGCATGGTCACGAAACAAACATCTGTGAGGGTCTGAAATACATCCACACCGAAGGTCACTGCCCACAGAGTGAGCAGCTGTGCACATCCATCTGGGTAAACCCTGGCTGTCTGGCATGAAGACACATTACATCATCAGCAACATTCGACAGATAGTGGAAACTTTATGAAAATTTGGCTTTATATTTCTAAAATTTTACTAGATGACTGTGGTGTGTATGAGGTTTCTTTTTAAATTATATTCAAGCAAGTAATACCTCTGAAATAGATTTCCATTTGTCTAGACAAAATGACTTATGCCGCCAATTACTTTGTCTGTTAGATCAGATTCTTCTATGGTACCTTAGACCCAAAACACCTGCACCAGACTTTGCACAACCACTTTTCTTTTCTTTCAAAATACACATATACCAGGGAATTATTGATATTTTTTTGGAAAAAAAGCACCCCAACACTTACATTATGTATTTGATACACAAATCCTCCCATACATGAATAACTTCATTGTTTTGTGTAGCTCCATTGGCTTCAATTAACAAAGAATTTTAATGGTCACTTTAGAGCAGTTGGATCCATGATTTCAGTGTTGGCAGAGTAAGCTCATTATCATGCAAAGACTGGAAGTCCATTCATGGAAAACATCCATCCCACTCAGTGGTATTCAGCAGGTGTTTGTACTATCACAGATCTTCTGTTCAGGAGCTCTTTCTCTCCAGCCACCTTGGAAACCACACACAGTATATAAATCATGCTAGGAAATGGCAGGCTTGCAGTCATGCTGCCTCCTGCAATTGTTTGGTGTTGTGCCTGAAATTATGCTCTCTGCCCTTAAGATCTGTGATCATGGATTTTCACTTGGGGAAGACCTTGGTCTTTGCTGTTGCTGTAAAACTCAGGTGAAGTTTACACAGTATAGGCCTAAAATACCAGAGTTAGAGCCAAATGAACTGGTGGCTCCAAAAGACACCATAAACAAGCAAGGCAGATGTAATTTCAAACCCAGAAGCAGTTTCTGTTACACATCATTACTAATCTCCAATCATAACTATGGAAATCAGTTATATTTAGTTACTTGGGCAGTATCAACTCAAGTATCTGGCATTTTAGGTGGGTTGCTGAGGGAAATAATTCTTATTTTAATCAAGTAGGACATTGCTTTGAACTTGTTCAAGTTGTAATGCTCCTGTGCTCCAGATCTGCCCTTATTTCAAGTTTTCATTTCAAGTTAAAATGAAAACACTGGAGAAAGATTTGGCATTTTACAAACAAGACACAAAAGTTTTTGTTTTCTTTGCAATGCACACCTAATACAATTTTGGATCCCTCTCAGCTGTAGCAATGGTGCATTGCTAATACCCAGACCAAAACCCTGGAAGGAGCCTCTTTCAGAACCTGAATAGTAGGTAAGTTATTTCTTTTTTTTTTTTAAATTAAAACTTCTCACACCTCATTTTATTAAAATTGACACAGTCTTATTTTGAAAGCACCGGATTAAAACCCTGTGCTTAGAGGTAAGTAGGCTTTGAAATGCTTCATGAGGTATGAATCTCAAAGCGCTCCTGCTGCCAAATGGCACATACATGGACCACCTGTATGCTACTGGATGTCACTGGGATTTTCTTCAGGTGAAAAAAGTATGCACATCTAGAGAACCTTATTATGAAGGAAAAGCCTACTGTTACCAGTCCAAGTCTCTGCAGCTACTAATTTTTTAAAAACTTAAAGATCTAGCATTCCTAATTACAATGACAAATACAAACTTTGAAACACCACATGTGACAGGACTTCTTCAGGTGTTCCTTGCTGCTTTTACCAGTGGCTCTAGCTACAACTTCTAGCTTCTATTTTTAAAGTCTCCTTTCAGAGTATTCAGGAAAGAGCAGACTTTCATTACAATTTGCTTTAAGACAAATTGCTGATGACTAGAAGATAAGCCGTGTGTCACCCTTGTTAGACCTTAATGCACAGAAAACATACTTTTTCAGATTTTAAATGCAGTATTTAATTAACAAATTTAGATAAGCCCAAAATGTGGAATGCACTTCAATAATGCTAGAGATCACTGTACTGATACTGTTGCATTAGCATGCATAGTTAATGTATTCACAGCATGCAAATCTCTTCTACTCTTTTGGGATAAAGATTACAGTTTGCAGAGATTTTCTTTTTCCTTCTCTCTCCCACCATGAAGGTTGTATTTTTCACTTTTACTGGAAGCAATGTGCAATTGCTGATTTTCTCTAAAAACCTATAAAATGGTAGCCACTAGAATGAAGGAATCCAATTTTTACTGGGATTCCCATCCAAAACTCTCTCACTGACCCTCAAGTCAAGCTAGAAGTTTTAGGACATGCTCAACAATGAGCAGGTCAAATTTATGGATTAGAGTTTCAGAACCCTATTCCTTTGCTATAATAATGTAGGTTGGCAGTGCCTGGCTTGGGGTTCTTTATTTGTTTGGTTTTGCAATCTGTGCAACAACATAACTTCATGTTCTCACAGAACTGTAACACTATCTGTACAGAAAAATAAAAAAGAAACCCCACAAATGAAGTACAGAAAGCACGGCCCGTTTCAAACTGAAAAATAAACTTAAAAAAAAAATTAGGTAACCTTTAGTTACTAAACAGGCTTCAGTAAAGTATTGGGAGTGGGAGTGGAAGGTGGAGAAAATCACACAACAAAAATACCTAAATATTAGGTGCTAATCTTCCAATACTTGTATCTTTGTTAATGACAAGTTTCATTACACCAGGTGTCTCTCTCCCTGCAGCTGTCCTTCTACACTCTGAAAGAAGTGACATGACTATGAAAAGGTCAGGAAGAAAAGACAGAATACTACCAATTGCACAAAACTGCAGGGATGATATTCAAAATAAAACTGTTGGAGCATTACAGTTGATGTCTTCATAAAACCAACAATTAAACCCTTACTCACTGTCCTTGAAAGTAGTGAGTGCAGCCCCAATTAAAAGTCCTACATATGTGCAACGGTGAGTTAACAATTCTTTCTGCCATTCTCTCTCCTTCAGAGCTCATTAATGCACTGCTGTTACTCCCCCTCCTGCAGATCATCTTTTATTTTCACAGCATCCAAAATAGCTTCCTTGTCTGCAAAGTTGGGATTTTTTCTTTTATTTCTATTTCTTTAAATAGTTTATAGTTTACAAGATTTTATTATGAGTTGCTTCACTCACTTCTAAGGATCTATACAGAACATACTTAATTCCTCATTGGAATTCCTATCAAATCCAAATTACAAAGAACAAATGCAATAATCTGCTTATTTCTTCCTTTCCTCTGCTGACTATCAGACATAATCATTCTTAGGATAAAATAAATCAGTCTAAATGCCCCAGGGACTATATTGCTTAGCCACTCACTGTAAAACTATAAAAATGACAAAACTGCATGGAAAACACTTCATGGAGGCATATAAAATGTTGTGCTTCTGCTGGACATTCTATCTGAGGGTTTTCACTTGTAAATTTACTTTAATTTTTCTATGAAAGAAAAAACCCACTTTATTCTTATTGATGCAATCCATTTACCAGCCTGTAAACTGCGTATTTCACTGACCATTTTTATGTCCCTACTTTGTTTACTGACTCTTCCACATACCGCATCTTACACCACACAGCATCTCTGGCTAATGCTCATTGGGTCTGCTTTCAGTGCAGGAGGATTCACACAAAATATTCCTGTGCATCAGACAGGTTTGCCCCAAGTCCAACAACTCTCCTGTTTGTCTCTTTGGAAGGGTGCAATCAGCATCACATATGCCAGTTGTTGGAATTTCAGGGGAAAAAAAAGAAGTTCTATCATGGTATTCATGCTAGGGATTTGATTCAGTGATACGGTTTACAGCCATAGCTTTTTTAATACGTTGTACGAAAAATTATATTGCAACAGCACATGAATCTTTAAAGAACCTGCTACTGAAAGACCAAACACTGAAGTATTCCTCTTCCTAAGGAGGTTCACCATAACCTGCTCAGGGTCTCCTTAAGCAGTTTCAGAAGTACTTTTGAGTTTAAAAATACAATGCTTTTTCTGTTACATAAACTGCATCAATAAACATTTTTGTTCATGAGCAGGATGTCAAATGTCAATTAATTTTCAATAAATTATTGAAAATATTCATTTGAATATTTTTTTCCACAAGAGTTTTTGCATTTTCTCTCAGGTTTGTGGAATTTAACAGCAATTTTCCCTGAACTCAGCTAGTGTGATAAATTATTGAAGATTCAAAGAGATGAGTTTCTCAACATGTTAGAATTAATCCTGAAGTCAGTAAAATGACAGCACTTTATACCACTTAAAACACCTGTATCAGATTTTAAGTTAAGTGTTTGTCTGCAATTTTGTATTTCTCTGGAATATTTTTAATTGAAAGTGAATCATGTAAACTGTTAAGGCTGTCATAATCTTTTATATGGCTGGAACTTGCAATTCTGCAACCAAACTACAATGAGTAGATTATTACAGTATATTAAAAAAATAAGACTTCAAATCAGATAGCATGCTTCCTATTAGCAAGATTTTATAGCATGCTTCCTATTAGCACTTTTCTCTCCTTTCTCTCTCTTAGCTAAAATAAAATGTATTTATAAACAAAATAATTACTAGATTTAAATACATCAATATTAATATCTAACACAGACATCTTATACAGTAAATGCTCCTATCTTTTGTGTTTCAGTTCCAAGACATATAGAATCATCCCCGTCTCATTCCTCCCCCGTGGCATTAAATATTATGGACTATTTTGGTTGGAATGTTATGATTGCAGCTGAACATAATCATACCTAGTACATAAATACAAAATATACCATGGTTTTCTCCAGAAAGCTAAATGGAGAAAAGGGAAGGAGAAATGGGGAGCAAAATGAGAATGAAACTCTGCAGTTACTTCTCAATATAAACTGGCAAATGCTGTAAGTACCACTCTGAGATTTCAGATACACTATTAGAATCTAGCAAAACAATAAATTTTCAACAATTAGAAAGAATGCCAATAAGAAAAGCATGATTTTGATTGCATAACAAATGTAATTGTAAGCTTGGGTCTTGAAAATACACAATACTGCTCTTTCACACAGGCAAACATTTTCTCTCTGTTATTACTTGTAGTTAGTTTCCCAGTAAGATGTGTCCCTGAATGCACATTCGTATACTTTAGTATTTTCCTACAAAAAGTGACTCGTATTTCCTGCCTGTTTCAGTTCTCCTCTGCTTTAGAAAATGTCAAATTGTTTTAACATACACTGTCTGTGGCACTTCTCTGAGCTGGATGGAAGCAGATGAAAGAAAAAGCTCATCCAGACAGGCACTGCTATCAGCCAGGAGACAGCAGACATTTCACTTGGGCTCTGCTGTGCTGGTAGTTTCCAACTCCATGCTGAACAGCAGCTGTTGGCTTCGAGAACGATTCTCCACTCTGCCTCAGTGTAAAATCAAACAGATTACATCACGGATTTTTGTGACACGTATCTACCTCATCGTGTGTTTTCCCGCTTGGCAACAACCTCTGGTGGTAGAACTAAGTGGCTTCTCAGGCCAGGGCGGCTCACGTGCACGCTGCTCCCAGAAGGACCCTCCTGGCTGCTGCTGGGCCCCAGCTGGGAGCCTTCTATGGCCCAAGACATAATTTTGGATTCAATAGACTTGAAGCACTGTGAAGGCTGTGGTGCAACATGTCCGTGCATTTATGACATAGTGCTGAAGACTTCCATTGCATGCCATAACAGGAAGCAGAGAAATTTTAAGACAAAAGATGTTTACTTGGATAAGACCGGAACATAGAAACAAACTGAATTTGAGAGTACAGGAGCACAATTTTCACCCCGCCTAATACCAATTTCCTAGTTAAAAAAATTATCCTACGATCTATCTCAACATTTATCGATTTTTATTCCCTCCAAATCACTACCATTATGCTGTTTCCTACTAAAATAAGCATATTAATAATGCAGACCCTTTCCTTTTTTCATCTACCTTTACATTGTACAAACTTAAATGCCCTCAAATTCCCTATAGTTAACCACATATGAAACAGCTCTAAGGATATATTATTACATAAAGCAACAATATGTCTATTGTGAATTAAGCTCCTATTATATGCAAGCATTATTGCAAATGTCCCTATAATTTAAGAATAATCTAAAAAAATTTTAGGAAACATCGTGCACTGTAGTTTACTTGAGCTGAGGTTAAGTAAAAATTACCAATTTGTGATATAATAAATTAAAATCAACTGCCTTGGAAATTATACATGCTTTAATATACTTTGTAAAAATATTTTGTTCCTCAGTTCTTAAATGTCTGTTTCTTCTATCACCTTCCCAAATTGGTTTGGAAAAAATGTATCACAGAATCAGGCCTCTTGATTTTTGTTGGTTATAATAATAATTATAACAGTGCAATTAGTGTATTTAGTTTGTATTTTACAACACTAAAGAGAGACGAGTAAAACAACTCTGAAAACAAATTTCTCCACCTTCCTTTTGCTTCCTTCTTCCTTGACCATGTCCTGTCATGAAGGTCTGTAACCTCCTTTGTAGCAGCAAACTCAAAGGCACTGTGATTTTCTTTTTTTTTACACTCATCTTCAGTTCCAGGCACCTTTAGCTTTTCACTGGCAATAAACATTTTCCTTTCTAAGAAAGGATTCCTTCCTGCTATTGTAACATCACCTTTCTCCTGGAGTCTCCTGCCCCATCACTTTTACTTTTTCTTCCTTCCCACTGCCTAATTTCTGTTTCTAATCCACCCTAACTGCATCAGAAGATGAGTTAAACTCATAAAGTACATCACAGTTGATAATCAGGTTATTTTGTATATAAACATATAAACCACACACGGTCTTACAGAAAGTATGGAGCCCAGCTCCAAGCAGTTAATTCTTACTGGTTCTCAGATCTTTGGAGAAAGGTAGGGATAAAGGAATGGAGACACCCATCTGTGCTTCCAGCTACTTTCAATGAGATTAAATTTAATATTTCCTATATTTTATTTCTGTAAATACAGTGCTAAATCTAAGTCCACCATTATCTCTGTCTCTATGCCAAACACAAAACAGGTAAATAAGTCAGTCCCTTTCCTTGGCTTGGTTTGCTAGCAGCTCCTCTATCCAATACTTAAGACAAACTACAAGATTTGCCCTTTCTCTGTAGTGCTTACTACCCATATTCTTCTTTTTCACATTGTGATATTAGCACTGCAAAGATATCATTAGGTACCTTGAGAAAACAATGCACATTCAGGTAAATGTCCCTCCTATAATCTATCTTACATTGGACGGTAACACAGACATATTTCATGCATAAATCAATCACACAATACATTCAGTTTAGACAGACATAAAAGAGGTCTTCCATAATACTGACCCATGCCATGGAGAAAAAGAAAGGACGGCACAAATCAAGATGAGTGTAGGTCACTCATTAAATGAAGCAGAGAAAATCCAAAAGTCTGGCTACCTTTCAAGTCACATTTCTAAAATCAGCAACATCAAACTCAGCTCCTGTACTCTCAACAGTAATTCATAGTTTTTGAAAGGAGGACTCATCTACTTTCTTTTTAATAGAAAATATATTTTTCTAATAGCAAAACAGGGAAAGAACAGCTATTAGTCAACCCAGCTCCTCAGTATGAAGCTCTCACTTTACAAAGCTTGCCATTTATACCTCAGTTACTGGATTTATACCTCAATTAATTTAATTGGATCACCCAGAAAAAAGGCATTGAATGGGCACTGTTCAATTCCATTCTGTTAAGCATCTTTTCAATGTATTTATTAGGTCATCAACACACAAATGTTGGGAATTCAAAGGTGGAGGGCATGGAGAGAGGAAGAAAAACTTTGAAAATCAGTAACTTCCAAGTTCTTCAAAGGGTGCAGAAGATTAGGGTTTTTCTAGTTGGCCAGGTCAGAGAAGTGTTTTCCTTCTTCAGTGTGACAGAGTGCATAGCCCTCCTAATAGAGGCATGTCAGTATAAAATAAACACCTCTTGCTCCAGTCTTATTATTGTTCTGCTCCCTGACTTTTGTACAGCAAAGACCAAAGAAGATTCAGCTTTCAGCTCTGAAGTCAGTCCTGTTATTGACTCCACTATCAGCAGGAGCAGAATAGAAGTAAATTTCCTCAAGCAGGAAAATTCACTCTGTGCTGCTTTTATTTCTGGCTTACAGTGATCTGGAGCAGACAACACCAAGGCACACATCACCTAA
The DNA here is from genome assembly GCA_013399835.1 of Leptocoma aspasia. NCBI lineage: Eukaryota > Metazoa > Chordata > Aves > Passeriformes > Nectariniidae > Leptocoma > Leptocoma aspasia. The sequence continues at coordinate 282,252 of VXAX01007759.1, read as the reverse complement.
TGTGTACCAAGTACTCAAGCTTTCAGCCTGAGAAATCAGGAAACAAAGCTACTACACCTGAGCTTTACCAAAATAATAAAATAATAATAATAAAAAAAATAATAGCCTTCTCGCAATTGATACTCTTGCCTTCTCGCTACCATTCTTTTTCTTGAGGACAAGACATTTGTCTAACAAGACCTTATAAGTCACAGCTTGTGTTTAGGGCTGAATTGGTATTCCATGGGGAAAAAAACTGCCATGTAATTCTTTCCAAATTAGTCTATTTCGTTCAGTAGCTTTGAGGGCACTTCATTAAGGCACTAAGGCTACCGCAGGTGAATAACAATGGGAATAACCCATCAAGAAGAAAATGCTCTTGAAAATACCACTGGGAGTTACACCTGTCTTCTTGTTACCTATATTTCATATAGCAACAGCTGGCACTTGAGACCAAGTCATAGTAAAGCCAAATGACTTGGTCATACAATGGATTACACTTTTTGCCAAAACTGACACCACTTGCTCAGACTCTGATTTGAAAAAAATGGTGGGGAAACTAACTTTTATAAACTGTGAAAAACACTTTTTTTCCCTGCAGTCTCTTGTGAGTTTGTGACCTTAGAGTAAGCAAGTAACAGCATGCCCTCAGAGCTCCTACTGACCAGTGTACTCTGCTCCTGTGTGTATGTATATGGATATCCACTGTGGTAAGCCACTGTGAAAGGCAGTTAATGCACTCAGAATGTAGAACTAGTGTTACCTTTTTTAACTTGTCTATAACTGTTTGGATGATATTGATCTGTTCTCATTTTTTCATCATCTTTCCTGAAAAGAATCTAAAGGGACCCGAGGAGAAAAATATCTCTAACTGTGGATTAAAGGATTGACTGTTATGAATCTCTCACAATAATGCAAGCTCCTTGTGGATGTCTTCATGATATGGATCCTTGTGGGTCCCTTCCAGCTCAGGATATTCTATGATTATATGATTCCTTCCCACTGCAGGAATGGTTTTGCTTAACCACCTCTAATGACCACAACTATTCCAAAGATTTCGAAGAACATTTCTCACACTGCCAGGACAATGAGAAGTTCACTCAGCTACCTGCAGTAACTGGAACAAAGCAAATTTACAGTACAGGTAAACCTCACTTCCATCCCAGTTCATAGAGTTTCCCTAGAACTTGCTGACTGTTAATGAGGAGAATGAATTACCCATTTAGCTCATTGTATAAGAGTCTTTCTCTCTTAACAAAAATCCCACCATCATTATGGCTACACACTTATTTTCTATAATAGTACTTTCTCACTGGAAAGAAGATAAAACAAGAAAACATGGAAGTGCCTCAAACCAAGAGTGAATGATATCCCAAAATACTAATGTAGTGAATATTTGATATTACTGATGATTTTTAAGGAACTCTTTTTTGGAAGTGCCTCAAACCAAGAGTGAATGATATCCCAAAATACTAATGTAGTGAATATTTGATATTACTGATGATTTTTAAGGAACTCTTTTTTGGAAGTGCCTCAAACCAAGAGTGAATGATATCCCAAAATACTAATGTAGTGAATATTTGATATTACTGATGATTTTTAAGGAACTCTTTTTTGGAAGTGCCTCAAACCAAGAGTGAATGATATCCCAAAATACTAATGTAGTGAATATTTGATATTACTGATGATTTTTAAGGAACTCTTTTTTTTTCTAAATCAAATGGTGTTGTGTTTCACTTAACTTACCTTTGGTGAGTTATATTCAGCAATATTTAACCTGACTTCTTCTTCATGGTTTTCATATTCTGAAATTCTAAAGCTCCCAATTTAAGACAATGACTAAGGAAAATATAAAATAACCAGATTCATCATCCTCTCCTACTATATCAAAGGGGGAAAAAAAAAAGCTTAACTAAGCCTTTTTTATAAAAACACTGAGTTATCAATCACTGTCTGACCCAAGTATTCTTTCCATCTAGAAATTTTCACTATTGTATTGCTTAGCATGTTAGAAAACAAACAAAAAATATGAATCATTGTGTCAATACCAAGCAGCAACTATCTTTCAATCCTTGCTAACACATGGGAAATGAATTTATTCTTTACTGAAAGCACTGTCTTACTCCACTGGGGCTGTTTGTCAGTTCCTCCAGGGTGACACTAAATCAAGTTGCAAAGTACTGTAATGTAAATCACAGCCTAATTTACTTGTCACTGTGTTGTGACACTTGGTTAAAAATGCTTTTTAATTGCAAAGATAAATTATACATTAACAATTCTTGGTGGCACTTTCAATACTGCATCAGATTATTTCACCCTAGAGAAAGGAGCTGAACAACTATACAACCACAAGCTATGACAGAATATTTTTAAATTGTCGGGTTGTTCAGATTGATGGTGTTGGTAGTGTTGTGATGATGAGCTCTGTCCTCCACAAAAACAAAAGACATAATCAGTCTTTTCTATTCAGTAACTCATGAAGAAAAAGTACTCTGTTTTCTTGAACCTTTCACATCACTCCAGCTCCTTGCTTGCAAATTAGTCAGACTCCCTATACAAATATGAACTGGTTCTCAGTCATGCTGAAAAATAAACCTTTCCTTATTCTGTAATCTAGGACAGGGAAATGATTGAAAATAGAACAAAATATGGTTAGAAAAAATATTAAGGAAGTTGTTGAGTAATCTTTAGTGATTTTGAATGAAATTTTCACCTTTGGAAATGCAATTCTCTCCACACAAACTAGGTTTTTCCTGCTGGAAGCTAGACTGGATCTGGCACCGTCCTGCAGCTAGTAGCCAGCGAGCAATGATCAGTAGCCAATGCCCTACAGGTAAAAGTTTGACGTTACTGCCATTGGACCAGAACGAAGCACTCTGATGAATGTGGAAGTCAGTCTTACAGCTCACCTGTACCTATTGCATTTTGTGCATGCTATTCCTCAGTCATGAGTTCCCATGTATGTCTATTCCTACAAGAGTGTAGCTTGCTCTAACAGATTTGTCTGTGCCTCCCACAAACACAATCACAGAATGGCTCAGGTTGGAAGGGCCCACCGTGGGTCATCTAATCCAGTCTCCCTGCTCAAGCAGGGCCATCCCAGAGCACGTGGCACTCATAAAGAGCAATTAAACTCATAACTCATGGATTGCAACCAGATGGTTTCTGATTATCTCCAGTAAGGGAGACTCCACAACCTCCCTGGACAATCTGTTCTGGTGCTGTCACCCACACAGTAAAGTTCTTCCACAAGTTCAGGCAGAGCTTCCTGTGAATCAGTTTCTGCCCATTGCCCCTCGTCCTATTGCTTGGAACCACCAAGCAGAGCCTGGCTCCATCCTCTTGGCACCCTCCCTTCAGATACTGACAGACATTGATGAGGTCCCCTCTCAGTTTCCCTCCTCAAGGCTGAACAGGCCCAGCTCCCTCAGCCTGTCCTCATAAGGGGCTCCAGCCCCTCAGTCATCTTTGTCACCCTTCACTGGATGTGCTCCAGAAGCTCCATGTTTCTCCTGTCCTGAGGAGCCCAGAAGTGGACACAGCACTCCTGATATGTCCTCACCAGAGCTGAGAGGAGGGGCAGGATCACCTCCCCTGCCCTGCTGGAATGCTCTTCCTAATGCACCTCTGGTCACCCTTGGCCTTCTTGGCCACACTGTCACACTGCTGGCTCATGGACAGCTTGGTGTCCACCAGGATCCCCATGTCCTTCTCCACAAGCTGCTTTCCAGCAGCTCAGCCCCACCTAGCCTGAACTGGTTGGTGCCTGAGGTTATTCCCTCCCCAGGTGTGGGACCCTGCATTTCCCTTTGCTGAATTTCAGACTTACTCTGCTACTCAGCTACTCAGGGCTTGATATGAACAGAAATCTGCCAAACACAACTTGCAATATATGAGCTAAGGATATGCTGTCAGTAAGGTGCAACACAGATGTACAACAGAGCTTATACAAACATGACACTATCAATAAAGAGACATTACACATTCACTTTAAGACCACAGAAGAAAGGTTTTAAAGTGGATTATTTTTTTTTTTTTTTGGACATATCTTCTGATTCCACTGAGCTGATGGTCACCTCAATTTTGATGGTCTCAACCCTCAAGGGCAAAGCACACACACTGAAAAGAGCTCATCCAGAAGGGGAGAGAGAGTCAAGCCCCGACTCACACCTGCAGTCTTGTCTTTTTGTCAGACATTTGATTCTGCAGAAAACTGCCACTCCTTGGCCTGCACCACCTGCTGCAAGGTGCTCACCAGGTGTTTCTTTCCTGGGGCACAGAAACTCCCTCACCCTGCTGGCTTGGCTAATATCCAAAACCAAGCCTTTTTCTGGATCTCCAGGCCACTGCCCAGGTTTTGTTGTAGCTTCCCCCATGTACACACACCAGAAACAGCCAACTTTGGATGCTTTCCCGCACACTTTGAGAGACCTGAAACTTGTATAAGGGATCCCCTCACGTAGTACATGTGGAAACATTTTAATGAGATATTTCTGTCAGAATGACATTGTGAGCTTCAGAAAACAAGCTGAATCTTTTATGACAAAAACACCCTAGACTATTTCTTATAAATTAACTGCTAAAAATCTGCCCTCCTCTTTTCTGACTTTTCTTAATGACAACGAATAGATTTAAAAATCAGGAGGCAGATTTCCTGTAATAATTAAGTATTTTAACAGCATGCAGGAGCTTAGAAGACTTCTTAAAAAGTACATAACTATCACTGAAATATGCAAGTGCTAACACAATTCACTAGCTGTGTCCTGAAACACAGTTGGTTGGTATTAGGTTGTAAATTATTGTTCCCAGTACACATAGTAAATCTGCTTCTTAAAATTCCCTTTCTGAATATTTATGCTAAGTCTGCAACCTCCTATGCATAAGAAACCTGTATTATCACACACAAACTTGGCAGTTTCAAAGAAACCTAACATAATTAAATCAAGCCAAATCAGAAATGAAAGGAAGCACAACCAAGCAAGAGGCTGACACCCTGAACTTCCACAACATTGCAGCATTAGAAGCATCCAGAGCATTACAATACAAAGCTCCAAAACACTGATTTAGAAAGTCATTCAAAAATATAACTCCTTTGTATTTTCAGCTGTTGTCCAACTCAAATCTTTAGTATTAAATAAATTAGCCCTTTAGAGTTCGTAATCTCTCTATTTTTTGGAGTATATTTTCAGAGTGTCTTCAATAAGACTGAGTATTTTTAGGTGAGAAACAACAAGGAAACCCTGAAGACACTGATTCCTGCTGCCTATTACTGCAAAAACTGCTTAGTCTACTTCATAAACTAGTCAAACATAGTCTTCAAGGATTCTTCACCCCTTCATTATTGCTCTGGTAGACTATTTCTGCATGATTTTTATATTTAAGGACCACCGTCACATTTTCAACTTGATCTATTCCTGAGTAACTTCTAATTTTTTGGAGTCTGCAGCTGTGCTGGATGTATGCAGGTGGGTCGTGGTTTTTTGCTGTGGGGTTTTTTTTTCATTTTCCTCAATGACAAAACACAAGAGGATCTTTTAATTTTTTCCCACAGGCTCCTTCTCCCCTCCTCTGGTCACCCAGGAGGTCTCTCAGCACATGTGTTTACATTCATCATTCAGAAATACAGTATTCTCAGCAATGTGTAGGGTTGTGGAAGTACTTCCATTACCCTTTCCTTATAAAATTGCAGTCACACATGTCATTTTCCTACAGAATCCCATCAGCAATTATAATTATTTAATAATCTCATGGGACTAGGTCTGTTCTTTTTTAACTGACACTTCTAGACAATGAGCTCTTTTTTGAAAGAATTCTTAAGCTTGAGATAAAACACCTTACATATCTTTGTAGACTATGATCTAATTTCAATATCTAGTCCCTTATTTTACAAGAAAATTAAGTTCTTCGTAGTTATGAAGCATCACAACTTTGCAATGAAAATATGACTATGATACAGTTCTAGCAGTTTATCATTGTCATGAAGAGAAAGTTTGTGCATGTAATTTTCAGATGTACTTCCATATTACCAATTTTTTGCAAACATTTGTGATTACAACATACAGACGCTATGGAGCTTGTGCTGTGTGATTACAGGAAAAAAAGGCGTAAAATTAGAATAGTTTTTGTAGAATTAATAGCATTTGCAGAAAGCAGGTAACTCTCCCTTCCCACAATAATTCTTATGCCAACAACAAAATTTACACTATAATCAGAATAAGCTACAGATAAGCTCTATACACAAGTAAAAATATCTCAATATCAATTTGACAGTATTAAAGGAGTTTGAAAACAGCTGCATATGCATATCATTAATAGCTTTGTAAAGATGCATAATGAAACAGATATGAAAAAATATTACTTTAAATGCAAGTTTTCAAAATGCTTTCCAAGAAGCTTTTTTTTCTTCAGGGAGAATTTTATGTTGATTTTGTAGAAAGTAGAAAACCTGCGCTTTTTTTCCCTAAACAATTGTTTTGAACTCAAACCCAAGTATTTCAAATCACAGAGCAACCTGGAACATTTTGAAGTCACAGCAACTTCTTAAAATTTTGTGTCAGTCACAGTCACAGCAAGTCAGTCTCTTTCTTGCAAGTCTTAGAATATTGCCAGATGCCACAGGTCATTAGTTGATACTTTAAACTCACTTTCTTGAATTCTCTCCATTTTGAATGGAAAAAGTATAATTTTTTCCATTTAAAAAACTGTGAAAATTTTATGTACATTATTAAGTATTGCTGCCAATCCTGCTGCTTCTTCTTTATTTCTCTCCCTCCCACTCCCTGCCTTTTTCTTCTCTTAATTTTGAAAGCTTCAGTTCTCAAGGGCATATGTAAAATTCTATATACAGTAGTTCTTGTGTTCTGGTAAGAATTTAGCAAGAATTTATAACACAGCCTTGCATCTTTACTCAAAAACATCTCTTTCTGCATATATATGGACATATTATTTACAAATACATTTTGACAGTTTTAAGTTTGCAAATGCAAACCACACAATTTGGGTAAAATGCTGCAGTTAGACAATGCAACTGAATTCAATGTGAGAGAGAAAGAGGCAGAGAACATACGTATGTGTGTGTGTGTGTGTGTACACATCAAGAAACACGGCCAAATTATTTTGATCTCATGCCTAAAGTGCCTAAATATGATTTTTATTCTGAAGTGCTCATCATATTCAGAATTCCCACTGAGCAGGTTTTACTTGTTTAGTACAGAAAATCAACTTACACTCTTCTTATTCCTGGACACTGAAATGCCATATTTACAGAACCTAATGCTGTGGATGTACTTAAAAAAATGAAGGAGTTTCTCAGCCAGTATAAACTTCTACATCTCCATTAGCTTGGAATTACAAACTACAGTAACTACAGATCAGTCATGGCATGGGTTTGGCTTTTTCTATTTTGGTTCTTAACCTCAAGCAAAATTCTTCTAACACTAGCAATGTACCAGTGCTAGGGTTAGAAGAACACAATAGCAATGTACCACCCAATGGGGTGTTTTTTCATGTTGTTAAATATCACAAACTTGAAATTAGCTGTTGCTATGAACATATTATAAGTTTCTCTGTGTGTAAGCCTTCTGATCATTTTCCCATGGGAGAACATCCTTTTGCTGTTCTTTTACTCTGTATAAGCTTTCTGTAAACAATATTTGTGTCTGTTCTTTCAAGGACATTGAAAATGGCTCTGCCTCCTCCTACCTATGAGGAGAAGGAGCTGAAAGACTTTATCTTTCTGATATTGTAAGCATTTTCGACATACATTGCCTAGACAAAGCAGCAGCAGGAGCATGGAGAATGCTCTCTGCTGAGCAGATATAGAAATATATTAGAATTATGGAGTCATTTTAATAAATCATATTAGCCTTCTGAAATTATTGTCAAGAGTCCTTTCTTCAATGTATGGACCACAATGATAATTAGCAAAAATTTTCCAGGGTTAACAGCCATTATTGTAGAGAAAGTTAACATTGGCTGCCACAAACCATGCATCCAGTGCCTGCTGGCCTTAAATGGCTGTTGAATTGAGAGTTGATGCTCCCAACACAGAGAGAACGTCTCTGTGTGGTTTTGGGTGAATTGATTCATATGACCTACCACCAATGCAGCAGAATTCTGTAAGGACCCACGCGACACCAAAGAAAAGATAATCTTTCTAGCCATGTTGCCACAAGTAGGGCCAGGTCACAACGATCCAAAGATCAGCTGCATCTGAGTTCCTGAGTGCCCTTCCGAGCCACCCAGCTTCTCCCAGCATTTCCCTCTGACAAGCACCTCCTTATGATTCAGAGCAAGCAATGAAAACTTCCTCCAGACCTGCTGTGAAAAGTCAAAGAGTGGAATGGGAAGGTGGGAAAACCTAAAGTGGTCTTGGCTGACACTAACAGCGTTTGTGCAAGCAGCATTTGTCATCTCCTGGTGCACCAGCTCTGTTGTGTTGTATACTCCCAACTTACACAGAAGGCGCGCTTTAAGGGCTGGCTACTTTGAACACAGTGACAAAGGTTAATTATGTAAAAGAAACTTTTAACAGGAGGTGTGCTGTTAGTGTTTGACTAGTTCAGTAAAGTTTAAAATTAAAGTTTAGAACTGGCCTGATATATCAGTCTTCTAAACACTCCCATCACAGCAATCTCTAATTCATTATCTGATATATACACATATCTATATGTATATGTATACATATATGTACTTATACTCAAACTCAGTTATACCAGTCAATTAATTGCAGTATTTTACTCAAATTCCATACTTGGCATTTTTACCTACCAGAAATCGTCAGTGCACTAGCACATTCTCTTCAGTTATAGCCCAGAATTGCAAATCACATGCGCCAGGGAAAAGTGAAGTACATACTACAGACAGTGCTCAGCAGGTATTCAAGAACCCAGAATGCCAGGAACTACTAGAAAGGTAATAAAGGAACATTACTTTGCTGCTGTAAATCAAAGTCTAACTACATTTTGAAGGACATATGTAAATTTCATAAACAACTGTAGTACTGGCAACAGATAATCACAAGCACACAACTTTCCTTCTTTAAAGGCAAGATTAGATCGACTGGGATTCTCCAGCTTGGGAAAATAATGACTGAGGAGAAAAGATACAGATGCTGAGAATCTCAAAAAATCATTAATGATACAGAGGATGAGAAGAATACAGGATCATTCACTATTTTAAAACTCATTTAAATTCCTACTTTTTCAGTTGCTAACAAATTGTAAAGAATATATTTTCTAGAAAGCCCCTTCAATACAGCAAATTTCAGTACAATACAATCAATCTCACCAGCTGAGAGAAATGAAGAGTACAGAGAAGTCCTTCCACTGCTCCATGGCAAACAGAAATCCAAAGCAAAAGTGGCTCTAAAAAGCAGAAATTCAGATTGGCTTCATGTAATAAAAATGCAAATATAAGAGATAGTAACAATGGAGGCCAAAAGACTGTGTACTTTTCTGATCAGGATGATTATGATCAGCCTTTAAAGAAACAGCATCACCAAGACTTGCTCATGTGCCTAATCTGTATTGTCCTAAATATCCTTTCTAGTAATTCCAGAGCAACCTGAAGAGAAATGACAATAGGAAGAGGAGTAGCTGTAACAAGGTCAGAGCACACAGAGGGAACCAGGAACAAAGAAATTACCCCAAAACAACCAGGAGCAAGACAGAGACAGCATTTCCAATGTCACTTCAGCTCACAGAGGAAAAGATGATGGTTAAGGGGACAGGGGGAGAAAGAGAGAGTCAACAGCACTGCGGACAGAATTGAAGGGCTAACAAAGACCCCTAGGGGAGAGAAGTAAAGAGAGAATTTTTCCATGATTCAGAGAAATGCCATGGAAGCTCTGAAATTGGTAAAACACATAAGGGCACCCAAGCAGGGGGTAAGTTCAATAGAGGAGACAATGAGACCCTGAGCTGTCAGGCACAGGAAATTGAGGGGAATAGGGAAAGAAAGCTAAGGCCAGCAGGGAAGAGAGCAACAAAAATCACATGTGCTTTAATAAAGCATCACAAATGCTTTATTTAAAGCTGGAGGTAGAGGTGAGATGAATCAGAGCTCTCTTGAAAGAAATAAACCCAGACTTCCACAGCTTCAGTTCTTGCAAGGAGAACAAAGAAAATCAAATGAGATGTAAATTTGCACCAGGTGTGCAAACTCTCACACAAGACTACTGTAAAACAGATGAAATAATAGCATATTCTCTATCTAGTTGTTGTCAACCTGGCATAATGACCAGCAATGCCAATTCCTTCCTTGCCAAGTTCATTTGTATTAAGTGTTCAGATAACTTGCTCTTTCTTTCCCAATGTCCTCTTCCAATCCAAACACTGCATATTTCAAACTGGCACACAGTTTTAAGTTTAGTTCTTAATTAGAAAATACAACGATTCTGTCTCATTCCTAAGTGAACAGGAATACCTATTAGTCTGATGATTAAATTTAGACAGGTTAATTAAATCTGCTTAAACACAGCTTGCCCTTTAAGCTATAGTTAGAAAAAAAAAAAAGTCATATTTCTGAGTCACAGGAGTTCAATGAGTTCATTAGTCAGGGTTTGAGTCAAATTCTCAACTGATGTATAAAGGCACAGGTCTGTTGAAGTCAACAGTATTGCTACAATCTACACAACTGAGGAACTGGCTCATTATTCTGCCCCAACTGCCTTTGCATCTTCAAATTTAAGTGCATTATTCTGTTGGCAATGATTAAACCACTAGAACTCTCCAGCACTGAGGGCCATGCCAAGGACGAACTCTTAAGTACTGATGTAGAATCATAACCAAAAAAATTACATTAGTCCAATTAAGACAATTAAAAAATTTCTTTGTAGTGCCAGGATGATTTCAAACTATAGAGGAGAGTCAAAGACTTAGTCCCCAATGTTGAGTAATTTTCAGGAGAAAGACTTTGTTTAAAAAGTAAATGTACAGTGACAGAACATTGATAGCTGTGCAAAATGCATTCAGTGCTGTCATACTTAGAAAGGAGAAACCTGTAAAAACTGCAAATTTAACCCACTCAGGACTCATTTAATGAAATGCTTCTGTACAAATATTTGGTATAAATACTTCTTCCAACAGAAGTGCACTTATGGACAAACTCAAGTTCCTGAATTCTAGAAAGAGCTTGTTTTATTTGAAATGGGGTTTATGTATCACCAGCTACTGTACTGCCTGCAGAAAAGCAATTGGCATCTTGCTGATTACTGAAGTTGGTGTTGATATTTCATACCTGTTTTAAATGACCTTGGTTGGTGTGTGTGCCTAACTTCAGATGTTTCTCTTGCTTGGCACACCACTGCACATAGTCCAAACACCTTCATGGATGGCATCAGGTGGAAATGGTGCTTTCCACCAGTTTCGCACGGTGCGTGACATGCTGTGGATTAATGCCCCTAAACACCTCTGCTCCTTGTCACCTCAACCAGCTGGCAGGGAGTTAACAGGGAGCCCACCAGACACACACACCTGTTTCTCCAGGAGCTGGCCAACAGCCACAAGTTATCGAGCCAGCACTTTCTTACCAAAGCCAGGTTCCTGACATCTGACTTCCTGCCTGTGTAAAACAGACTTTCTATCCTCAGGACAGCCCATAACTATAGGATTGAGTTGGGCTTGCACTGAAACACTGTCAGCACAACTATTTTCATTAGAACAGTATAGGAAATTATCCACAGCCAGGGTGGCATCTAACAAGAGTAACACTTAAAAATACCAGTGATTACACTGAGTTGTCAGATGCCAACCAAATTAATTAATTCCCAGCTAAACACTAGAAACTCAGACTTAAATCTAAGATTCAACACTGGCAAGTCATTTTGTTAAAACATGGAAAAATACAAAAACAAGAGGAGGAATTGTTGAAATGGTAGGGATACATCTGTGCAGATCCTATGAAACTCATGTTTCATGAACTCAGTAAAACATCATCACTGAAAGTCAATCTAAAGTATTTTAGATTTTTTTCTAGAGGCAGTAGTGAAGTACCCTGAATCATGGTTTAAAAGTGTCTTTTGCCACCTGCTCAATACGTATACAACAGGAAACTTTTTTTTTATTTTGAGGCAAGTAGAATACATCAAAACATGGGCAACTGCAGGAAAATTTAACATTCAACACTAAGGAATAAAAAACCTGTATAAATTATATGAATCAGTAACTGCCTTTAATCAGTTCATCATTTTATCAGCATATTTTCAAAGTATGATTTAACCAGAACAGTAAGTGCAGCCACAAGTCTGCAGCCTCATAATCAGTAAAACCCCCAAATCTGCAATACAGAATAAGCAAAGTGTAGTTCACATAGGTTAATTTCAAATTGCCCCATGGAGACCTTTCCCAAATGCTTTTCATGTTTCACAGAGCTTTAATGACCAGTGAGCCAAGCTGAGCAAACAGAACTCGAGTTCAGAAATTTGGTCTAGATTTAAGGGAAGGATAAAGACATCTAAATTCCTTTATTAGTATTATTATTATTATTATTATTATTTTAAACTCCAAGAAAATGTGAAACAAAATGCCTCTGAATAGTTGTGTTGGAAATTACATTCAGCAAAGTTTACAGGTCTTCATACCCCTTTTGATCAATCTTTCACTCAAGTCATAGATTCAACTTAGGAAGTCCTTTAGACTGGTCATACGGAAACCCACACATATGGTTAAGTGTTTGTAGAGCCACTCAAATCCATTTCAATAGGAATGTATATATATATTTATGTGCACATATTTCTATGTATCAACACAGGCTGGGAGATGAACAGACGGAGAGCAGCCCTGCCAAGAAGGACTGGGGGGGTGTTGGTGGCTGAGAGGCTGGACATGAGCTGACAGTGTGCACTCAGAGCCCAGAAAGCCAGTCCTGCTCTGGACTGCATCCAAAGCAGTGTGGCCAGCAGGGCCAGGGAGGGGATTCTGCTCCTCTGCTCTGCTCAGGCCCCACCTGCAGTGCTGCATCCAGCTCTGTGGTCCCAGCACAGGAAGGACATGGACTTGTTGGAGCAAGTCCAGAGGAGGCCACCAAAGTGATCAGAACACCTCTCCTGTGAGGCAAGGCTGAAGAATTGGGATTGTTCAAACGGGAAAAAACAAGGCTTCCAGGTGACCTAATTGCAGCCTTCCTTCAGTATTTGAAGGGAACCTACAAGAAAGCTAGAGAGGGACTTTTCATAAGGGTATGTAGCAATAGGGCAAGGGGGAACGGTGTAACCTTCTCTAAAGGGGTAAGTTCATTAAAAAATTAGAAGAGGGAAAAAAGCACAAAAAAACCCAAGTACAGAAAATCACTAAGGATAAGCAAAACTTTAGTTACTAACTTCAGCTGAATAAATTCTGACTTTATATTAAAGCATGAAATTACAAAAAAGTTAAACTAATCTATGGGGGGTTTTATTTAATATATCTAGCTCAACAAATAATGACTTATTTTTACACATGAGAATCCAGTATAATAAGCTGCTTTGGCAACACAGAATTACATTAGAAAATACATTCCAAATAGGTAAATGCAGGTCTTGGACTTTCCTCAGAACTATTTTGATTAATTTATTGTCTTGCATTGTGCAGTAATACAAAAGGCCTAAAATAATGAATTTTCTGTATCCTTTACATTATTTCTAGTCAATCAGCAATAGCAATGGCATGAATTCACTTTGCTTTCCTGAAATATATGATTTTGTTTACAGTTCTACAAGTCATGGACTTGCATACAGCTCAGAAGCTGCCCTCCAAAGCAGAAATGGATTATTATATTTTACCCTACAATGTCTGTGGGATCATACATTCCTTTTTCTTATACAAGGAGATGACATTCCTCCTGCCCTTTATTTTTGTGGCAAACTACTGACATGTTAAGAACCCAAATTAAAATCTACCCATGTCTGCTCTTAGCAATTACATCCCCTCCCCTTCTGTGCTCTTCTCCACCAGACAGGTTTTTTTTTATCAGGTAGATTTTTTCATTTCACATTAATTTGGGAATTGCACTTAATCTAACTTGCTATTTTGTTTCCTTTTCACTCCAATACCTGAATAACCTCTTACTTGTGCACAGATGGGTGTAGAGGGATTACTGCTACAAAGAGGTGACAGACACCAGAGTAGAAAACTCATGGACTAGCAAATCCATCTGAAAACAAGAGGCACAATACCTCAACATGGCAAGAGACTGTCAGAGCCTGTGGGAGAGAAGAAAATACCAGCTGCTGTCTTCCAAAAGGTAACACCATGAGTAACATTTCAGGGTTAGTCTGTCTAGATAGTCAGATACTACAGGAAGAAATAACTGCAATACTCCCATATTATCCTTATATATTTTTTCCTGTTTGAACATATCCCATATTAAGAGGATTAAAAAAATGAAAACTAACACTGTTGCATTGGGTTCTAACAGCAATATCTGAATTTATCAAATTCCTCAAATTTGATAAAATTCCTGGGTATTCAGTCTATACTTGATCTTTAATAGCTCTGGTTTTGTCAGCACACAGTGCAAACAGACAAAATATCTATATATCAAACCATGGCATAGGAATGAAGTGCTGATTGAATGCATTTCCACATCATCCTTAACAAACACGAGAAACTATGCCTAGATTGGACTAAGTTTAATTTATTTTTAAAATATGTGAATTTTCATGTGAGCAAAAGCAAAGGCCGACGCTACAGTTATAAACAAGTTAACACTTATCTGGCAACTCCCTGCAGCACTGAACAGAAAAATATTTTAAGTTGCTCTATTTCCCATTAAAAAAGAAAAGAATTGTGGTCAAGAATGAAGAATAAGACCATGCTGTGTACTCTATGTTGAGATTTATACCTTCTGAACCAGGTGCAAAGGAGATATGAAACACTGCTGTTCTATTCTGATAGCATTTTATTCCCACCTTAAAAGCACAAAAGTGACAACACAAGGTTAAAAACCAAACCAAAATCCAAATAACACACAGGAAAATTGGTCCCTTATGTTTAAAATGAAGATTAAAGCAAAAATGAAACAATAACAAAAAAAATCTCAAAAAAAACCCCACAGTGCATGAATATTGAATACTTTAGTCCTTGAAAAATAGGTAGAGAAGTTTTGATAATGTAAAATCACTTTGAAAACTAAACTTAAAAGCACTAAAAAAAACCCAAATCAATCACTTTCTCCATAATATGCTTACCTCCATTTGCTGGATGAATCTCATATTTCATTGTTTTACATTATTTTCCAAACAACTACATTGCTTAATTGCATGTTATTCAGATTCTAAGCAGAAAACAGTAAACTTAAACAGCAACCTGGATGACACATTAGCTTTCTGTGCTCAGTCTGAAACTTTATTACATTTCAATGTATATATTTGTAGAAATTATGACACTTTAAGGTTGTTCCTTCAGGTACTACCAAAGTAGCTATGTAGAAGATACGAATCATGTTATTCCATTTCTGAAACCGTTCCCGTTGTAGGTTAATGATATAAGCATAGCAGCAAAGCACAGGGCACTGCTCAGAGAGTGACCGGTCTCTGAGGGGACAGGCAGCCTTAGCTACAGTCAGGTTCTGCAGCTCAGCCAGTGGTCACCATCCCCACCACACCATGCCCTCCCTCTGAGCCTCCTTTTCTCCAGGTTAAACAAGCCCAGCTCCCTCAGACACTCCTTGCAGGACATGTGCTCCAGATCCTTGCCCAGCTCTGTTGCCCTTTTCTATATCCATTCCAGTGCCTCACGATCTCTTTTTGGTAGTGAGAGGCCCAAAACTGAACACAGCATTTGAGGTGTGGCCTCACCAGCACCCTTCCAATTTTCTCCCTGAGTAACCTCACAACAATCTCAGTGGGATTCAAGTTACCAAGGCTTTAGGGGTCATCAGGGTCCTGTCACTGGTCCAGTGCTAGGGAAGCACACCTCATACAAACAAGAGGCAGCCAATTCTACACAGTTCAGACTGTGTGTTACATCCTGGTAGCATTAAAATAGCTGAAATTTTAGCTGAATAGCTAAAATTACACAGCTACATGATTTTAAGTGCCCTACGTTACGCTCTTTGCCTCTTTAAGGGATTTTACACATATAAAATAGAGACCTCCAAGTTTTAAACTTCTTGAAGTACTAAAAACATCAGCCTCCATTTTCATACAACTCTGGTCACTATATATAAAGTTAAACTTGTCTTCTTTTAACATGGGTGCCTATTGACTTCAGGGAATAATTTTTCTTTGTATCTTTAAAAGATTTATCTATAAAAATAATGTAAGGACTACATTACAATTTTGTCTAATAACTTAACATCAGACTCAGCTCTTCCCTGTCCCTTATAAACATTTCAGATATTTCTAACTTAATAAAACACATTTTTCCAATTTTTGAGCTTCAGTGTTAGTGACAGATGTATCCACAAAAAAGCCCAAAGCCCAAGTTAGTTATTTCCAAAGTCTTATCAGAGCCACATGAGTTTTGCCAGTTCTCATGTCCACAGGAATAAAAAAAAAAAGGGCTGCATTCTTAAATCAACCAAAACAAATGTACATAGTATTTAATGATGAAAAAAACATTGCTGTAACAGTTCTCTGTGTATGACTTATGGTTTTACATATTTTGGCTCAAGTTATCCTTCTTAGCTATAGTGGCATGACTCTGTTAGCATTAGCAGGGATTACACAGATGAAACAAAGATGAAATTTGGCTAATGATGCTACTCTGCTGGCAGAACACAGTAGCCTATCACAGAGACTGACTAATCTTCAAATAAACTACTAAATTTATTCACTTTGTAAACCATGATGACAAGATTTCACAAGCCCTTTTTTGTCAATGAATGAGTCTAAAAAGTATCTGACAAAATACACTGCAAGAAAGAGAGGTAACCAGGAACTCCTGACACGAGATGCCTCAGTAGAGCACAGTGAGGGTGTTTCAGGACTGGCTTTGTTGATTCCTACTATTTCACAAAACCCTGAGGGCAAGCTAAATTTTTTGTTGCCAGCCTAAGAGATTTGAGTATTTCCAGAACTGATGTGAAACAGGCTCAGTTCATCTGCAGGCTTCCCTAGCTCAGAAACCCACCTGCCTCTGGAGTGCTCAGGAGCTCACCCAGCTGCACCGAACCTCGCACTCCCACACCCAGGGTGGAAGTTGATCAGTAGCCCCTGTTTCTTCACCCAGTTAGGTAACATGGATACTGAGCAAACTGAAAGTTGAGCCACTTGAGAGACAAGACAATGAAATAACATCCTGTCCCTGGGTGATAACCAATAAATGATGAGTTCTCTTCATGTGTACACTCAGAAAGGAAAAAAGTAAGCATTCTTACCTTAAAATTGCTTGAAATTTGATAGTTTCTATCTCCAGAGAGATGAAAACTGATCCCCAGCTCCCTTCAGGCAAAGGAGGGAACTAAACCTGAGTCTACACATGTTCTCATTGCTATGTTAATGTCTGAGAGAAAAATGCTAAGGAAAAAAAAAGACAAAAAAAACCCTGCCACTACATCTCCCCTAGATAACGGATGTTAAAATACTGTAGCAAGGTCACCATCGAGGAAAGTTGTTAACATCTCCCCTCAGCTTGGTTTCTTAAGAAGGATCCCATAAAGGAATCCCATGCTGAGCAGCCTTGAGCAGCATTTTTTGAGCAGCTACCTGCATGCAGGCTCACTCCCCCACTCTTTAAGTCATGTGGGTCCCAAGTAAGAAGATGATCAAGACATTTAACCCTGAGGGTGAGACAGGCTTCTGGATCACTTTGAACTTGCCTTAAGCACTGAGTGTTGAAACTCAGCACTTTGAACATGCAAACCCCTTTTCAGATCAAGCCTTAAGTCAGACAAATCAAAGGACAAACTCACAAATTCCAAAGGTGGATTTCATAGAATGATCATGGTGGGTTTCTATGGCATTACCAGAGCCAAGACACCACCCTAGGGTTCCCAGCTGGTTAAAACCCAAGCAAGGTTTCAAAGCTGACTTTTGTGCCCTGAAGTCCCACGTCCTACCTGAGAAGTAATTGGAATACTCAATGCACTGTCCCTGCTTATCTCCTTAAATTTTGGAGACATGAAAAAAAAACCAAAAAACCTAATTATTCTACAGACCAGCCCATGTGCTCTCTATATTATTCCAGGGGTATTAACAGGGTTGGTATCACAGTAATTACTGTATCCTTCTATTATAGATTACTACAGCAAATTTTACAGAGCTTGAATACAAAACAAAATAAGGAAAGAGAGAAAGAAACCATCTAGACAGACAGTTCCACGGGAATTTGAGACCTGACATGCCCCAAAAAACTCTGATGGTTTAATTCTGATCATTTAACTCAGTCAGAAGTGGGGAATGAATAGGGGTGGGGGAAAAAAGCAAGCAAGACAGATCCACTTCTTTTTCCATGAAAGCATAATTTTGCAACACATTTCCTTTTCTTCGTAGCTATGAACACAGTTTTCCAAGGCATGTTTTCAAACCGTTATCAGGTTTCCAACAACACTCTAAAAATACCCAAAATCAGGAAATTTCACAGACAGCAATTCCTTCTGAATATTGCACTGAATCATCTTTATTTTTTCATTGACAAATTCCATCCTGTTAATAGGTGTTAATCACTACTTCATCAGTATGCAGAGTGTCTTCCATTGTGTGGATGTTCATTACAGGTAATTTGGCAGCTGTTTTAACGTGTTATCTGCTTCAGCAATGTAGAATATATAATGACAGCTTTACTTTCTGAATTTTTATTTAGTCACGAACCTCTTTTTCCCTACAAATACTAATTTCAGGTGAAAGCAAGACATGATGCTTTGGTATTAATGGGAAAGAGGAGAGCCTGGTGTGTTTTACAGGTAAAAACAGGATGATGTGCTCTGTGTCACCTGACCAAAAGTCAGTCTCGAGGACTGAAATGAAAGGACTGTGAAGGTGAAGTCACAGCCCCTGAAAACCACAACCCTGTAGTCCATTTAATGTTTACAGTATGGGATAAACCTACAGGGAACCTGAAAGGAGAAACAAGGAGAAACAATGCAATAGCTAGTGCATTTTTTAAACTAGTATTTTTTCTTTGCAAATGAACTAGTTATCGAAACAGTGAGGAGGACAAAGAAACTGAGGCAAGCACACACAAAATGCATGGCTTTCCCTGAATGTTTGCCAATTTGAAAAATACAGGAAACCTGCTGTTTACAATTTGTCTGGTTATACCATATCCTTTTCCCAGTGTATTTAAATACGCTATAATTGGAACTGGCTGTATTTTAGCTTTGGTCTATGATAAAACCAAAATAATTATCATTTTCTTATTGGCTTATATTAAATTCCTTAAAGAAGGAATGGAAACATATTTCAATTCATTTAACCCTGAAAGGATATTTGCCTTTCCAACTGTGTGATTATCATAGAATCTCAGAAGAGTTGGGTTGGAATGGCCCTCAAAGATCATCTCACTCCAACCCCACTGCCATAAGCAGGGATGTCTCCCACTAGACCAGGTTGCCCAAAGCCTCCTCTAGTCTGGCCTTAAACATCTCCAGGGATGGGGAGTCCACAACTTCTCTGGGCAACCTGTTACAGGGTCTCACCATCCTCACAGGGAAGAGCCTAATGTCTAATATAAATCTGCCTTTCTTCAGTCTGAAGCCATTCCCTCTTGGTCTGTCATTACGTACCCTTGTGAAAAGTCCCTCTCCAGCTCTCTTGTAGGCCCTCTCTAGGTACTGCAAGGTGCCGTAATGTCTCTCTGAAGCCTTCTCTCCACAAGGCTTAACAGCTCAAACTTTCTCACCCTGTCATTGTAGGAGAGGTGTCCCAGCCCTCTGACTAAATTAGTGCCCTCCTCTAATCTCATTCTGACAGGCCAACATCTTTTTTTTCTAATACAATATTAGTTTGGTATAAGCTGTGTACATGACCGGGATATTGAGCAGCAGAGTAGGCCAACTTTGGGATAAAAAAGTAAACTAACTGAAAGTAGTTTGCTTTTTCAGCAGTTCAAAAGAAATTATTAAAATAAGTATGACGTGCTGGAGGTCTCACTTACAAATGTTATTATGTTCTTGAGAAAAGGCGTGCAGGTTTTCAATCTGCATGCCCTAAAGCAGCCTCTGATTCCCTTACATTTTGCAGGGTTTTTTCCCTGCCAAAGTCAAACTTTTTTAAAAGAGATATTTCATGAAATCTTACTACAACAGAAAGATGCAATGTCTTGCTTCTGTAAATTTCTGTTCAAAAGCATTACTGCTTTCCTCAAGTTGTAGAGCAGATTTAAAGAGAACAATAGTCTCTAAAAATAAACATAATATATAACAGTCTTTCAGGCAATGTCAAATGCAATAGGAAAAGAGTGATGAGAGTTCTCCAACATGAGTTTTAATGAATGTTTTTTTCTCTCTTGTGTCAGTGCAAGTATCATTTATTTTTAAAGCAATCGGTCACAGTTTTCTCTTAGAATGATGGCCCCTTGACTGATTTTGTCCAAGTGCAGACAATAAAGAATAATAACATTGCCAAACTAGTAGACAGTAATGAACAAAATTTGAAGTCAACTAAAATGAAGTACTGTATGAGCTAGAATATGGGCTATAAGTCTTCAGACTACCGGAAATAAGCCAACCAGTAACTGACAAGGACTAGGAAGAAATAATTTTCCCTGTGAGCATGATATTCCACAACCATCCATCACAGGAAACAAAAAGAATAAAAATAATACTTTCTAACACCTCTTACTAGACAAGTCTGGAGAGGAGCTGATGCCAATAAGACAAATAAAAAAAACAATTTGCCCAACACAGAAGTTCATATTCTGTAAATATACTGTGATTATTCACTGTAAATAAAGTGAAAAGGGCAAAAAGTTACAAATAAAAGCTAATAGTTACAAACAAAACATAAGCCATATTTATTAAAAAGTTTATATAGTAAAATTAAGTAGTACTAATTTTTACCCGGTTCCTAATACTGCCCAGATTTTTCAAGTGACCTTTTGAAAAGTGGGGAACTTTCCTTTGGAAACCTCTGCTTCAGAGGACTTCTAAGACACAGCACATTACTAAACTATATGAAGAAGCTCATGCAGCTCTAGATATGATACCCCATTATCACATGCCTTTCTACAATTCCCTGATGACTATGTGTATAATTGATTACCCTATCATAAAAGGTGTTTGAAATCAGCTGCTTTTGCAGGAAGACTGATTCATGGCTCTTAACCGCTCAGCACCTGGTATAAGGAAAGTGATAAAATTACGGAATTGTGCCCCAAATAAGTATAATGAAAGCCCCCATACTGATAAAATGCATTTCAAGAGATCACTCAGAGACATCCAACAAAGTCTGAAGCAACAACAAATCTTTCAGGTGCACATGAAGAACTCCCATGTGCTGCTTTATTACAATTTCAAGCAGCATCTTAACCATAAACATTTCACCATCTGGAAAGAAAATCTGATCATATATGTGCTCCTTCTACATCGGTCATGACATCACAAGCTCACAGGCCACTTGAACGAGGGCAGTCCCCAGTCTATGGAATTTGACTCGGGAGAGGGAGGCAGTTGGGTGACAACAGGACAGTGGTTGTTTCACAGACTTCAAATTTTTTCCCCTTTTCAGCTAAGAGTGCTTGAATTGAAAGAGCAAAATTCCAAGACAGATGGAAAAAAAAGTTAAATTAGTTATGGTTAAATATGGTTATTTAAATATGGTTAAATAATAAGTTATGGTTCTTAGGAGTTTTGCCTGGAAAAATATGAGTGTAGTAACCTGTCAAAGCTGCTGAAAGCTGATACGATGCAGCCTGATTTTTCGTGCTTGCTCCCACCTACTATTGTTCCACAGAAAGAGACCTCAAGTAAATTTGGTGACAAAGTTCAAATGATAATCTTTTCCCTCCATTTCTACTTGTCTGCTTAGAAGGAAAAGGAAAATGAAGGAAACAGACAGTTTTCCACAGTAGAAATAGTTCAGATAGATTGCTTGGGTAACCTTGAAAATTTAATGTAAGTCTGAAAAATACTTCAGTGTGTCACTAATCTGGATGAAAAACCTCTCTAAGTTTTCTGTCAGACTCATTTTTTCACTTTCCTTTAAAGGAGGAACAGTAGAAGAATAGCACCATATATGTGGAGATGAAAGATAAACACAACTATCTCATCCTAGGAGAAAAAAAGCTTGTATATAGCCAGTTCTGTGCAACATCTACCAGAGAGGAAAAAGCCTTCAAGAAATAGTTTAAAGCTCAGCAGTAACACCAGTCACACAATAATCATTGGTCATCTGGTCCTTATGTGACACTCTCATCTGCAATTAAGAACTGCTTTCCAGAGGAAGACTTCCAAGATGCATCCTAAAAACAAGGAAAGCTAATCACACAAAGACAAAATAACAAGCTGGACATCACAAACAGAACGACTGAAGAGTTGTGAAGACAGTCTCAGTCATCAGTGAACACAACAATATTTGGTCATCCACACGACAGCTTAGCTTCTCAGAAAGAATATTGTTTATTCCCATTTCAGGCATTTAAACAAATTGGAGTATCTACGGATACTGCACATCAAGTTTTAATCAGACTACAATGTAGTTATACTTTTCTAACACAGTATTCTACTATTAATTTTTATGCAAAATAACCATGAGCAAATACAGCATGGTAAGGTGTTGGCAAGGTTGATCCTGTAAAATCTATTTGAATGATCCATTACATAATTGTCTGCTGTCACATTTTATCACCTTTAAAATAGCGAGGGCTACTCCTCTGAGAATGAATACAATATGAACACATCACATGGTTTGTTTCTACCTGTAGGCTATCTACAGGTAAACCACAATGTGAAAGACTTTGGTGGGCATTTTTTTAGAGATATAGATAGACAAATATACACACACACTAAAAAAGGCTACTACTATAAAAGTAACTGCTCCTTCTATCTCTTTGAAACACTAAATCATCCTTGCTTACAGTTCAAATCCAATTCACAAACCAAGAAGCGTACACTCAAATTTTGTTTGAAAAATCACAACCCTGAAACCACTTGAAAGAAAGGCTGCTGTTCACATACCTAGACATCTCCATGCATGACTTACATATCTCCCCCATGCATAAATAACATGCATGAGTTATATTTAAAAATCATTAATGAAACCATATGGTAACTACTGTTCTTTGTTTCATTAAGAAGATGCACCCCTTATGTAATTATTATTTCTAATATATTATTTTGTTTTCTCTCTCTCAAACTGAAAGGTTTTGGGTTCATACTTTTTATTCCATTTGCTTACGAAGTGCCAAATAAACTGTTGGCATTTAACTATGTCAGGGTGAAAACACTGTGTGCAGGACTGTTAGCAACAATTAGCTCAAAATTATTTTTTTTAAGACTTCATAAATCTGGCTTTATGGAGTAAAAGCCCTTCAAAAACAGTTATACCATTAGATCAATGCTACCTGATCTTATTTTTAAACCTATAAGAGCTGACGCTTTTGTAAGCTATTATTAGGTTAACTGTCATACTAACCGATTTCTTTTATCCACAGCAAAGACTCAAAGTAATCAGTGGTCCAAACTTCTCCCTCAGCCACTGCTTTGAAATATCACTTGCAGGGATGAGAAAGGGGTTTGGGATCAATGCCTTCCAAGCCTTAGCCTCCTCACAGATTTTCTTCAGATGACTGTGATGTTGCCCAGGGTTTGGTAATAGACATTATTGCTAGGGTACTTCATTGTGTTCACCGGTGTTCAGAAACATATTTTGAAAACAGGAGGGAGAATGAGGATTTGAGAGGTTGCTTGGAGCACAAAAGAGAACAAGAAAGAAGGTATAAAGGTTGATACTGGAAACAAGTCAGAAGAAACTGACTAACAGATGGCATCCCAGAAAAGACGGACTCTCTCTATGGCAAAATTGTGTCAGTCCAGATGGTGACTGACAGCACTGATTACAAAACTCAGCTCCCATTGAAGGCAACAGAAGCTTTACTCTGGCAATGGGGATTATGCCAATGAAGTTTATTTTTTTTCAAAACCCTGCTAATCTTGGTTAAATACTCTACAAGAACTCTATAGATCTTAAATTCAAGACCTAACACCCGGTACAAAAGTATAGTTGACTGGATCATATTGCAACTTGTATGTAAGAGCCGGGACTACATAGCAGGCATGTACTTAAAAAAGATAGAAATTAAACCAATTTCTAATCATATATAAAAGTGCGATCTAGGAGCAGATTTTAGCAAGTAAGTATGCAATGGTACTGGACTTGTTCAAAGCACTTCACACTGTCCTGCATGAAATTATTGTCTCTGAACTGGAGAGATATGGATTTTATGGATAGACCACTCAGTGGATAAAGAATTGCATGGATGGATGGATGGAAAGGGTTGTGGTCAAGTGCTCAATGTTCAAATGGAGAATGGTGATGAGCAGCCTTTCTCAGGGGTCAGTATCAAGACAAGGTGCTATTTAACATCTTTGTAGGCAACATGGACAATGAGATTGAGCACACTCTCAGCAAGCTTCCCAACACCACCAACCTGAGTGGTGCATCCAGAGGGACCCTGAAAGCAACTCCAAGTACAAATACAGGTTGGGCAGAGAATCGGTTGATAGTAGCCCTAAAGAGAAGGATTTGGAGATGTTGGTTTGACCAGAAGCTTGCCATGAGCCAGAAGCAATGTGCACCTATAGAGCAGAACACCAACCAGATTCTGGGCTACATCACTTTCATTATCTATCTGTACTCAAGAGTTCAGGTTACAGGGTAATGAATGTACAGCTCTGTAGACATTCCTCAGAGTAATCTGAATATTTTAAGGTCATAATCTCCGCTTTGCATGCAATATATATATTTAAGAAAATACTTCCTTTCAATATTAAACAAAAAAGCAGAAATCAAAACCCCCAACCCCTCCAAGATGTTTTACACATATTAAGCAATACCAAGATCTCAGACTGAAGATGTTCCTTATGACACTTTACCACATTCAACATGACCACGTTCAACATTTCAACCTGAGGAGGAAAAATTTAACATTATTTCAAATAGAGAAAAAGTTGCATAAAAATTAAACTAACAAACTAACTACGCCGAACACTCCAGGATCCTACTCTTAGCAAGCAACAGACGATGGAGATAAGTGGCCCTGTAAGTATCCATTAAAGTTTCAAATCTTGAAACTGTGTCTTTAGTCTCCCTCAAATATTAACTCATACACCAGGACATATGTTTATAAAAGGAAAATGCATACTATTACAGTTATACTTAATCTAGGGTGTGTACTTTCTCAGTGTGCCACACCTCAAATTTACTGTGGAACAACAACATTGAACCTGTCTGGCAATACTACTCTTTCTGGCTTACCAGAACATTCTCTGTCATCAAGAAACTCATTCAAAATCACCTGTTCCACAACTTGATTTCCTATCAGCAACTACTCTGGACAGCCTTAACCTACACATTAGTAGTTTAAGAATGACTTTTACAAGTTATACAAACACGTCCATCCAGCTATTATCTGTTTCTGACAGCAAACAACAGCAAATCATACAGAAAGATATAAACACATGGCAAACAAACAACTTCACTTCCCTAAAACACCCTTCCAGACTCCAGCAACTGATGGTTCAAGGACAGTGCAAGCCAGAGGCATAGTCTTATCCCTAATGTATTTTTCCTCCATGAATGTATTCAATTGCTTTTTGAAACCATGTAAGCTTTTAATATCCACAATCCCTGGTTCAGAAAGCTCCACAGCTTCATACTCTATTGTACACAAACCTGCACCTGCCATTTGTTTTGATATCAGTACAGTATTTAATTTGATGCTATTATTTCTATTGAAAGAAAGAGTCAATAAAGTGATGCCTGTATATCTTTGCCATGTTACTCTTTTCTCAGGTACCTCTACCATATTCTCAGACCTCTCATCAGTCAGACAACAATGAAACTTAATTTGATCTCCCTTAATAGGTTATCTTCTCTATCCCATCTACGATGATTATGATTGAACAAGAATTGTACAATATTTGAGAGTACAGAACGAATTTATGCAGTAGTCATAACAATGTTATTCTCTTTGAAATGAAAGCTAACATTTTCATAAAACTAATATAAGCATCAAGAGCTCCTTCCTGAGTAGCAATTACTGTGTCAAAAGTTATTGCTGCATATGTAAACCTGGGATTATTTATTTTCCCATAAACATTATTTTATAATTTATCCACATTTTTCTTTAGAGGGCTAGACAAAGAAAGAAAATTATAGGGAGAGATCCTGAAATGCAGCAGTGAAACTGCTGTATATTCTGCCTATATTCTACCTCAAACTTCCCACTTCCTTATTTTCCCTCTATTGCATTACATAAACTCTTTTCTCTATAATGTTTATTCCAAACACTGGCCATTGAAGGCACAGATCATTGTTTTATGCCTCCATTTCCTAGACATGGAACATCTCCGTTTTCAAGCACCTGGGAATTACCTTAGCCTAATAACAACTCCAAACCATAAAAAGGTTTTTACTTTGTTTCCTGTGATTCTTCAGAAGCAATTGGAATGAATCTTTTTGGTCTTGTTTGTATTTTGTTTTGTGTTGCAAGTGTCTTAATGTTCAAAATCTCTGCTCATCTCAAGCAACTCAGTCACTGTCAAATCACTGTTCTCCTAAACAAAGTAAGAGTCTTCACTTTAAAAACTGGTTGTACCCCTCTTTAAATAGGTAATAGGCCACTAAACTATTTGTAAACATTGTTCTGGAGAGGTGTATAATCTGTTTATTTTAAGCTAATTTCTAAAAGTTTGATATAGGTGCAATTTCAGGCCATGATTGGACCCAGTTTTTAGCTCCTCTTCCAGAAGACCTATTTATCAAAAAACAACAGCCACAGCCTAAAGTTACTTGTAAAACTTCATGAGTAAGTCAAGCTTCCCAGGAACTGCCAAACCTGTGAATCCAATATCACTGAAGACTGGTCGATACCAGTTTTATTGACATAAGATTGTGTTACTTAAGTTTTGTTATACAGAGCTGATTTTTGTTTGTTTTTTAAAATTGCAGCATAAGCTGCCATCACCTTGGAATCTAGCAGAGCAACTACAGCGCGATTTTGAACAGAAAAGTATATTAGATTAAAACATAGAGGCATACTTGGGATGAGAAAAACCATATCCCCACATTTTGAAAAATATATAATAAGCCCTCATTCCAACTCAATTATAAAGCAGAACACAGCAAGTAACACTGCACACTTCCAAATAGGAAAAGAAACATTGCAATAAATTAAGGATGTGAATTTTACAAGAAAAATTTAAATGCACTGCCTTTACAAATGAGCTTTCGGGAAATAACCAGTATCACAGAATTCTCCCACTGCACTAGAAATAACATCCTTCAGGCTGCAGAGAAAGGGCGAGTACAGGAGTAGTAGCATGGGTCTGTGTACACTTGTGGGGTATAGAAGGGGTGATTACAGTGGTGCCTAACATGCCATAAGCAGCACCCACACCTCACTATGCCTTCCCTTTATATCAAACAGATGTAAGTGCCCTGTATTCTCAGAGCACTTGCACAAAAACATGACCCCATGTACAACCAAGGAATATAAGACAGAATCTCCTCTCAAGAAGGAGAGTTAGTTTGCTCCATGCAAATGCAAAGCATGCTCTATTCACATGTTTCCAGTCCACTGTAACATTAAAAGCCCACAGGTCATGTTTGTACAATGCAGTTAACATAAAAACAAGAGCTTACTGCAATCAAAATAAAATATTCCTTGCTGGCATTACTTCAATAATTGACCTAGCCCAGGGTTGTTTTAAAATAGTTTAAATGCATCATTAATCCAGGATATTCCAAAGCAGCTTTACTAATATACTGTAATAAATTAAAACAGAGAAGCAAGGTTGCAGTCAGTATGCATTTAAAAAAATAATATAATATCAAAATATGCCAGACATGCAGATTAGAACATGAAAGAGAAGGCACAGGAAACACAACAGCAACACAACTTAGAAGTTTAAGACCTATATATGAGGAGATGTATTTTTCTTATTCTTTTCCTTGTGTATATTTCCATTACTTACATATTTCCTTCCTGTCACTTGCATTCTAACATTCTGGCAGCTTCTCCATTTTTATTAAAAGATAGTAGCTGGTCTCTTGAACAACCAGATCAGTAAATTGGAGATTAATCTATGATATGAAGAAGGTTACTAAATGGAAGAGAAGGTCAGTTGTTTGATTTTTGATCACACATACCAGGAAACCAGGAGATTTGCAAAGTGTATTATAAGGATGGCAGCCTTGGGCAAATATTTTTGAACAATCTTTATGGTTTATGGTTTCCAAAATAAACATATACATAAAGAATCTGTATGTGAGTCCACTGGCTAAAGAGCAGACATGACTAACAGGACAGACTGGAAACAATCAAGGGCATAAATGAAATGAGCCAACACCATTATTTACTATAGATTTCAAGTCTTCTCAAGTAGAGGAGGAAAAAACGTTCAGTAGATTGTTGGAAGTTATGGCTGTTCAAAAACTGAACATAAAGTCAGCCCACATGCAATCTGTTTTTCAAGAAGGATGAGAGACAAAAACAAAAAACTCCAAATTTATTAAAAAAAACCCCAACTTAAAAATGCCAAAGACACTGTCGATTGTGCCCAATTTATACTCATTAACATATGCTTCTCCATGGATTCGTATAGTGTTTTTCACAAAATTGTTCTATTCCTCTCAAGCTTGTTGGCATGTTACACTAAGAAAAATATATTCCTTCTCCCTGTAGGAAGCAAAGATGGTCTCTTCACCTTCTACCCATAAACAAACATACATGAGTGCACATATTAAGTAAAAGGAAAAACTCAAAACCCACACTAACAACTATCTCTGAGGAATCTATTCTACTAACAATTTCTTTAAAATGCACTGAAGAAGTTTCAAGTCTCATTGAATTTTAGTTTTAAACTTAATTCAGAAAGACTTTACTCTTATAAATCACAGAACAAACATTTCTACAACACAAGGAATGGCAAGACTTTCCAAAATCTATGTCTTTGAAGGGGTTACAAAGTGCACAGTCCTGGCCTTGTTCTCTGTCATGGTCTAACCCTAGCCAATAGCCAAGCCCCATGCAGCCACTCACTCCGCCACCAGCGGGATCAGGTACAGACTTGGAAGGATAAAAAATAGAGAATCCACAGGGTGAGATAAAGACAGTTCATAGAGAACAAAAAAAGTCATGCACACAAGCAAAGCAAAACAAAGAATGAATTCACTGCTTCCTATGGGCAGGCAGGTGCTCAGCCATCTCCAGGAGACGAGGGCCCCATCACATTAAATGGTTACTTGGGAAGACAAACACCATCACTCCAAATGTTGCTCCTCTTTCTCTTTCTTCCCTCCACTTTACATACTGAGCATGATGCCATACGGTCTGGAATATCCCTTTGGTCTGTTTGGGTCATCTGTCCTGGCTGTGTCCCCTCCCAACCTCCCATGAACCTCCACCTTCCTCCCCAGCATGGCAGCACGAAAACCAGCAAAGGCCTTGGCTCTGTGCAACCCCTGCTCAGCAATAACAAAAGCATCTCTGTATTATCAACCCTGTGTTCAGCACAAATCCAAAACACAGCCCCATACCGGAAACTATGAAGAAAATTACTCCAAATTGTCTCAGCTGAAACCAGCAGAATCTCCCCTGTTCATTTGTCATTCACATCCATTCCAGATGCAGAAGCAGGTTGCTGCTTAGCATGATGCCATCTCCACTTCCTTGTTCCCAATAGAAAACGCATTTTTTCTTCATTGCTTCTGAAGCAGACATCTGTTGTGAGTCTTGAGCATCTGAAGAATGCTCATATGCTCTCATGCTCACGCTGAAGTTGCTTCAAAGAAAGCACCTTTATCTTCAGTGACTGCACTGTTGTGGGGTCTGCACATGCACTACAGCACTTAGAATTTTGCTGAGAAACCACCTCAGTTTTACAGAAGGTAAGACTTACATTAATAATAATGCTTTGTCAAATGGTTTCTTTCAACACTTTGTGTAAGAATGGTTTAAACAACATCTCAGCATCTTTACTGCTCTTGGTGCACACTCTCTTCAGGGAGCAAGAAAACAGGGGAAACGAAGGAAGATTATAGAAGGTAATGGACCTTGTTTCTAATCAAATTTATTTCCCTTCCCTCTGCAGCTTTGCTGCTTTCCCTGACAGAAGTTTCCTGTCCGCCTCTGAAGTGCTTCCTGCTCACATGGCATGTCTGTCTACTTTGCTAAAAATGGCAGATTCAAAATCCATTAGTATAAGCTGTTGGTGGAGGTGAATACAACTTCACTTTCATGTTAGCAAAGCATAGGCTAATAGATATGTTCTGGCTGAACTTACATTGGGCTCGTATTTCTGAAATGGATTACTTTAGGGAAAAGAGAGATATAAAACCACAAGTTCAAGCAGTATTATTCAAAACAAACATGGTGCTTTCTTCATGGAGGAGCACCTCCATGTGCTTGGAGAAATTTCCACTGCTTCACCATTATTGGAAATTATGTCAAGGATGCCCAAATATGCTGGAAAAGATTTAATCTGATGTGAAACACAGTTTACATATACTGTAGGAATATTTTGCAAGACTTTTGTATGTAATTTCTTTTCCCACTAATTTTTAGAGACATCACAAATATTTTTTATTCTCATCTGTGTTGTTTCTTTAATGATTCTGTAACTTTAGAGGAGAATTTGTTGCTCAATGCCATAAAAGTTCTGAATTTACATTTTTATACTGGTGTTATAATTGTAAAATTTGATCAGCAATTTGAATGTCACTTTAGCTTATATTGAGCAATTTTGCAAAAACAGCATCCATTCAAGTCTGTCATTCATTTTGAACCCATAACAAATGCAGCTCAAAATGTAGTCATTTATCAGAGTCTGAGAAAAATATAAACATACTGCTTGTTGAATGGCATTAACGTGTCTTTCAAGTGCATTCTGCATGCTAATGTGAAACTACTGCTCTATAGAAAAATCAATCTAAAAATTTCCACAACTCAGTCCAATACAGTAATTTACCCAGGAACTAACTGGGATATCAAAAACATTAAATAATCTGAAATGTGGAGGGTTTCCTCCCAAGAAAAAGCAAATAAAGAGAAAAGCAGCAAGAGATGGAAATGTGCTGCTATGTTGAAACTAAAATTCAGCACACCACATTAGACATTGTGCTCTCATATTAAAAAAAAACATATTTAAAAAGTCAACTATTGCATTAAACCATGTATTAATTCTGTTCAAGACAGATGATTCAGAACTGGAGAACCACTGAAGGATGGGGCTTCAGCACTAGATTTGGTGCAATTTATAGCCTCTCCTCAAGTTATCTAGTAGATACCTCTGGCTAACTACTACTGCATCCGTGCTGGCTTTTCCAGGGACAAGCCAAGTTTTGCCAAGGGTGAAGTTAATCTGCACAGAAGGTATTTCAGTTGCCAGCTTCTGCTCGAGCTCTCTTGTGACCATCGCAAACCTCTCCAGTCCATGTGCACTGTTTGACCTTGCCTCCTTGGACACAACCAAAAAGTTACAGCAAAGTTACACAAAGTTTACCCAAAAGTTACATTACAACCGCAACTTTTAGCCCAGGGACTGGATGACAAAACAAAAAGACAACCTGCCTGTGACAGAAAATTGCTTTATCTAAGGCAAAATTGGGAGATTTTAATCACGGTGAGGCAAAAACATTTGGAATAAAATACTTATCTCACAGTAGAGGAACTATTAACACTGCAGGGCCTGTATTTCCCAGGCACTGGCTCTGAACAGAGACACAGGGAGTCTTTCCTCTTCCCCATCTTCATCTATCATTCAACTTGTCAGACTGCTATGAAACGTTCTTCCTTGTCCTAAATATTTGTCTGCCTTCTCCTAGTACTTAACTGATAGAAAACTATTTACAGAGAGCAAAAATAAGTAAACAGGGTAAAATTTTCTAAATAAACACATTTGTTATTCTAAGTACAAGTATGAAAAATTGTGCTTCTTTAGGCAAATGAGCACCTTAAGCTAGTCTGATAAATCTACGCTTACACACTTCAGTGAGCAATCCAATTTCTAAAGCACCTTGTACTAATACTGGTGTCCTGACAAAATTCTAGTTTAGATAATTACACTGCCTAGCTAAATCTCTTAGCAGTATCGCATGCTGTCATAAACCCCTATGTAGCAAAGAAGAAAACTGTTCAATTGCCACTGCTTCTTAAGCACAGAATCAATGGTTTATCACTGATCAATGAAACATTTAAGTCATACAGGCCAGATTTTCTAGTCTACTATATCAAATTTGCACTGTAAATTTCGCATTACAAGAAAACAAAAAACAACTGGCAACACACAGGAAACTGCAGCTCTCAGGTGAAACAAACACAACAAACACAGCACTGCACATTCATGGTACTGCCAATGGCACCAATCTCCAAACTTCTTGTTGCTGCAGTTCTCATGGGGGTGACTGTTCACATGTCTCTGAAGACAACACAAAAATATTCTTCAACTTCTTCAGAGAAAAGTCTGGCAGTTAGGCTTCAGATGATCCAATGAAGCATCCGTCAAATACCTGTCATTGTGTACTGTCATCGGGGATTTGGCTGAAAATTTCTGGCATGGAAAGGTAACCAACAGCTGGAAGCACTGGTGGGGAAATGGATGCTGTAGTTATCTGTTAAACCCACATGTGATGAGAAAGCCTCATATTTCAGCTAGTGACTGCTTCCTAAGGGCAGAGGTGTTCAATAAACAGGATTTGACCAGAGAAAGATATAACAGGAAATTCCTTCAACAGTATCTGCCAAGAGATCTGAAAATGACAGCATAAGGAAACGTTGTCCCAGTGAAACATGACCTTGAACAGAAACATGACAGCTCTGGCCCTGTGGAGTTAAAGCATCCAGAAGAGAGTGGGATATTGTGGCCTACATATTTCTGTTAGCTGGACATACACTTCATCATTTTTGCTCCTGCAATCCTCTTTGTTATTAGTTTGGTGATTAAGTAGCTGACTTGAATCACTGGGTGTTTGCACAGACTTGGAGCCGCACCATAAAAAAATGTGTGAAAATCATAGAAATTAAGGTAAAGAATTTGAAAAATAAGCATGAATTCCTGTTAAATCCCTGCAACAGATTTTCTTCCTCTTCTTTACCTCTTGAGCAAACCATCACAACTAGGTCTCTCCCATGGTATTTCTTATAAAAAAGAGGGAAAGGATTTCTCTGTTGAAGACATATTTTGAATAAGACTACCCAGACAAGTATATGACACATTGAAACCCTTCCAAATGGGACAATTGTCAAAATCAGGTTGCAATCAATGAACCATTACAGAGCTTGACCTCAAAAACCCATTTACATTACATGCTGATTGCGGATGGGATAAAATTAATTTTCCTCACAGCCGCTGGTAGGGGGCTGTATTTTGGATTTGTGCTGGAAAGGGTGCTGATAACATAGGAATGTTTTTGTTGTTGCTGAGAGGGCTTACACAGCGTCAATGTCTTTTTTGCTTCTTGTACTGCCCTGACTGTGAGGAGGCTGGGGCTGTACAAGAAGCTGGGAGAAGACACAGCTGAAAACAATTAACCAATGGGATATGCTATACCATATGGCATCAGAGTCACAGTAAAACTGAAAGGAGAGGTGACAACAGGAGTGATGGCATTTGTCTTCTCAAGTCTTATGCACAATGGAGCCTGACTTTCCTAGAGAAGGCTGAACACCTGCCTACCCGGGAGAAATGGTGAATTGATCCTGTGGTTTTTGCTTGCATGTGGGGCTTTTGCTTTACCTATTAAACTGTCTTTACCTCAACCCACAAGTTTTCTCACCTCCATCCTCTCCTCCATCCCACTGAGCTGGGAGTGGGAGTGCAGTGGTGTGGTGCTTACTTGATGACACACTGGAATTCTCAGAAAGAAGGTTCAGAAGATTGCCATCTCCTAATGAAGCCTTTTCACGTTAAAAAAAAAAATTAAAAGAATGGGATTGTTAATTCTTTCAATCAGCACAAATTGGTCTTTTGACCACAAGGAACATTTACAATACATGTAGAATTTTTTGTTTGGCATTTCTGAGTTGCATTGCGTTTAACTTGTTGATCTCTGAATTAATTTTTTTCAGACTAATTTAAAGTAGCCAAGATGTCTGCTCCTGGGCCAAATCCATCACAACAGTCAGTACACACACAGTTTTTCTGCAGTCAATTGCTACAAATGTGGGCATCAGCATATTGTAAAACAAAGACCATAAGTTACCTGTCTAAGCATTAAAAACAAGAGAAAGTTGAATTGTTCCTTCTTCTATATGTGAACAGACACCTGCCTACACACACAGCACACACAGTGCAGTCTGGCTCCTGACCAGGATGTACCAGGATTGCACCACTGCATTCCTTCACAGCCAGACACAAGAGAAATTTCCTGCACAGGGAGATGAGGAAGTTTAGGAAAGAACTGAGAGTTTTGTCCCAGTGAGAGGACAAAACATAGCTTGGGTACTCCCCCTAATAACTGAGCAATTTTGCATCCCACTGCTTCAATAAGACCATGGAATCCCCTTCATCACAGTAGTCTTTCTACAAGTCCAAGAGTCAGCATGCATTGAGGTTTCTTGATCTTGTATTTTGATTTGGATTAAGCCAAAATGACTATGCACAATAAATTAGCTGAAATTCATTAAAAATCCTGAGTTAAATAGAAATAAAATTAAATATAGAACCCAGTCCATTTTATCCTGTAAGATATACTCTATTTAGCGACACTCCTGAAAATTGATAGGTATTAAATCAACCACAGGAGGGCTCCCTCTGGTATACTGAATACAACAGAAGCATACGCTTTTAAGATACAATACTATTTTTGGCAATAAAGTAACAAACTTCTGAAACAAGGTTTCAGAACTTAAATTATGTTTTCCTCAGTAGGCTCCAATATATACAAGGGAATGAAATTATACATGAACAATTTAGGTAAAAGAACTGAATTATGTAAGTGTTAACTGTGTGACTTAAAACACCTAAAAGGCAAACTCAGGTTGCCAATGCTCTGCATTTTAAGGCACTAAACTCTGTTTTGTCATGCCAGGTACAGGGACTCTTGGAGCTGACACACCAGCACAGCAATCAGCACAACAATTAACAGTATCATTAATAAATAAAATAAAATTAAATAANAACTCAGGTTGCCAATGCTCTGCATTTTAAGGCACTAAACTCTGTTTTGTCATGCCAGGTACAGGGACTCTTGGAGCTGACACACCAGCACAGCAATCAGCACAACAATTAACAGTATCATTAATAAATAAAATTAAATTAAATAAATAAATAAATAAAAGAGTATTGAACACACCAGGTCCCAGCTGCTGCTCCAAAATGATGACTTGCATGGAACAGCACATGCAGAGAAACTGAGCAGAGAAAGTGAGGCTTCATATTATCAGTATTTTTTATGGTCTGACAGGTACTTTCCCAAAATAGTACAAATAAATGTCAGCAACAGTCAAGCAGCTACTTTTGTAGACTTTAGCCTGTTTGTCACTCTATACTTTATTTACTCCTCTGCTAAAGAGAAACAAAACTCTCCTGCCTCATAAGTTTGTGGTGAAAGCAAAGGTAAATAATTGAGACAGTGGAACTAAATACATAAGCAACTGACAGTGTCCTCACAGTGTAATAATAGGAAATAGGTGTATATTTATGCCCTAACCAAACCATATTTTGCACAAGATTTTGCAGCTGTTGAAATCAACCAGAAAAGCAAGGGAAATACAGCTGTGAGGGTGGGGCGGGGAGAAAGAAACTTGTGCTCTCAAGATGCTGCTTTTATGCACCTGAAAAAGAATTCACCAACCCAAGCTTTCTACTTTGCTGTCATCAATAGTGAGTTGACAGGGTTAACTGTCCTGGAAAATTTATGATTATCAGAACCTGTATGCTAAACAGTAGGAAACTGTGCATTCTGGGGTAAATTGAAATTTTCCCTTCTTTTACAGACTTTGGAAACTAATGACTGTTTGCAAGACAAAATTCAGGCTGAAGTTGCTTTCTGGATTCAGAAGATGAAGTCAGTACTTTGATAACCAACAGGCTTAGTAAGTCGATTTTGTGCCTGCTTGCCAGCTACAATAGAGGCCTAGGATTTGTAAGGACTAAGTTCCCCTTATCCTAAGGAGTTCATTTAAACCCATACCTCGCTATCCCATGAGAAAGGTGTAATCTTGGGGCTAACCAGATGGAAGCACAGGCTTCACAGGACAATGGAAATAACTCCCTGACTATCCCATGGAATAATGTTTTCCCCTCACAGCACAGCTTTTGCTCTTTGTTCTGGATGCCATGCAGGCATGAAAATAAAAAAGGGCCAACATCATCACCAGTTTCTCCAGCAGAAGTGCCTCAGGAGGTTGAAGCAGTGCCCCTCACTATGCCAGAGCATACGTGAAATGAAGCCAGAAATCCACCTTCTTTCCTTACTTTACACATCATAAAGCATTTCAGTAATACACCTGTAAATATTACAGAGCATCTGTGACTAAGAGATAGTGATGTTCAATTCAATTTTAAGTGAGGACATTTGACACCAGGAAGCAGGGATATGATGAATGAAAAAAAAAATACAAAATGAAGTTGTAATATATTAAGGGTTACTTCACTAGACTGCTCTCCTTTCAGTCATCACCCACACTGGCCTCTCACATGAACAGAAAGAAACGTATATCACAATACCTATATAACAGACACTGGAAAACTGCTGCCAGAAATGTGGTACTTTTACATGAAGTTATGCTTCACATACTGACAGTGTGTGAACAGACAAGGGTAAAGCCTTACTGTAGCCAAACAAAGTAGCACTAACTTTAGGTAGCACGAGATAAGCAGGTTTGGACCAGGATTACATCCTCCTGGTTGCACTGAATTGTTGCTTTTCCTCCATAGAAAACAAAACTGAATTAAAAGTTTTACCAGCATAACTTAGTATCCAAACACCCCGGTCTTGGAATTTTATCGAAAGATCAGACAAGATACTTACATCACATACATAATATCTCAATGACAAAACAAAAACAAACTCCCCCTCCAAAGTTAAACTAACTGTAAAAACTGTAATCAAAACTCAAGGACACCACAATGTTTTAAGGAATTTTTAAGACTTTTTTTTTTAAAAGGCAATACCCTAAAAATACCCTATTCAATTTCCCTTATTCCCACAGTACAGCCAGGAAGGCAGTCTTAGAAAGATTAAACTAGAAATAAACTATTTTTTTCCCTTGTGTCTACCATTTATGTCAAACTGTATTTTATGGAAATCTTGTTGCACCACATAACTCAGAACTTTTACATGTACATTTACCCTTGAAGCTTCACTTTAAATAATATGATAAACCAGAAGTAAATAACAATAACCAAAATATAAAAATCAAGCCTATCAAATTGTCAAGTGAAAAGATGACAGCCTTAAAAGGTTTATATGAAATGAAGGTTCAAAGAGATTAATTATGTTTATAGAATTAATGTAAAGCAATCAAAATCATTAATGTTGTCTGAAATCATACCTGTATCATCTCATTTTTCAATTTTTCCTAAAGAAGAGCTTCTCTACTCAGAAGCAGAATTTGCACAATGAAAAAAAAAATCTTATGTAACTTATTGCAGCACTATTTTCATTAAAAAGTCAACTTAGTTTGTCATATTAGAATTTCTAGATAGCAGTAAAGAACGCAAGCGCCTCTTCTAGGCACTGGAAATGACACAGTCCCCAGGGGACACTGTTCTACCATTGATAGAAACAGACTATTTTTGCGTTGTGGACTGCTTTTGAACAGCTTCTCTGCTTACTGCTGTCAGGATATCAATACCTCCTCCATCAGACTGCCACCCCTCCTTCTCTCCAGTGCTATGGC
Organism: Leptocoma aspasia; assembly: GCA_013399835.1. Taxonomy (NCBI): domain Eukaryota; kingdom Metazoa; phylum Chordata; class Aves; order Passeriformes; family Nectariniidae; genus Leptocoma; species Leptocoma aspasia. Next base: position 244,351 of record VXAX01007759.1, on the reverse strand, counting down.
AAGCAGCTGAGGTGGTAGGAGAGGCTGACAGAGCCCTCATTCACAGGGAAGGCTGAGGATGTTTGTTTCAGCAATGAATGGGAAAACTTAATTTATAAGTAATCAAAACATCATTTCACCATGCCATCTCCTCAAAACCACCTGATGATCTATAACATGAATTTAATTGTTCTTAAAACAAGAAGGCACACTTATAAACACTACTGTCAAGGTCAGAATAACAACTAGACTCATTTTACCCACGAAGGCAGAACCAGTTCAGCCTGTAACTAAATTATTGAAGTCACAGACAGCTCTGCCTCTCTCCCGTGGTCAGGACACACCACAACAGCCCAACTGCACATCACTAGCATGATGTGCCGACTCTACGCACATACCTGTGTAACCTAACATGATCTTAGAATATATAAGAAAAGTCTGCTGCAATTTCAGTAGGACTGACCTCTAAACTTGTGTTAAGTCACACAAAGTATCAAGAAATTGAATACTTCAAGGGCAAAGAATAAGTGTGCTGAGTGTTTAAATTCTTGCATCTGCTACTAACTTAACAGGGAAAAAGAAGTTCATTTCTACTAGGGTACTATTTCTAATGCAGTCTTATTGAGTATGAAAGAAACTACCCTCATTTCCAGGGTAATCGCAAAGAACTCTTACAATTTTCTTTGTATTTCAGGGAGTTGAACTCAAACTCGTATTTCAATCCCTGCTCCTTGTAAGTATTTTGGGTTATAATGTGCACATCAAAAGACAAGTCAATTGCATTCCTTGTCTGTACTTCAACCTTCCATCCTCACTGTGTAATGACATTGCCAACATGATATCAATACTTGCCATGATAACGGAATTACATTAGAGTCAGCTGTAAGGTTCAAAGTTTCACTGCTCATTTTTACTGTTTTTCCATTAAACAGTCCCATTACTGCTCAATTAGTGTTCAGACTGGGAGAAAATGGAAGGGGAAAAACAAGGGGAGAAAAAAGGAAGCTAGTAAAAAGACCTTTTCAGAAAACTTAAGATGTAAAACTTTTTGCAGTCTTGTTAGAAAGCCTCACTAGTCCTTGACATATGCTTTTATGTCTTACACCGCTTTATCCAGAACCTTTTTTTTAATAAAAAAGCTCCCTTTCAGTGTTATCAAATCATGTTTTACTTAGAAAACACTCTTGAACATTAGACATTTCTTCAAGGCTTGTGTGTTCTAAAGAGCCATGCAACACACATGGAAATCATTACTTGCATTGAATACCTTAGCTTTCCTAAGTCACAAAGTAAATTAGAAACTGCAAAGACTGCAATGTGCACCTTGTAAACTAATGACAGACACTTATGATCATGCATAATTTTCTTTCAGCAGAAATTACTTCCAACCAAATTTTAGCACCTGACATCTACTGCATTTTAAAACCCATGGAAACATAAAGTAAGCTTCAAATTAAGAAGCAATCCTTAACTTCCTCCTCTAGTAATATTCGGCATATTTCATTAATCAAAGTTATGAAACTTTGGAGGACTAACTTCTGTAATGGATACTCTTATTAACAAAGAATCAAATATGTTATTGCTCAATTGAAGCCATTGACCATACATGGGTGATGACCCTTGAAATGAAGGCTACTAATACACTAAAATGATATACGATGCCATCTAATACACTCTAATATGAAGGCTGTGTAAGTGGTAAACAGGCTAAAAGATTATACAATCCCATAATTTCTTACCAATGATCTATGAAACATTTATGTTATATTTAAATTACATTGACAATTACAGTGTAGGAGCATTGTACTGTTGAAAAGAACAAACACAAGCTTTGGTAAATTACAGGCAGGGTTATAAAGAAGTGCATTACAACTCCCTAAAACTAAACTTCACTTAATGCAGGTCATACTGTGATTTATGAGCCATACATAAACCCATCAAGCTGAAGAATAACTCAAGCAAAAAACAGCTTATGTCAACTGCTCTTATTAATAACTGTGATCGAGAAAACTGTAAACTGAAAATATTTGAAAGTTCTTTGTGACATCAGTCTAACAAGCAGTTAAACACAGCGTCGCCGCATCAGGTCTCGATAGTAATATTTACAAGAGAAAAAAACACTGCCAGTCACTTCTGTCGAATTTACAGCAGAAGAAGAAACAAAAAATCTCGGCGGTAAGACATCTACACGGATCCCAAGCAATTTCAGCAGACGTACAGACACACACTAGTTCGAGAAGTATTGCAGAGAGGCAGACAAACAAAAAGTTGCAGTAAAACCTCCACTTCTTGTAATGAAAATTAGAGCCCAGCATCACCCTCAGCTCAATAACGCAGCACACAAAATCCCACGTCCTCCTAATTTCAGAGGCAGCCTCTGTGCCTGCTCACCCCTTGCCCTTCCCGGGGAGGCCGAGCCCGGCGGACTCGGATGCTCTCACAACTTTCTCTCTCCGGCGCGGCGGTCGGACGAGCACACGTGCTGCCGCTCCCGCTCCGCGGCCCCGGCCGGCGCCGGGCGCTCCGCAGCCCCGCAGGGGGCGAGAGCCGGGGCCGTGCCCCGAGGGGCGGCTGCCGCCCTGCGCCCGGCTCTGCTCCCGCGCGGCTTCGCACCTACCTGCGGCTCGGCGGCTTCGGGCGGCTTCACCAGGTGCTTCTCCTTGTAGAGAGACCAGAGGCCGATGTCGGGCAGGAAAATCAGAGCCGCGGTGAAGAGCAGCGTCATTTGTAAAAACCTCTTCTGTTTCCTCTTCATGGCCAAAGCCGGGCTGCTCTTCTGGCGGCGGCGGTGTCAGCTCCCCGAGCACCGCGG